>LPNX010207254.1:117161-232837 GCA_001517045.1 Pseudotsuga menziesii | reverse complement strand
ATAATATGACGAGTGCAGTGACATCATTGATGCAGAACCTTCCAGCCACCAAGAAGAAAGGGGAGACTAGTTCAAGAAGAATGATGTCAGGGTGCAGTATCAAGACCTGAAGAGAAGTTCATAGTTCCATCATGCAGTAGATGGAAACATCGTGGGATACAAAGAAAGATTCGTAGCATGAGGCTTCTCACGAAAGGAAGGCCTAGACTACGAAGAGACATTTGTAGCCAGTAAGAGTTTAAACACATACATGATGAGCCTGATGAAGATATTAACCTTTGCTAAAAGGTTGAAGATGAAATTCTATACACTAGATGGATGCATAGAATACTAGTAGCATAGGAAGTTAGTTGTCACTCCGGTACAGAATGTTTTCAGTGCATAGAACACATAAGACAGAGGGAGTATGATGCTTCGCTTCAGAGGGAGTGACTACAGAATATCTTGAGGTTCGACATGGTACGACAGGATGTGAAGATTAATGATGACTCTAGGCTTTACTAAGAGTAAAGTGGATTCCAACCTTTGCTTCAAGGTTGAAGACAGAAGACCAGTGATGCTCCTATTATGTGTCAATGCACTATTGTTCTAGGTATGAAGGTGTGGCAGAGTATAGATGGGATCTTCCTTGGACAAGGGAAGTATGCAATAGAGATCGTGAAGAGGTTTGGGATAATGGACTGCAAGGCTATGGCTACACCTATGGCATCGAACCTGAAGCTATTGAGTGATGCTTCATCAGAGTCGGTTGATGCTATGATGTATCGTCAGATGATTGGCTCCTTGATGTACCTGAGACCAGATATTTTCTTTGCTGTGAACACATTGAGACATGTTCACCTGATGGTTGCAAAGCATGTAGGGGTACAATTGATTATGGGCTCAAGTACGATGTGAATCAAAAGATTAACCTGTAGGGTTATGTTGATTCACACTGGGCAGGCAATGCCATCGACAGGAAGAGTACTTAAGGATGTTGTTTCAGTATGGGATCAGGTGTGATATCTTGGTTTAGCAGGAATCAATCCTGTGTGGCACTGAGTACAGCTGAAGCAGAGTATGTCGTAGCTTGTTCAGCTAGTTGTGAGGCAGTATGGCTACGAAAGCTACCGTCTGATATATTTGATCTCCAGTTGGATGCTACTTGTATACATTGTGACAACCAGAGTTGTGTGAAGTTGTTAGAGAATCCAGTGTTCCATGACAAGTCGAAGCATATAGAGATCAAGTATCACTATATCAGGGATATGGTGCAGAGAGGAGCATTGAAGCTCCTGTATGTTGCGACGGAGGAACAGATAGCTGATGTATTGATGAAGCCATTGGCTAGGATGAAGTTTGAGTACTTCAGAGAGAGACTTGGTGTTCTCCAGATCGAGGTTCCTTCCAAGAGAAAGTGATGAGACCCATAGCCATTCTGACATGGTGAGAGGATTGGTTCCTTCCATGGTCAGATGTAAGGGCTGAGCCATTCTATCATGGTGAGAGGATTCAGTTCCTTCCATGTCAGATATGAGTACTATAGATTCAAATCCATTCTGACGAGCAGGTCAGATGTAAGGGCTGAGCCATTCTATCATGGTGAGAGGATTTGGTTCCTTCCATGTCAGATATGAGTGCTAACTGCCATTCTAGGAATGGAGGTTCCTGGTCAGTTACCAGGAACACTCAGTCTAGGACTGAGAAAGCCATTCTGATGAGCAAGTCAGATGTAAGGGCTGAGCCATTCTATTCATGGCTAAAGGATTAAGTTCCTCCCATGGCGGATGTGAGAGCCGGCCATTCTGTCGAGTAGGACAGATGTAAGGGCTACCGCCATTCTGACAAGCAGGTTAGATGTAAGGGAAGTGCCATTCTATTCATCGCTAAAGGATTTAGTTCCTTCCATGTCAGATGTGAGTGCCGGCCATTCTGTCGAGTAGGACAGATGTAAGGGATACCGCCATTCTGACGAGTTGGTCAGACGTAAGGGCAGTGCCATTTTGTTCATGGCTAAAGGATTTATTTCCTTCCATGTCAGATGTGAGTGCCGGCCATTCTGTCGAGTAGGACAGATGTAAGGGCTACTTCCACTCTCCGAGAGAGTGGAGGCACCTGGTCCATTACCAGGTAGCTCAGTCAGGGACTGGGGGCCATTCTGACGAGGGTGTAGGATTCAGTCCCTACCAGGTCAGATGTGAGTGCACAAATCTTTCACCACTGTGGTAGGAGGGGCTCTGGCCTGGGTGAGAGTATTCCATCACTGTGATAGGATGTGTTCTTGTCTGGATGGATGTGCCTTTCTGACGAGTAGGTCAGATGTAAGTGCTGAAATCTCTCATCACTGTGATAGGATGTGTTCTTGTCTGGATGGGAGTCTTCTATCACTGTGATAGGATGTGTTCCTATCTGGATGGATGTGCCTTTCTGACAAGTAGGTCAGATGTAAGTGCTGAACCATTTCACAGATGGTAGTTGATGTGCCTACCATGCTGGTGAATGTGAGTGCTGGGCCTTTCTGATGTGATTGTAGTTTACTACATGATCAGATGTGAGTGCTGGGCCTTTCTGATGTGATTGTAGTTTACTACATGATCAGATGTGAGTGCTGGGCATGCCTTTCTGACGAGCAGGTCAGATGTAAGTGTTCGGTGAAGACCTACATGAGGGTAGGCCTACAACCAGCATGAAAAATTGCTGGCTCTGTAGAAATTCCTATGACGAGATAGTACACACATGATGATGACCAAAGATGATCCAGATCGAGCTATGATACAGATCCAGTTATGATGACTCCGAGAGATCCAAATTGAGTGATGATCCAGATCCAGCAGTGGTGATCTAGATTGAGAGATGATCCAGATCCAGATCCAGATCGAGTGATGATCCATATCCTGTCTAGTGATGATGATCTAGATCGAATGATGATCCAGATCCAATTCCATGACGATCCAGATCGAGAGATGATCTAGATGAAGATGACTTGAAGATGAACATGACTCAAAGACGAAGATGAACCAGTTGATATAGAGAAGAAGACCAGTGCTGAAAATTGTGTCGAAAGAATACCTTCCTAGTTAAGAGGGAGTGTTGATGTATATGTAACTTAGGAATGTATTCTTCCATATATCTCATGTATTATAACCCGATGTTTATTCCGGGATGTTTTTATTATGTATTTGAGTCATGTGGTCATGTTCCGATGTTCCAATCGGGAGGATTAATAATGTAAATAAGTCATATAAAGTCATTAGGTAAGTCCCCACAGTTTCGAGGCACTTGGGTTATTATACACTAATTAAGGTGTAGGCTCGAGTAAGTAATTGTAAGTTAAGCCTACATGGTTGATTGCACTTCAAATCAACGGAAGAATATAAATAGAGAGTGAGAGTCTCTCTATTTATCACTTGTGAATTACATCACTTTCTCTCTCAAGTGTGGCACACCTTTGGAGAAGGAAATACTTTGGCTTGAAAGAAGACAGAAGGCTGCTGTTGTGTTGGGAGGTCATCTTACTATTTTGGGATCACATCTTGTGGTGATACTATCTTAGAGGAAGTTGAGGGGTTTTCTCCATTTATGGTTTCCCCTCCTAAAATATTTGTGTGTCTTGTCTCTTGTGATGTGCTTATGTTATTGCTGTGCTTGTTATTCTCTCAGTGAAAAGATCTTAACATAATGCTAGCTTAAATGTTGAAAAACTAACACAAAGGTGATTTCAGTACGGCAGGTTTCAACAATACAGTTAAAGAAGTTCTGTAGGAAGGGTTGCCAGTTGTATGCAACCCATATTCTAGAGACATCAGAAGATGAAGCTCCTAGGTTGGAGGACTATCGGGTGTTATAGGAATTCAAGGATGTGTTTCCTGATGAGATTCCAGGGTTTCCTCCAAAGAGGGACGTTGATTTCACTATTGAAATTGTGCCAGGATCAGCACCCGTGTCTAAGGAACCCTACAGAATGAGTACACCGGAGATGCTAGAGTTGAAGATGCAACTGCAAGAGTTGTTGGAAAATAAGTATATCCGAACGAGTGTATCTCCTTGGGGAGCACCATTTCTGTTTGTAAAGAAGAAAGATGGTACACTCAGGTTGTGTATGGATTGCAGACAATTGAACAAGGTTACGGTGAAGAATAAATATCCTTTGCCTAGGATTGATGACCTCTTTCACCAAATGAGAGGAGCGAAGGTATTTTCCAAGATTGACTTGAGGCTTGGGTACCATCAGGTAAGGATCAAGGATGAAGACATTCATAAGACAACCTTCAGGACAAGGTATGGGCATTATGAGTTTGTAGTGGTACCATTTGGGCTCACAAATGCACCAGCTACATTTATGTGCCTTATGAATAGTGTCTTCAGCATGTATTTGGACAAGTTTGTTATTGTTTTCCTTGATGACATTCTTGTTTACTCTAAGAATGAGGAAGAACATGAAGAGCATTTGAGATTAACATTACAATTGCTCAGGGAGCACCAATTGTATGCAAAACTGAGCAAGTGTGACTTCTATAGAGATAGAATTCAGTACTTGGGTCACATTATCTCAGAGGAGGGTATATCTGTGGACCCTGAAAAGATTGAAAGCATTATGAATTAGCCTACTCCAAGAAATGTGACAGACGTAAGATATTTTATGGGACTTGCAGGATACTATAGGAGATTCATTGAGGGATTCTCCAAAGTTTCACATGCCATCACTTCTTTGCAAAAGAAGGGGATGAAGTTCGAATGGACATTGAGGGGTGAAGAAAGCTTCCAGCAATTGAAGAATATTCTCACCAATGCACCAGTATTGAAGGTTGCAGATCCAGAGAAATATTTTGTGGTGTGTACCGATGCATGCGGACAAGGTCTTGGAGGAGTCCTTATGCAGGACAACCATGTGATATGCTATGAGTCAAGAAAGCTGAAGTAACACGAGAAGAACTATGCCACTCATGATCTAGAGCTTGCAGCCATAGTACATTCTCTCAAGATGTGGAGGCATTACTTGATGGGCAGAAGATTTGAGCTCAGAATAGATCACTGTGGACTGAAGTATTTGTTTGATCAGCCTACTTTGAATGTTAGGCAAGCAAGATGGCTAGAATTTTTATGTGAGTTTGATTTTGAAATCAATCACATAAAGGGAAAGAAAAATAAGGTAGCTGATGCACTCAGTAGGAAGGTACAGGAAATGCATGTGGCATCTCTTAGTATTTGCCAATCAGATTTGAGACGGCAGATTGTTAGTCATGCTGCTGGAGATGAATTGTATGAACAGGTAAAAAACAAATTACAGCAGCAAAGTCTTGAGAAGAGGTATGAGGGATATAAATTGGAAGAAGATGGGCTTATCACTTATAAAGGTAGAATTTATATTCCAGATGTAGCATATTTGAGGAGAGTTGTTATGGATGAAATCGATCAAGCTGCGTATTCTGGTCACCCAGGATATCAGAAGACAATTGCTACAGCTAGAAAGCAGTACTTTTGGCTGAGAATCAAAAAGGGTATGGCTGAGTACATTTCTAGGTGTATGAAATGTCCATAGGTAAAGGTTGAGCATCAACATCCAGTAGGCTTGTTGCAGCCTTTTCCAATTCTGGAATGGAAATGGCAAGTTATTTCCATGGATTTTATTACAGGATTGCCAATGACTTGGAGACAACATGATTCTATCATGGTTGTGGTAGACAAGTTGACTAAGGCGACACATTTTATACCAATGAAGTCTATGCACAAGACTGATGACATTGCAAAGATCTTCATAAAGGAGATTTTTAAATTGCATGGATTGCCTAAGGCAATAGTCTCTGACAGAGATGTCAAATTTAATTCCAAATTTTGGAAGGGGTTGTTTGCAGATTTGGGTACAAAGTTAAAATTCAGCACTGCATACCATCCTTAGACAAATGGTCAGACAGAGAGAGTGAATCAGTTGCTTGAAGATATGCTTCACATGTACGTGATGGACAAACCAACCAAGTGGGAAGATTACTACACTTGGTAGAGTTTGCTTACAACAATGGACAGCAAGCATCCTTGGGGATGAGTTCATATGAAGCTTTGTATGGAAGACGGTGCAGGACACCAGTGACTTGGGATAACCTAGTGAACATAATTGTGCTTGGGCCAGAATTTCTCAAGGAGATGGAGCAAGAAGTTGTAAAGATTAGGAATAATTTGAAAGCAGCACAGGACAGATAGAAAAGCTATGCAGATAAGCATAGGGTGAATAGGGACTTCAGTGTTGGGGATCATGTTTACCTCAGAGTGAGGGCAAAGAAAAGTTCCTTGAATCTTGGAAGTTGTGCCAAGTTGTCACCTAGATATTGTGGGCCATTTGAAGTACTTGAGAGGATAGGGCATGTTGCATATAAACTTGCATTGCTTGCTAATACTAGAGCTCATAATTTTTTTCATGTTTCATTGCTTAATAAATATGTACATGATCCTAACCATGTGATAAATTGGGATGTGATTCAGGTGGAACCCGAGGCAGAATTCCAAATTGATCAAATGCGCATCCTCGACAGGAAGGTCACAATGCTCTGGAACCGAGCCATAGGGCCGGTAAAGGTGCAGTGGGAGGATTACAGACCTGAAGAGCCTACATGGGAGCTGGAGGATGCCATGCGATTGGCACATCCATTTTTGTTCAATCCTGCAGAACACTGAGGCAGTACCAATGTAGAATTTTGTTCAAAATTTGTAAAGCACTGAGGATAGTGCTATTTAAGGGGGAGGGGAATGTAATACCTTGGTTTTAATCCCCGCTTGCATTAAAATAAATAGGATACATATGTTGTAAATAATCTTGGTGTGGAGCTCAAGGCCAAGGTCGCACCATGGATTTGGTCATGTGGTGTTTTTTATTAGGAATGGTCACCGATGGTATATCGGGACATGCGACATATATTTAATTATGGCATCATGGAAATACGCTTTTTAATTAAAAAACTCAACCAGCTATGTTCGCAGCAACTAGATTCAGAAAGGGCATGATTCCAAAGGATAAGGAAAAAGGGGGCAGATGTGGAACTTTGGGTCACGAGGAAAAAGTCTATGTGTCGCCACCTCCCTTGGTTAATTTTTCATTTGTTAGTTGAGGAAGCAAATGGCTGGCAAGCAAACCACTACCATGCCACACTTGCTCTCCTCTCCACAATGTGGGAACCGTTTCTTCCCCACTCCCTCGGATCTTGGCCGTTCGTCTTCCTCATGCAGGATGGGGGAATAAAATGTTTTACCAACCGTTGTGGGGGGGTTTTCTCTCTCTCTCTCTCATGCACTCATTTCTAGTCTATAATTCATTTTCTTCCATCCAGATAGAGAACCAACATTTTCCTCCACGCATTGGACTGTGTACTATCTTTGTTCACCATTTGGATCGCAGTGGAAATTATTGTGATTGATTTTCCACGAATTGATGGGATCAGGGGTGATTATTCCTATGAATCCGCATTGAAATATGTATGTTGGCCTTGAATTTTGATCATTTTCTGATCTATGTAAGTTTCCCAGTGATAGTATTAAAGATTGGATAGCTGTGGGTTCGTCGGATTGGTCCCTGGACTATTTTTGGGTTGGTGAATGATGGCTTGAGATGCTTGACAAACCTTGTGGAATGAGAACCACACGGATAGAGCTATTGAGCTAGATTTCTTCTCCACAACCCCTGAAGAGCACTGGAGGGAAGATCAGGGTCTGAGGGACTGCGTTGCAGAGAAGGGGTTGACTTCCTTGTGTTGGGTGTCTGTGGGTGTTCTAGAATCCAGGATGGTTCTGGTTTTGGTGTCCGCATCTCTTCAGTGAGCTCACCAGCTTAGAATTAGGCTTTCTCCAGCTCCTGTTCACCTGATAAACCCAACTGTGTTGGCTTGGCTGAACTGTGTACCCTTTTTTTGTTGTTATTCCTTGCTATGTGTAAGCCTGCTATTTCCTACTTCTTTGGGGAGTCATGCCCAGCTCAGGGGTGGCAGTGTTGCCGAAGGATCTAGGAGCGTGCTAGCCTATGGTTGGGTGGAACGTTGCAGTGGCATAGCTAGTTGCAGAATGATTTCTTTATAAAGATAAGTAATCTTCTCTATTTTACTTCTGCAATCATATTTACTGATTATGATGAACATGTTGAATGCTTGTATGAATGTATGTTACTTTCGCTTTGTATGATACATAATCTTGTATGCATGTTTTAGTTCAAGCATTTTATTTCAGCATTTCAACAATGATTATGATTGTACATGTTCCTGGGGCTAGAAGCCCAAATGTTTTGGTCTGCAGTAATGTCCTCTTCGCCGATCGGAGGGTCGGGGACGTTACAAGGTGGGACATGTTGAGCATTTTATGGTCTATAATATCTATCCTGCCTTAATGGCCATGATGAATTCCATTATTCAATGGCCCCCTAGTAGGAACATGCCAGCCCACAAGGATCAGACATGTCACTTCTCAGAATTGAACCCTGGAGGGGGACAAGAACACACTGTTTTCATTGATCAGGAAAACCCCCTTTTGAGATAGAGCCTTAATAAAGAATACAATGCTTAGATTAAGGTGGCACCCGACACCTTCAGTGCTTCCAAATGATGTGATGCTTCATAAAGAATACAAATTGCATTGAGCAAGGTGATGCATGATGCATCACACTTGGTTGGATTCTTCACGTTAAACAAGTAGATTTCACCATTTTTTTAAATGGTGCAACCCTTTTAGAAGACCAATATAAAAACTGCATCGATCAAGGTGGCACATCACACCTGTTTGACATCTAAATGTCAAAAAAAATATTCAACCACTTTTTTCTAAGTGAATTGTATTGTTCCCTCCAAGCAAACTAAATTTAAAATGAAAAGCTATAAGATGAACAAGATATTTAACCCTGAAAACCCTTTATTGGGAAAACCAACACCCAATAATTATCTATTATTACTTCGGCCAATCTAGTCAAGCTAACCACATGGAGCATTTTACAATGGTGTTTTCCATGCCTTTAAATAGGATTCATCACATGCTAATACCATGGGTTAACCAATACCATGAGCCCATAAACCACCAATGGTAAACCCATTATTGATGAAATACACATTACTCTATTTATTTTTTTACCAAGTCAAGATTAACCCAACACATCTCATGTCTATACTTGGGAAAAAACAAAAAAACAACCACTTCATCAAATGCTTACTTTGATATCAGAATATAAAATTCCATACGTTAATGCCAATCTCAAGCAGAGAATCTCAGAGAACCCAATCCCATGTAGCAGTGCAGCATTCCTCTAAGGGTTTCTCAAATTTAGCTCTTGAATATGCAACTAAATTCAAGACAGAGGTCATATTTCATTAAAAAATAGTCCAATCCACCAAAGAATAAAACCACCTTTTCACACAGTTAGGATATCGAAGCTACTAGAACGGGCCTTTCTTTTCTGGCGACTTCTAATCGATTCATTAATTGCCAATCTTATGAATAGTACAAAAGAATGCTGAAAACTATGCCTTGAAATCTCATTAAAACTTTTCTTTTGGAATATAGAGTACAAATCAAAATTGAGTGGCCTGTATCTAGCAGGACCACGTGCGGCTCTTGCAATCGATTAAGATGACTAAAATACACTGACTTAAATGGACTTATATGATACTCTGGCCTGTGCAGATCTCCATTGATGGAGGAAGCTGGTTTAGAACAATCTCCAAGATGGTTATATAAAGAGACTACTAATAGTTTCAGAGAAAATTCAAATTAGAAGCCTGCAAGATCTACCAACTTGGACATGCAAAGAATGAAAAGTGCCTTGAAACAAATTTTCCGAATAATATTCCATGTATACTTACTATGACAGGTAAGAATTGATACCTGGATGAGAAGAGAATTTTCACAAGAAGATGCACCCAAAGTGAAGATGAATAGGGGATAATAAGACAACTCCCAACCCCAAAATGATGATTCCATTCCTTTGATGGATACTTCAAAACTCAACATTATGAGGAAAGGAAATCCCAATTTCAGTAAGGGATGAAAAAGGGAAATGCATGTATGTCAACTGATTCTAAGTGTAATGCCTCTAACCATACCTATGGAATCCCTTTTCCAACCTCCATTACAGCCTTAGGCTTCGATGGCAGATGATTACTATCAAATAACCAACCCTGGTCATCAACATCTGACCAAGCCTCTTTTACGGGAAAACTGAGAGTATATCTTAAATCTTGAAAATAATTATTAAGTTTATCCCTAAGAGGGCCACCATATTTTGCATGACTACTAATTGACGGCTTCATAGAAACTGAAGGTAGCTAACTATCTACTTTGCAGTTAGTTTCCTGGTCTTTATTGTACAATGCAGGTTGGCTATTTTTGCTGTCAACAAGTCTGTGGATCCTGCAGGAAGGTCTAAAATACATAGATTTATATTAAAACCAAATGGTTATGGCATAAAAGATTAGGGATGGTTGTAAAACAAAATAGAAAGAAGAATCCACTTATGGTTTCATAGATGGTTGTCTAGGGGATGAAAGTTGATACTTGTCAAATCTGTTTTAGAAGTAATCCCAGTGTGTTGGTTCTTCCTAGCCCACATTCTTGAAGCTGGTTTGGAAAACATTGGAAATATTTGTTCTGATTTTATTTGGAGAGGAAAATCTAACAATATTAGTTTCCATTAGCAAGATGGAAACTGATCTCAAAACCAAAGAATGGGGGTGGTTGGGATCAGAAGCAGTTATTCAGTTTTGGTCACATGCACTGACAGCTAAAAAAATTTAGAACTTGATGTCCAAGGAGGGTCTATGGAAGAGAATTTAGGTTCAGAAGTACTTGGAACCTAAAATTCCTAGTTTGGATGCACAACTCTGTGGAGATTCACAAACATGCTTCAAATAATTGGAAATCCTTGAGCACAAGCCTTTCCAATCATTGGCACTCACCTGCTTTGGCAGGTCTAGGATGGGTCACATGTGAAGGCAGGTTTGGATGCAATAATGGGATGGAACAACAATATATGTTCTTTTCTTACTCATGTTTCAAAAATTTCATGGTATATTATTAGATGGATGTGAAATCCACTTTCTTGAAAAGAGATTTACATGAAGAAGTATGCACTAAACAACTTGATGGTTTCAAGTTGCATGGAAAGGAGGACAATGTTTGGAGTATAAAAAATGATCTTTATGGGTTAAAACAAGCCCCAAGGGCTTGGTATGCACTCTTATATGAGTATCTCTTTCAAGAAGGTTTCAAAAGATGCATTTCAAATAGAAATATCTTTTTGAAAACAGAGAAGAGTGGGATTCTAGTTACCGTTGTCTGTGTAGACGATATCATTTTTTGTTGTAATGATGATAGGTTAAGTCGTGAGTTTGCTAACTTAATGGCACTATAATTTGAGATGTATATATATGGTGATGAAAAATGTCATCTACAGAAACCCTAGGGATAGAAGCAGAGGTTGTTCAACTAGTGGACTATAGCGAGGGTCCCTTGGAGAAACAAAAGGTGTTTGAATATAGGGGTTCTAATTGCTCTAGGAAGGTTCCTGTTCATGAGACAAGGGTTTATTCCCCTCTTCGTCTGAGGGTTATTTTAATATTTTTCACAAAACAAAATTTTGGATAACAGATACAAAGTGACTCCCCAAATCAGATCTGCATAGAAACCTTGAGAATTTTGGAGTGGGAGTCACTCCGGAGGTAGATTTTTGCATTGAATTAATTCAAATGCTGAATCCTGATTGACGCAGCCATGACCAGCACTGAATATTGTAATGGGGAAATAACAATTCCATGACAAATGATGGTCTACTATTTGTTAATGGCACACTTAAGGGACTCAAAACTCTAGTTAGGCCAGAAAGAGTTTGTTATCCACTAGAATTCGCTCCTACATTAAGTATGCTCAGAGTCTTTTAGGGACCTACTCACTGAGGAGAGATTCACCTTGCCGTACCCTCCATTAATCCTACCCATCCCTTTAATATTGAGATTCTAGGAGAAGAGTGACTCTCTAGTGTATTTACTTTGACGAGCTTGGGGGAAACCTATACTTTCTCCTTACAACCCATGCAAAGTCACAGTAGTATTCATCCTTTTTTTAGGTTATGGACTATCCAAACCCTTTACCTTCCACTGGTGACAAGAGGCAAAGATGTTTTGCGAAATTTTACAGTACTAAAAATTTACTCACTAAAAATTTAATTCTCCAAAATCATGATGGATGGAAACTCTCTGGTGAGGGGACGGATAGGGTTTTTATCCAACATTCACTAAAAATTTATCAATTCACAGTACTTAATAGGGATTTTGTAATCAAAGAAGGTGGTGTTGACGCCAGTGGTGCAGAATTCAGGGCCCACCTCTTCAAAAGTCTCCAGGTTCTCTCCAATGCTGCTTTATCCTTGGCAGCTGTGGCAATTAAATAGAGAAATTGTGAAATAAACCATGGTTAATATCGATCCCAAAATCCTCAACGGGTATGACCAATATCCATATCCAAAATCCACCAAACCCTCCAATGTTTGGCGCGAACCCTCCAATGTTTGGCGCGAACGGTAAGGCTATTTGACAAGAAGTAGCAGGTTGATAAACAATCTAAATTGTCGGAATTGAAGGATGGTAAGGAAAATCGGAATGTCGTTGCTGCTATAGAGGTTGGGTCAAGACCGTTCGACCTACCATGAAAATAAAATTTTTGTGTGTTTTCATATATATATTTTTTATTTTTATTATTTAATTTGGATAATGGTTTTTTTTTTCGTTTTTTAGGTATATATATATATATATATATATATATGTATGTATGTATGTATGTATGTATGTATGTATGTATGTATGTATGTATGTATGTATGTATGTATGTATGTATGTATGTATGTATGTATGTATATGTATGTATGTATATATATATATATTTTTATTTGTTTATATAAGTTATATAGATTTGTTTTTTTTTAAATTATTTTATTATATAAAAAAAAATTGTTTTTTTTATATTTTTTGTTTTACTGTGTGGACTAGGTTAAACGAACAATGAATCAGGTAAGTGGTAATGTCTGGTAGAGAGGTGGGATGTGGGACTAGGTAAATACTATGGGGCAGGTAGTAATCCTATGTGTATGGTAGTATTGTTGTAATGGTTGGTCTTCTAGTAGTATGGTATACTGAGTAAAGCCAATTGGTATGGGGTAGACTGCCCAACCAATTATTATAATCTACTAGCCCATTCCTAGTTGGGTGTAAGCCACACATATCAAATATATATTCTAATTCTATTTAATTGGAGGTTTATTTCACTCTTGCCATGTAATATTGTACCGTACTACCCCAATGAGTTCCCTCAACATCTGTACTCCCCGGCCTCCAGTTGTACTCCCCAATTCCTCTAGTTTAATGGTTCACTCCGAGCAATCAATCTACTAGCACCATCTTGGTAAAGAGACTGGATATTCCTCGTAGCATAACTTCCTTTCTAATGTGAACCACTATTGGCTCTTGGTTGCACTACCTTCTGAATCTAACCATCAAGGAATGTCATTTGAAAGCAAAACCAGGAAACAAGGCAAAATGGGACCTATATTAACTAACTGGTTATCTCCTTCTCAAAGAAAGTAATATATAAGAAAAGAGGTCGTACAATAAAAAATGGTAAATAAAGTTACCAGTATAAATAATATGTATAAAGGAAAGTTCCCCATTTGAAATAGGCACCCGAAGATAAAATTGATCATCGCACCAAGGTTTGTAAGAATCGCCCTCAATAAAAATATTCTAACGAATATTTCCTTTCATAAGAAGGCATCGACTCATGTATCAACTCTATGATCAACTGCATGGAGTAGCATAATGAGAATCAGCATCGACTCATCTTTATGCATACTTGGATTCATTAACAACATCGCCACCTGATCACATCGACTTATACATGAAGTACAAACATCGAGTGTATCAACTCTTGGGATCGACAAACACTTGTGAGCACTGTTGAAAAATGGATGTAGGTTTCTGGATATAACACAAATCATAAATGACACCCTCTGACATTATGCAATATACACCCACCATATCCATATTACTTGCAATTAAAATTTGGGTTTAGAAACCACTTTTATTAAAGTTCCATTTCTAGAAAAATTAAGAAAAAATTAACAGTGACTTATAGAAATAACTAAACATAACAAATACGTCATTAATTTTTTACCAAAATTAAAACATCACTTCCAGTCACATATGGAAAATTAGTATGCATTTAGGAGGTACTCACACCTCTCACACCTGGCAAATTAGTACTAGCTCTTTCTTTGACAATTGGGTTTATATGCTCCAAAGCACTACAGACCTCTCTTCTCCCAAAGTTGTAATGTTGCTTACCAAGGTTACTCTAGATATTTTACTAAGGATAAATGATGCAAGGGAATCACTCTTAAATTACAACGTGGCCATTTGAAAATTAAGATTCTAAATTTTACAAAAGGGAGTGGGTTTCCCTTAATTGAATATTCTCCATATGTTTAGGTCAATGGTAATCAATTTAGTGAACTAGATCTTGAAAGAATCGAGTTAGATTTGCTGTCAATGGAAGAGTTAAGTTAGAAATAGGATAAAATGCAGTTGAATTCATTTAGGATATCTTGTGAAGCTGTCATATTGTTAGCATAAATTTAGGAATTAACTTTCTAATTCTATATTTAGTTTCCTTCTCCTTTTGTATATATTCCAAATTAGTCTGTTAAAAGGTTGGATTCTTCAAGTAATGGAAGGCTTATTTCCATATGAGATTGTTGTAATCCCCAAAGTTAATCAATGAGTCTTACAATTCCTAGGGGCTGCTCATGAATCTTACAAATATAACAATATTAAGCAAATTACGTAGTTTTAGTATTTGGGAAAGCATTATACTTTACTGCAAAAAAAGAGGTGCAACAACAGGTAAAGACTTGCACAAATCCTCTCGTAAGTGTTTCTGGAAGGGGTTCCGAAGGGAAAGTAAAGAGTCCAGGTCCCTCCATTGAACCTTGAAGCAAGGAAATTCTTATATATTATAACCTTTAGTTTGAAATCCTGTACACAACGTTTTTGGTCTACCAACCCTTGAATTGCTAGTTCCTGATTTTTATCTGTAAACATAGCAATATTATTATGAACCTGGGCAAGTATGACCTATTTTCGGGGCTGCAACTTGTGAAAATCATATGATATCCAATAATAGATTTGATCCTTATGGCCTATTATAGTGCATCTGTAGGTGTAGCATTCCTCTGTTACTGTAAGGGAATTATGATCTAGCCATTTCATCTCCACCACATCCACAACAAAGAAAAAAAACATGAATAGAAAAAAAACACAATAGATAATCAAGAAAAACATAGAACAAACCTAAAGGTCTAAACATTGATTCCATTCTGAAGGCAGCAGAGACCCAATGTGAAGCTCAATACCAATATTTGTCAGTTTCAATTTCTGTTCACCAACATCAATCTCATCACGATGTTTAGAACTGTCTGAATTCCAAATCCATTTACTCTTCTTAGATGTGTCTTCAAGCATCTTCTTAGATTCAGACAAATTACTTGTAAATCTAGTCTTCTTAGCCTAGATATTCAACACAGTAGGTCCACGTCAGAATTGAACTCCCTGTACAGGTGCTTGAAGGATAAAGAAAGAAAAAAATTCTTTAGGATCCCAATCCTTTTCAACCAACAATCATATATAACTCAATGACTGCAACTTGGTGAGACCTCTGGACCAATCAATTATCATGACCTTTGATTCACCAAAAATAGAAAGCTAGAGATTTTTTTTTTTTTGCGAACCATAAAAGCCCCCATAAGGCTAAAAGTTCATGTAATTTCTTTGTTGGATCTCTGAAGATCGAGGTGAATGACACTAATATTACTAATAGAAGGTAGACAACTTACAAAAATTACACTTCATTGCCAAATTTGCAATTTTCCATGACACAATTAAAAATGACTAACATAAATGACTAATTCATATTCTTCTAGCTAGTCATTTTTTATGTCGTGACTAAATTAGTCATTTATTTTAGTCATTTTTAACTTTGTCACTTATTATCTAGTCATATTTGTTAACTGGTGACTAAATTATTCATTAATTTTAGTCGTTTATAGTTGAGTCAATCAAAATTGCTCATATTTAGTAGTAAATCACTTGGAAAACCTGTGGTCACTAGAATTTTTAGTCACCTAGTAGCTAATTCCTCATTTTGTACTAGTGATATATTTTACTACAATTAAGTGGCATTTATCTCATTCACAGGTCCTAATTTGAGGAATGATCAACCCTTTCCATTAGAGCCCTAGTTGGTGCGCTGCGGGCATTATCTTTTAGCATGTTTTGTTTCAGCATAGTGTTTCAGGAATAGGAAGCCAAATCAATAACAAGTTGGCTATGAACAAAATTCACTTTTATTTTAGTATAACTATCTTTGCGAACAGGGAGGATTTGCAATATGAGGGGTAATAGTAAACACAATAGTTGATTACAATTGATGTTTTCCATTAGGATTTCTTGGGGTCAATAGAGTATTGCAAGAGATTAGAGGGAGGCAGGGCAGCTTCATCACTCGGTAGGCTACTTCTCAAACGATATTTATCAGCCTTTGGTGGCAAACACATAGGCCTTTCCATGAAAATTGAAGACATCTACCCATGTGGCAAATCACCTTTAGTTTCAAGACTGTTAGAACTTAAGATATTATTAGTTACCAAATGGCATTCATTTGACACACAAGCATTATCTGATGCCATATTTTCTCCATTATTGTCATTGGCACTTGCTATGCCTCCTTTATTCGAGCCTTCCACAATTTTCTTGGTTTCATCTTCAACTTTAATTCTTTCCCTTTTTACCGAATGCAAATGTGCATCAAAGTTAACTTCATGTTTCCTTGCCTTGATCTATGTCATTTTATTTCAATGATTTACTTGAGATAATACTTCAAGAACATTTTCTTCTTCCGTGCAAATATTTATCTTTAATTGATTATCTGATCTCTTTGGCAAATTTGATAACCCTGAATTATGTTTATTCAAGAGCTTTCTTTTCTTCCTTAGAATGGAATTCTGATACAAATAAGTGACACAAAGAAGTGTTTGGAACTACCCTAACTTCATTGTCTTTAGTCACAAATGTAGAAAGCACATGATCTTTGACATTAGGAACATAATTTTCATCAATCTTTTCAAAATCTTTTTCACCATTCAAATTTTCTTTACAGTTTGAAACCTGAATGCTCTCTTCAGTTCTTCCATGTTTAAAACATTCAGAATTGCTGACAATGTTATCTGTCACTATTTTTCTATGATCTAGGAACTCACTTTCAGGCACTAATAGGGAACCTCTAATTTCTTTTTCCATGCTTTTCCTTTTCTGACCAAACTGCTTTTCACTCATGGTCTTCTCTGAAATAATGCATGTATCTGATGATTGTATCCTAATTTCTTCAAGATAAGAAGAAAAATTCAAAATATTGTCTGCATCATTATGAATATTGCTTTCACTCTCTGGTGATCTTTTAAAATATCTCTTTGTTATCTTTAACTCTGGCTCAGTTATTAAAGATACTGCACCAAAAACATCAGACCTCAAATGGTTCTCAAAATGCCTCGTAGGAACTCTCATTACATTACCCAAGATGCCTCATATTGTTTCAAATAGGTTGGTAAATCTTGGAAATGAGTAGAGTTTGGAATTTTTGAGGAAGGCTGCTGGTGTCAAAACTGGATATCAGTTGTATGTTCAAGAAATATATGCTTTCCATCCATCTCTATTGGAGAATGTTGCTTGAGGAGATGCATTACGTGTATGTGTTGAACCTTTAAGTGAGTTGCATAAAGACTAATGGTGTATTCCTACATATTGTAGCGTTAAACATCTCTATGCATTGAATGTGCTATTCATGCCTTGTTGGTGGTGAATTCCCTTGATCATGTAGGAGTATTAACACACTAGTGTGTAGAGGTGAGCATTGCAAAATTTGTGGAGCTACACAGTTTGTCGACCTAGACTGTTGATGACACTCTGAGAAGTTACACCTTGTGTCATGAACTGCAAGAAGAAACACATTCCAGTGTGAATCCTTCTTCCAAACTTTATGTGTTGCTGTGTAGACATTTGGAGAAAGACTGATCCAAAGGATCTGCATGAAAAGGTCATGCCATCTAGAGCACAACAATCAGAAAAACATTCTAACAGTAATCAAGAGTTGTATTAACCTCTCCTAGAAATGGTATGTAACACTAGATTATAAGGATTTCACTAAAAAAGAAAAATGAAAAAAAAGGAGGGGCTTTGATAGTAAATATGGAACTATAAAGAGAGAATATTTGAGTCATAGATCTTTTGCAGTCTTCGAGACAGTTGCCAATGATATAAAACTAGCTAATTATGGGATATTACAGCATTAACTCACAACAACTAATATAGATGATATCACTTTAATTTAGATATTCTTTAGTTAAAGAAGTCTGTAAAAGAAGAGAAAGAGCATATCTCATTATTGAATACTGAAATGGAGTTTCTTTAGCATGTGAACAAGGATACTAAAGAAATAATGAAAGATATAGAAATTGCAACCACAAATCTAGAAAGAAGACTAGATTCCTTAGGAAGAATGTTAGTCAAACATGCAAAGCTTAACCCAATAGATAAAACCAATTAGCCAGTATACTATTCAAGTAGCTTCTAAAGGCCATACGCTCACACACTCAAAACGATACTCCTTTAGGAATATGAGCATAGAAGAATACAAACATCCAGATTTTGATTTTGGAACTACTAATAAAGATATTCAAGAAATCAAGTATCTGGTTTTTTAATTTAAAAATATGTGAAAATCTTTGCCTAAAAAATATCTGCAAATGATTCATATTCCTAAGCAAGAAGAATCTAGTTCCTGTAGCCATTCGGTCTTTATTCTTCCTCCTCCGTTTCCTCCTACTCATCCTCCATTAGGTCCATCTCCTTCTAATATGAGTCTGGACACAATCATGATTGAGGCAGTATACCTTCTTGTACCACTTGCATAAATCCCAGTTTTGAATTAGTAATATCAATCAACTAATCTCACGGATTCGAGTGCAACCTATTCTAACATAGCTTTCCAAAAGAGGTACGGGGTACAATATTATATTGATCTCTTGGGTAATTGTGTAACATATACAAAATATCAAGGCCCGCCATTTTCAACTCATCAACTTGCAATCCAATTAGAAGTTCTCATGATTTTTTGGACTTGCCCATGAATGGTGGCATTGGTTTTCATAAGAAACTAGAGATGGCATGCTTGTTGCTATTGATGTTTACCAACAAATTCTATCAGCAATTGGTAGACAATTTTATGGCATGGACGATGATGAAGATTATGATCACCTAGCCTCTCTTTTTTATGTCTTAAAGGTTATGTGATTTTCAACACCATGAAAAATATTTTTGTTATATGAAAAAACTCCTTATCTCCTTAGGAAATGTAGACAAACTTGATTTCTTAAAGTTTCATCTTCATAGTTTTCCAGGAAATGTTCCTAATGCTATTGAACAGTTTCTAAAAGATAAGAATATTCCTCTGAAAGTATTATCTCTTGCCCAACTTCATGCTTATATTATACAGGTCTGAGAATAACATTTTTTTTAGAGAAAAGAGTTTGAAAAGATTTTAAATGACGTGCTTCAATTTTATCTCTAGATTTATGCAAATCAGATGTAGGATCAGATTAGGTTTTGAATGGTTAGATGAGGAAATAAGAAAACGTTAGGTCTTAAAGGGGGTTAGGAACTTAGGGTAAATGCTAGAGTAAGTTTAATGACAGTAAATGAGGAATTGATTTGGGACTGTTAAGAGGTTAACCAATTTTGCAAACTTGATGACTAGCAATGGATTATGTGGTTACAAGGTGATGTTAGACATATATACTGTGCAAATCCCACTTTCATAAAATACCGAGCCACCAAGTGTTTTCCACATTGTACATTATTCATCTTTTGTTTTCAATGTTTAATAGTGTTTAATCCAAAGGATCATTGAGGAAAAGTGATTTTCAATCTAGTTTATTTTGTCAAAAATATGGGAAGCATAAAAGGAAACTTGAATTCTGCTCTTTTGAAAACATAATATCACACATAATTATGGAGGTACACTATTCAGTGGAATTTGCAGGTGCCTTGAGAACCCTTTGATGGACGATTCCATATGTTTGAGGCTTTTCCAATGTACTCTTACCTGAACAACAGCCAAATGGTATATTGAATTGTCACAGAAGGCATGCAATTGGCCTATATTAAATTTATTGAAATGTGACACATTGTGCAGTTCAACTTGCTTTACTTTATATTTTAATTATTGCCTCTATCCACAAGAACAGTAATGTTTAAGGTATTTTAAAATGGAATCTTATTGATGTTTCTATCTTTTGATTACACAAATATTTTTTTTTCAGACATTGACTACATATGCTCTTGTTTTTCTTTTTCCATGAAATACATATCATGGGGAAACCCACTAGGCACTTCTCTTCATTTTGGGGGACAGTACCTAGGGTAAGATATGTTCTAAAAAAGCTTGAGACTCTTTCAGGATAGGGCTCAAGGCTGCTATAAAAATATACCCATTCAAGAGCTCAACATCTCAGTTGAGGGAATTGAACTTGAGTGGTGAAGACAACACTCCTAACAACTGCCCATGCTAAACCCAATTGACATATATTGATATATTGATCTTGTTGTAATGCAGTCTAGTTTATTTTAGTTTCTTTGTTATTGTTAGATAGTACATAGACTCCATGCCTCTATAACCTAAATGATTAGAATTAAATATTATTTTAGCATGAGAGACTTCAGCTCAATTCTGCTTGACTTGATTAATTCTATAATTCATTGAATTACTAACCTGGCTTGTGTTGGGCTTTGACACTTCACATAGATATATAATCTGAAAATGGAATTATGATGAGCAAGGATTTGTACATTGAGGCCATAGTTTCTTTGACTGTGGTATATTCCCCTTAGTGGGACCAGAAAAGGCATAGTGGGAGTTATATGATCCTATTTGAGTTGATATAATGATCCTTTAAAACCACAAACTAGAAGAAAGTTGAAACCACTAGGCCAGCTCCTCTTCAAGTATTCAATTCTGTGTTTTAAAATATAATTTTCTCACAACAATACTTGATGTTTGTCTTAACAACTTATAACTACACTTTCTCTGAGTTACACCTCACCCCTAGATTGACTTGTGTAGTTGTCATTTTCAAATCTATGTAATGTATTGCAAGGAATTTGAATTGGAATTGTAAGCTGACAATGGTTTTGGCTATCTGAAGTAGAGTACTAGTCTATTGGAGTACCAACCATTTCAGGAATTTCTTTATCAGACGAACCTTCAACATAGAGAGATTACGTATTAAACGGTTTTTAAGAGTTGGACATCGTCAAATTTGTGAGCATACTATTTGTCCCTTGGTATGCTATCTGCTTCTTTTGTCTACAAGATGAAGTTGACATTTGGAAATATTGAAGACACTCTCAATTATTGAAATGACCTTCAATTCAGTGTGCATGTATATTTCTTTTAATGATTTCACATCCATAACATTCACCTAGTGTAACATATTCATATGCAAAAACATAAAAACTGCAAAAAGATGTCGATTCATTTGATGATCAATTTACATAGTCATAAGCTACCTGCTTGTTGTTTCTTGAGGTTTTATTGAAGATTATTTATAAAATTTAAAGAAGTATGTCTGCTAAATTTATCTTAATTGGAAGTTATAGAGCTTACTTAAGAGTGTTACAAAATTAGCATGAGAGATTACTAATATGACAGAATGGCAGATGGTCATCCAGGACAAAAGAATTGATGAAATCCAAATCAGATTACATAGTCATCATCTTCCAACTTGGAGTTTCTTGAGGATTTATTGAATATTCTTGACAAAATCTAAAGAAGTATGTCTTTTAAATTCTTAACTGGGAATTCTGGACCTCACTTAAGAGTGTTATAGCATTAGCATGAGATATACTAATATGATAGAATGGCATTTGATCAATGGTTCCAGGATACAAGAACAGATGAACTCCAAATAAGATCTATATCATTGCATAGGACTTGCTAATATCCCTCTTAATGAATTAAATAGTTAATCTAATCAACTTGAGTGTTAGAATGGCTTATGGGACGATATATTGTATACTACTTACCATGGCTGCAAGGTATTTATAATTGGAGAATTGCAACTGAATTAATTACTTGTCACATTACTAACTTGCACTCATCATTGTTACAACAATTTCATTAAGAAGTGTACTAGGCTTAAGTTCGTGTACTGATACCACCTTGATTAATGTCGGACCCTTTTTGAGCTTTGGTTTTGTTCAAGCATCAAGATCTAACAAAATAACTGGCTTGCCGAGGTTGCATTTAGACTTTTTCCAAAACATAACACCAGTGGAAGAATGTGTCAAAGATGGTTCAAAGTTATCGTTTGCACTTCTTTTAGTAATCAATAGTCCACTCTACATTTGGGTAATAATCAATAGTCATGCTCCAATTTTTTCTGAATCCTCAGTGGAGCTTCTTGAGAGTTTCAAATAGTAAAAATATCAATTCGAACTTGGTTATCTGTGACACTTAATTGAAATTCACATCTTAGGAATTCCATTGTCCCATTCAATGGAATTCAATACAGGAATTCCATTGCCCCATTCAATACAAAATTTCATTTATCAGATCCATAATGGACAATAAACGTATACAGTTTGCAAACAGTAAATCAAAAAGGAAAGTGACATAGACTTCTCACAACAAGTGCAATGAACAGAGTATTACTTAACTTCGCAATTTTCTTGAATTTTCCATCTATTACAAGGTTCTCAAGGCTCCTGACAAGACTAATTGGCTTTAAGTCTTAACTCTTTTTCTAAGCTAGAATTTTCAACTTCACTTAAGAGAGTTACAGATGAGCATGAGTTGCTCTCTTGTTTTTGCATTGAAATATATTCTATCTTTTTGTTTTAAACGAACTTGTGTGAAACAACTTGTGTCTTTTCCTCAGATTCAAGAATCAATGTTCTCTAGGAAGTCATTTATGAGTATTTTGCATGCATACAATTTTTACAGAAATTCAAGCTAACAACATGGTTTAGTTGATATTTATTATTATTGCTTCAGTTACACTAAGACCGTTTGGATAAATACTTGGATATATAATTCTTGAATCTTAATTGAATAGTAAAAGTATAAGTTATTTTTTCTTCAAATTTTTTTTGAGCAAATTAAGTCTGCCTCTAGTTATTTTGATTCTCAGAGTCTTCTGACTCTATCTTGTCAATTTATTGTATTTGACTGTACTCTAAATGTGTTATGAACTGGTCTTTTTTTGTTACTACAGGAAGGAAACTCTATATTGGGTTGAAATTTAACAATAATTATGTTGGATTGATGAAATTGTCGATATCATATGTTAACATTGCACAATCAATTGCAGTAATAATATTCCATGGTGCTGAATCCATTACTATATTAAAACAACAATATCATTTATCCAAAATTGCAATTTTAACAAAGATTTTTAACCATTCCTATGCAAACAAAAAGAAAAAAGCTAAATTCATATTTTCATTGATTTGTTCCTCTCCTATTGATTCAAACTCTTACAAAAACCTTGGAATGACTTATTCTTCCTTATGGGTGTTAGGGTCTGCAATCAAAATTCAAACCCCTTTCCTTTATGATCGTAGGATATGTAGGATTTTCATAATGGTGTAATGAGCTAACACACATAAGCTTTCACTCATAGTGCCATGTTAAAAAGAAAGCTAACTCCAGCGAGATTTTCATCATGGTGTAATGTATTTAATGACAATACGGTTGTGTTAATGGAAACTACCTTATGAAAGCTAACACACATTATCTTTTACTAACCGTGCAATGTTTTAAGATGGAAAACTAACTCCAGCTATATTTCCATCATGGTACATTGTGATTGATGACGATGTGGTTGTGCTAAATGGACATTAGAGGAAATTTGGGGTCTAAAATGGGCCTTATAAGAAAATGTGCGAAAATAAGTTTTTGTGAGTTGGAATTCAAGAACCAATAGAATTTCAATAAAATAAGTCAACCATAATGGTTGAAGTGACATATTTGTCATTAAAAAAAACTACTTTTTTTGTTCGTATTTTCGACATATCTCATTGTGTTTTTACTCAAATTTCGATCGGGAGAGCTCGTTGGATGCAGAATTTGATTCCGCATCCAACGAGTACCCACACTGCATACTTTTGATGGACCCTGCTACCCAAAAAACAACAAATACCTAAAAAAACGTGATGATGACATCATCATCACGTTTTTTCAGGTATTTCTTGTTTTTGGGGTAGCGGGGTCCGTCAAAAGTATGCAGTGTGGGTACGCGTTGGATGAGGAATCAAATTCCGCATCCAACGAGCTCTCCCAATCGAAATTTGAGTAAAAACACAGGGAGATATGTCGAAAATACGAACACAAAAAGTAGTTTTTTTCTTTCTTCCTCCAAAATTAATTAATATTATTTTATTATTTTAACTATTATTTTATTATTTTCCTTAGGAGGCCCATTTTAGACCCCAACATTCCTCTAATGAAACTATATTATGAAAGGTTACACAAATTAGAGTTCACTCACCGTGCAACAATTTAAGGATGAAAGCTAACTCTAGCTAGATTTCCATCGTGGTGTGATGTGATTGATGACAATGTGGTTGTGTTAGATGGAAAACTACCTTATGAAAGCTAACACACATTAGCTTTCACTCATTATGCCATGTTGTTAAAAGGAAAGCTAACTCTAGCTAGATTTTCATCATGGTGTAATGAACTAACACACAGGCTTTTCTTTATAGTGCCATGTTGTTAGAATGAAAGCTAACTCCAACTATATTTCCACCATGGTGTAATGTATTTGATGACAATATGGCCGTGTTAGATGAAAATCTATTTTATGAAAGTTAATAGACATTAGGTTTACTCACCGTGCAATGTTTTAAGAACGAAAGCTAACTCCAGCTAAATTTCCATCATGGTGCATTGTGATTGATGACAATGTGGTTGTCCTAGATGGAAAACTACAATATGAAATCTTACACACATTAGATTTCACTCATTGTGCAACGATTGAAGGATGAAAGCTAACTTCAGCTAGATTTCTAACACGATGCAATGTAGTTGTATACATGGAAAACTCACTTATGAAAGCTAACACATGTTAGCTTTCACTCATCATGCCATGTTAAAATGAAAGCTAACTCCAACTAGATTTCCATCATGGTGTAATGATCTAACACAGCTAAGATTTCTCTTATAGTGCTATGTTGTTAGAAAGAAAGCTAACTCGAACTAGATTTTCATTATGGTGTAATGTATTTGATAACAATGTGGTTGTGTTAGATATAAAACTACCTTATGAAAGCTAACAGATATTAGCTTTACCCATTGTGCAATGTTTTAAGAACGAAAGCTAACTCCAACTAGATTTCCATCATGGTGCATTGTGACTGATGACAATGTGGTTCTGCTAAATAAAAAACTAGACTATGAAAGCTTACACACATTAGATTTCACTCACTGTGAAACGATTCAAGGATGAAAGCTAACTCTAGCTAGATTTCCAATAAGGTGCAATGTGGGCTGTTTTACATGGAAAACTACTTTATGAAAGTCAACACACATTAGGTTTCACTCATCATTCCATGTTGTTAGAAGAAAATCCAACTCAAGCTAAATTTGCATCATGGTGTAATGAACTAACACACAAGCTTTCCCTTATAGTGCCAAGTTGTTAGAAGGAAAGCTAACTCCAGCTAGATTTACATCATGGTGTAATGTATTTGATAACAATGTGGTTGTGTTAGATGGAAAACTACTTTATGAAAGCTAACAGATATTAGCTTTACTCATCGTGCAATGTTTTAAGAACGAAAACTAACTATAGCTAGATTTCCATGATGGTGCATTGTGATTGATGACAATGTGGTTGTGCTATATGGAAAAATACATTATGAAAGCTAACTCACATTAGATTTCACTCACCGTGCAATGATTAAAGGATGAAAGATAACTCCAGTTATATTTCCATTACAGTGCAATGTGATCGATGACGATGTGGTTGTGTTAGATGAAAAACTACCTTATGAAAGTTAGCACACATTAGCTTTCACTAATTGTGCCATGTAGTTAAAAAGCCTAAAGCTAACTCCAGTTATATTTTCTTCATTGTGTAATGTATTTGATGACAATGTGATAGTGTTAGATGGAAAACTACCTTGCGAAAGCTAACACACATTAGCTATTACTCACCATCCAAATTTTTAAGAACGACAGCTAACTCTAGCTAGATTTCCAACATGGTGCATTTTGATTGATGACAATGTGGTTGTGCTAAATGGAAAACTACATTATGAAATGTAACACATTAGATTTCACTCACAATGCAATGATTTAAGGTTGAAAGCTAACTCCAACTAGATTTCACTCATTGTGCCATGTTGTTAGAAATAAAAATAGCTCCATATAGATTTTCATAATTGTAATGCCCCATATTAACGTTAATTAAAGTTTATTAGTAAATACTTTTATTAAACTAAACTTATACCATATTAATGTTAAATTAAAGTTTATTAGTAAATACTTTTATTAAACTAAACTTATACCATATTAATGTTAAATTAAAGTTTATTAGTAAATACTTTTATTAAATTAAACTTATAGTATATTAATGTTAATTAAAGTTTATTAGTAAATACTTTTATTAAATTAAAACTAATTATTTTACCGTCTTTACAATTTGCGTAAAACATTAAAATTGGTAATGTATGACATTTTTGACACGTACAAGTCAAGATAAATTCATAACACATGTCAAATCCATCTAAACTGCACTACCCATGAGATAATAAAATAAACTAATTTAAGAAGGAAGGCGGTGGGGAAAGAGGTATAAGGAGGAGGAAGGAAGTATTTTGGTCGGGGGGCGGTGGAGAAGATTGGATTTCAGGGGGAAATTGGACTCTGCATGGGGAGAAGGGAGAGGAAAAATACTTGAGGAGGGGGACAAATCAAGGAGGAGAATATCTGTAAATAACTGAATATCTGTAAATAACTGAGAAGATTAAGACTGGAGAGGAAGTTGCTCTCGGTATTATTGGTCTGTGGGATCGGGGGCTAGGAAACCCATGGGTTTCCTAGGGCCAGCACATGACGAGAGCTGGTCGGCAGGGTGGCACATCATGTTGTTAATCAAGGCTCGGTTGGTTGGACGAAAAGCTTGGAGAGGAAGGAGCCTACAAGAATACAGCAAAATCTTGGATTTACTACGACCGCTGGCCCCAGGTATTTCAATTCCAGATAAGTATATTTTAAATTTATGTATGGTATTATTGTCTAGTTTACAAAAATAAAATTTATGAAGTTTTGTTCAAACCTGTACAACTCCTATTTCGACGTTAATATGTTTAGGGTTCATGATTATACATTCATGTGTTTACAAAACTAATAGTACAGACCTAGATATAAACTTGTAATATGATTTAAATTGTCTTGATAGAAAACATCACTGAGAGAGACGGAAAGAGTACTCTATCGATTAGGTAGAGCATTACAATAATGGTGTAATGAGCTAACACACATAAGCTTTCACTTATAGTGCCATGTTAGAAGGAAAGCTAACTCCAGCTAGATTTTCATCATGGTGTAATGTAATTGATGACAACGTGCCAGTGTTAGATGGAAATATACCTTATGAAAGCTAACACACATTACCTTTTACTCACCGTGCAATGGTTTAAGAATAAAAGCTAACTCCAACTAGATTTCCATCATTGTGCATTGTGATTGATGACAATGTGGCTGTCCTAGATGGAAAACTACATTATGAAAAATTACACACATTATATTTCACTCACCGCGCAACTATTTAAGGATGAAAGCTAACTTCATCTAGATTTCCAACAAGCGGCAATGTGATTGATGACAATGTGTTTGTGTTACATGAAAAACTATGTTATGAAAGCTAACACACATTAGCTTTCACTCATCGTGCCATGTTGTTAAAAGGAAAGCTAAATCCAACTAGATTTCCATCATGGTATAATAAGCTAACACATATAAGCTTTCCCTTATAGTTCCATGTTGTTAGAAGGAAATCTAGCTCCATCTAGATTTTCATCATGGTGTAATGTATTCGATGACAATGTTGCTGTGTTAAATGGAAAACTACCTTATGAAGGCTAACAGACATTGGTTTACTTACCGCTAACTTCAGCTAGATTTCCATCATGGTGCATTGTGATTGATGACAATGTGGTTGTGCTAGATGAAAAAATACAATATGAAAGTTTACACACATTAGATTTCTCTCATCGTGGAACAATTTAAGGATGAAATATAAGTCCAATTAGATTTCCAACAAATCTAACTCCAACTAGATTTCCAACATGGTACAAAGTGCTTGATGACAATGCGGTTGTGTTACATGGAAAACTACCTTATGAAAGCTAACGCACATTAGCTTTTACTCATCGTGCCATGTTAAAATGAAAGCTAAGTACAATTAGATTTACATCATCGTGTAATGAGCTAATGCAGATAAGATTTCCTTTAGAGTGCCATGTTGTTAGAATGAAAGCTAACTCCAACTAGATATCAATCATGGTGTAATGTATTTGATGACAATGTGGCTGTGTTAGATGTAAAACTACCTTATGCAAGCTAACAGACATTAGCTTTACTCATTGTACAATGTTTTAAGAACGAAAACTAACTCTAGCTAGATTTTCATCATGGTGCATTGTGATTGATGACAATATGGTTGTCATAGATGGAAAACTACACTATGAAATCTTACACACATTAAATTTCACTCATCGTACAACGCTTTAAGGATGAAAGCCAACTCCAACTAGATTTATAACACGATGCAATGTAATTAATGACAATGTGGTTGTGTTACATGGAAAACTAAATTATGAAAGCTAACTCACATGTTAGCTTTCACTTATCGTGCCATGTTAAAATGAAAGCTAACTCCATATAAATTTCCATTATGGTGTAACGCGTTAACACACATAAGCTTTCGATTATAGTGCCATGTTGTTAGAAGGAAAGCTAACTCCAACTAGATTTCCATCATGGTGTAATGTATTTGATAACAATGTGGTTGTGTGAGATGAATACTACCTTATGAAAGATATCATACATTAGCTTTATTGACTGTGCAATGTTTTAAGAATGAAAGCTAACTCTAGCTAGATTTCCATGATGGTGCATTGTGATTGATGACAATGTAGTTGTGCTAGATGAAAAACTATATTATGAAAGCTAACACACATTATATTTCACTCATCGTGCAATGATTGAAGGACGAAAGCAAACTCCAGCTAGATTTCCATCACGGTGCAATGTGATCGATGACGATGTCACTATGTTAAATGAAAAACTATCTTATGAAAGTTAACACACATTAATTTTCACTCATCGTGCCATATTGTTAGAAGGAAATCTAACTCAAGCTTGCCACGTCCCCATGCCTCTGACCGGCGAAGAGGACGTGACTACAAGCTTCAATCACCCGGGCTATGAGCCCCATGAACATGTACAGGCATAAAATTTGCAGAAATAAAATGCTGAAATAAAATGCATTGCAGTATAACATGCATAAACGTAATTGTTTATCATACACAGCTATAATTATTTATCGTGCACAGCGGAATCAACATGCATTCACACAAGCATTCATTTTAACATGTTCATCATTTTCATATCATTGACAGAAAATATGGTTGCAGAAGTAAAAATGGGCAAGATTACTTATAGTATGCAAACTTTGCTCCGCAACCAGCTATGTCGCTGCAATGTTCCACCCAACCATAGGCCAGCGTGCTCCTTAATCTCTCAGCAACGCTGCCACCCCCGAGCTGGGCATGATTCTCCAAGGAATAAGGGAAATAGCATGCTTACACATAGCCAAGGATATACAAAACACACATCCAAGCCAACAAAGTTGGGTTTATCAGGCCATCAAGGAGTTTGGAAAGGATAAATGCTAAGATGGTGAGCTCATTGCAGAGCCAAGAACACCTACACCAGAACTAGCCTGACCTCTAAGACACCCAAACACACCCAACACAAGGAATCGGTCCCTTCTCTGCTACGCAGTCCCTCAGGCCCTGCATTCCCTTCCAGTGCTATTCAGGGGTGATGGAGAAGAAGGCCAACCCTCTAGCTCTGTCTGTGTGGTTTCCAGCCACTAGGTTTATCAAGAAAATATAATCCAACATCCCTGCTCCTCTCACAGTCCAAAGACCAACCATTGCACTCCGGCAATTAATTTAGCTATCACAGCTTAAATAGGAAAAATGAATTCAAACCATCTACATCAGTTCCCAAACGTAACAGCAAACAAAGCTCATGACATGGGGGAACAAAGGCCCGTTTTGCACAACCGAAACTGCTGGGGAAAAACGTACGCAAACCCTACTGGGGATGAATTTTACAGTCTCCCCACCGGTGCGTGAACAATCAAAATTCCGAACCCACAAATCATCCCATGAGTAAAGTATGGAGCGACACCATTCTCAAATCCACGGAGGAAAAACAACGTGGGTGAAACCAGGAAAATTCCTGTGCGTGAGAACCCTAAGCAGACAAATGGGAAGTGTGTGAAGGTGAGAATCTACCAGGAGGACGCGGAATTGTAGTGCATGGGTGTTCAGCAACTCGTGGAGCCAAGAAAAATGTCTGCGTGAGGGATGAACAACAAAATTGTGAGGTCCCCCCCCAAATTGGAGAGTGCGTGGATGGACAGAAAATCAGTAGTGCGTACAAGGGGAGTGCGTGAGTGCTTCAGCTCGTTGTGGGAAGGTACGAATTTCCTCCGTGAGTGAATTCAACTGTGGTGGAGTGTGTGTGTGGGTGAGGACTGACAGTCCTGCCACCCCACTCCTCAAAACAATTAACTGCCTCAACCACCAGCAGTCTTTCTTAATGAAAGTGGTTGGAATAAAATAATGGAAGAAGACACATGGGTATTTTTCTCTCATTGGCCAAGGTTTGACAATTTCCCCCACCCTTATCCTTGTGAAAATCATGCCCCTTCTCTATTTAGTTTCCGCGATCGTAGCTGTTCGGGTTCATTTAATTAATTATAGATGCATATTTACATGATGACAACATAATATATTTCGCATGCCCCGATATTCCATCGGTGATAATTTAAATCCAAAACATAGCATAACCGATCAATGGCGGGGCCTTGGCCTTTAGCTCCACACCATGACCATTTATAATATATACATCATATACATCTAATGCCACAGGGTCAAAACCGAGACTTTACAGAGCTAAATTTGCATCATGGTATAATGTATTTGATGAAAACGTGGTGTGCTAGATGAAAAACTACCTTACTAAAACTAACATAGATTAGTTATTACTCACCGTGCAATGTTTTAAGAACCCAATTCTGCTAAATAGAAAACTACATTATGAAAGCTAACACACATTAGATTTCATTCACCATGCAACGATTTAAGGTTGAAAGCTAACCCCAGCTAGATTTCACTCATTCTACAATATTGTTAAAAATATAGAAAATACGTTATCAAAGCTAACACACATTAGTTATTGGACTATGTTGACGTCCTAATTAATGGTCAAGTTATTGGAGTAGGAAGGGTTGAATTTATAGAGACTACAACTCATTATGTTGGAGAAAGGCTTAATGTAGGATATGTCATGGTTTTGATAATTGATGTCATTGAACCACATTTGATTGTGGAAGATGTTGATGAATGGGACTTACATCCATGGAAGATCATATATTTGAGACATAACAAAGGTAAATCAAAATATTGAAGCACATGTTAAATGTTTTTTATAGTACAATGCTTGTATTTTTTTAGCAAATACTAGGTTTGTTTAATTTACTGTATAGGTGCAAATGTCTCATCTGCATTTCTATTGGAGACAAAGTAGATCTTTTGCACTGTGGAGTGAAGGTGGGTGAAGGATCCATATTCAATACAAAGAGTGGTCATAAGGTGCATGGAAGGATGGTAAATAAAGGATCCATAGTGTTTAACATTGAGAAGGTGTTAAAACATGATGCTCTTTTGTCACATCCAACAGGATTTGAGAATACACTAGGGGGTGCATTGGGATCTTATGAGATTTGGCCAGATTTAGATTTGGAACCTCATTGTCATCATCATCCAGTAAATACTCCCCAAGATAGGATTACATTCACATGTAAAAAGGTTTCTCTTACACATGAATGCATGGGAACAAGCATGTGCATTGCTAAAGGGATCATAGTTAATGTCCGTGAGGTTGACATGGTTGAGGGTGAAATGTTAGGTGAAAAGGAATTCAATGTTTTTGTGGAAGACATAGATGGAAATTTTGAAAGATGTAGGATTGGGGATAAGTCTATACATTATTTGGTTAGACGACCAATAAATAAGTTGGTGGACAATGAAGGTGAGATTTTAAGGGTAAATGAAAATTTCAAGGGGACACCCAAGGAAATGATGGTATGGGATCTTATATAGGACACAAGTCCCTTAAACACATGGGATGGTGATCTTTATAATGAAAAATATCCAGACTCAATTGCTATGCACGTAACGAGGCCATATAAAAGGATTAAACGAGTAGTGGCTACAAAAATGTTTGAAACTTTCAAATACAGAGAGATGAAGAGAAATAAATCTGAATTTTGGCGGTAGATGAATGTTGCAAACAAGATTATCTTCAACATTTGGGTAGGACAGCCATTGCATCTGCTAGAAGGGGTATGAAACTCTTAAGTAAAAATGGTATTAAAGAATTTGTCTTGAATTCACTCCTTTCCAACACAATCATGTTAAAGAGGCATGGACATGGCCTACCTCCTACTGTTAGGAAAGTAAAGGACATGAGTTTTAATGGAGATATTATTTGTAAGAAAGCATGGTACAATATACATAATATTCCTCAAAGCAACTTCTATACTTACCAACATAATGTTTAACAAGGACATGTCAAAGGAATTCACGGTAACACCAACAAATACAAAGCATGTGCACATACTGTGGCAGCCATAGAAATATTGCACAAAATTGTAATGGATAATTCATATTTTTCACTGAACCAAACATAACAAGTTGAAGAAGATGGAACATATGCTCCTTTAATATTGCTGCCATCAATGTACACCCAAAGTTCATTGTTAAAAGAGATCAATGAGGCTCTTCAAGAGCTCAATTTTCCATCAATATCACAACCAACAATGAGCAAGATTTGGAATACTCATTTTCCAAATGTGGCATTCTCAAAGAACAATAACTTCAGCAAATGTAGTGAATGTATCATGTTGAAAGCACAGATGAAGGCATCAACAACAAAAGAGCTGGAAGAAAAGGCACGAGCTAGATTGAAGAAACATAACAAAATTGTTGTGTGGAATATATTGCTACTATGCCCACATAATAATGTCAGAGCGGTATCCAAAGGAATACTTGAGCATTATCCATGATAAAATGGAAAAAACAAAGACTTCAATCCCAAGATTATGTGTCAAATCAAAATATGTTGCAGGAATAAACTTGGGTTTGTCTTTGACAGGTATGCTAACACATGGGAATAACCCAAGAGGTTTTGGTCATTTATCCCTACCATTTGTACTCATGGGATCACAATTTAGACTTACATCTCTTGCAAATTGATTGATGGACCTTGAAGACCCACACCTTTATATGTATGGTGATTTGCTTTATGAGAGTGGAAGTTCAAGAAACCCACTTTCAAATGCATTACTTCAAAACTCTATTTACTCAAAATGTAGAATGTACAAGGATTCTTTCCTATCTTTAAATGGAAGCTCAAAAAATAAAAATCACGATTTTAAACCTCTTCCTCCACTTTTCTTGTTACAGTTGGACAATGCAGCTAGTGATAATAAGAATCGTTATGTTTTCATGTTTCTATCACTATTAACTGCACTTGGTTTCTTCATCACTATTGAGGTTGGGTTCTTGCTTGTGGGGCACACCCATGAAGACATAGATGGAACCTATAGAAGGATGTCTTCCAACTTGAAAAGTAAAGATATACATTCTTTACTTGAGATGATGGATACATATCACACAATAGAAGAAAAATGGGTGTTTCCACCTAAACATATTGACAAAGTGTATGACTTCAAAATTTTTCTTAATGGGTACATCAAGGAGGGGAAAAATGCACTAGTTGGACATCTTAATATCTAGCACTTCCAATTTCTTGTACTCAATGATGTTCAAATTGTGCGGTATAAAGAATCCATCATAGACATTTAGTGTTTAGAACCAATTGAGTTGTGGAATATAGATGATGAAGGTCGACCTATATTTCCCAAAGGAAAGTCATCTTTCCTACGTCCTAAAGACAATGATGTTTATTTAAAAGAACGAAAGGAAGGAATAACATCATACATAAAAATGTGGAAAGAGACTATTGGCAATGGGAATTCACCAATTGTTATAGAGGAATAGAATTAAAAATTGGAGAATTGGTAAAGAGCTCTTGATGCATTAGATGGAATCTACAATGACCATACACCCTTAGATGAAAGTGATTCTTCTTCTGATGATTTTTGGCCCAAGACGAGGAAAATTTTTAACGTTGATGGTAATGCAGTCCATGCAATATCAAGTATTATGTATGGGGATTTTGATAATGTGGCAAATGAACCGGTATATGTTGGACCCAAGTGCAACAAGCCAAATCCAACATTCAATCCCATCATTGATGTTGAGAAAGGAAAGATGTTGCTTGTTAGATCAGGAAATAAGGATGAAGGAGAGATGATTTGGATGGAAAAATCCACCTCAGATATCTTCCAAGATGATGACAATGAGACCCTTCATGTAAATATTGATTGGTGGAAGCCTATCTCAGGGAAATACAAGGGAATTTTTTTAGAACAATATTAGGTACCAAATCCTGATGACACTGAACATGGATCTATTCCAATTAATACCATAGTTTGGGCATGGATGCCAAAGAAAGAAATTTGCAGGAAGACCAAGATAAATAAATATGTACAAGCGGTACTTAGTTTGCTTGAGCGGATATAAGGATATTAGGTGGAGATGATTCATGAATGTAAGTTTTCTTTTTGAATGACTTTTAGTATACATGAAGAAACATTTTTCAATGTTTGTAGTATAATAAGTACTCTTCAAGTTACTTTTTGAGGAATTTTATATTATTTACTGCATCTATGAAAATTTCACTTCAAGTTCAATGTTAATTCATGTGATGATACTTTATGCAAATTAGATAACACCATTCAAATTTTAACTTTTCAATTTGTCTTTTAGATACATACATCTCATTTTATAAAATGTGCATAATTATATTCACTAATGCATGTACAAAACCCTTACCTTATTTATTATTAGCTTTTTCTCACTCTCTTCACTACCACTTTGAGCTTTTCATTTTGTTCCCCTAATTATTGGAGGAGTGTCCACTTGAAACGTAGGGATGTTTCAATACACACAATTTAATTCCGTAAACTCTCTTTGTCATTATGATTAACTATGGAAATCTTCATCCTCAAGTTGTACTTGATTTGCTTGAGAAAATATGAGGATATTAGGTGGAGATGATTCATGAATGTAATTTTTCTTTTTGAATGACTAATTAATATACATGAATAAAAAGTTGTCAATGTTTGTAGTATATCAAATATTCTCTTCAAGCTACTTTTTGAGGAATTTTATATTATTTGCTACATATATGAAAATTTTGGTTCAACTTCAATGTTAATTCATGTGATGATACTTTATGCAAATACACCTTAAAACATCTTATAGACTTGCTTTGTGAATAAATGCAAGGAACTTGCAATAACGTTTGAATTGCATTTCCCCTATTATTTGTTATTATAGTTGATATAAGTTCAATTGTAATACTATCTTGCATTCAAATTCATAATTATATTTTCTCGTGTAGACTTTAAAGTGGTGCCAACTTTGTACGAGTATATTAACTTCTACTCAATAAATACATTACTAACATTTTGAGTGTGCAGGTTTTATCGGTTTGTCATCATTGTGATTGATTTTCTGGATTAAACCATGTGAACATTTTTAGACCAACCTTTTGAGTGGATACTCCACCCATGCTTGTTACGGAAAAAATGAAAAACTCATTGTGGAATGAAAAGATTTCATATAACTTAATCTAGAAAATCAATCATTAAGTAGTAACATCATGTTAGCTTTAATTTGGGTTAGACATTATCATCAAATACATTGCATCATAAAGACAATTTAATCCATGTGAGATTTAATGCTGATTGTAATGCACTGCATGTAATATAAGTATTATGCATGGATATTTTGATAATGTGACGAATGAACTGGTATATGTTAGACCCAAGTGCAACAAGCTAAAGCAAAGATTCAATCCTATGATTGAAGTTGAGAAAAGAAAGATGCTTCTAGTTAGATCATGAATTGAGGATGAAGGAGAGATGATTTGGATGGAAAAAATCACCGCATATATCTTCCAGAATGATGAAAGTGATACTCCTCATGTAAAGTTTGATTGATGGAAGCCTAGTTCAGTGAAATACAAGGGAACCTTTTAGAACAATATTGGGTACCAAACCTTGATGACACATGACTTGGATCTATTCCAGTTAATATCATAGTTTGGGCATGGATGCAAAATAAAGAAGATTGCAGGAAGACCACGATAAATAAATGTGGTGTACAAGTTGTAATTGATTCCTTGACTGAATATAAAGAGATTAGGTGGAGATAATTAATGAATGCAATTTTCTCTTTGAACGAGTTATTAATATACAAGAAGAAACAATTTTCAATGTTTGTTGTATATCAAATATTCTCTTCAAGCCTTTTTTTAAGGAATTTTATATTATTTACCAATATGAAAATTTTTGGTTCAACTTCTATGTTAATTCATGTGATGGTACTTTATGTGAATTAAAAAACACCATTCAATTTTTAACTTTTCAATTTATTTTTAACATAAACTCAACATGTCACTATATCAATTCTGCATAATCGTATTCAATAATGAACCTCAAAACATCTTCTAGACTTCCTCTGTGAATAAATGTAAGGCACTTGCAATAAGGTTTGAAGTGACTTTTCCCTATTATTTGTTATTATAATTGATATAAATTTAATTGTTCTACTATGTTGCATTATAATTAATATTATATTTTCTTCTGTAGATTTTAAAGTGGTGCAAACTTTGTACTAGTGCAATATCTTATACTCAACAAAGACAAAGTAGCAACATTTTCAGAGTGTAGGATTTCACAGCTTGTCATTATTGTGAATGATTTTCTGGATTAAGTTGTCAATGAGTTTTTCAAACCAACATTTCAAGTGGGCACACCATGCATGATCGTTGGGGGAACAACAAAAAATTCATTATTGTTTGAAAAGCTTTCACATATCTTAATCCCGAAAATCAATAACCAAGTGTTGACACAATACTACATATTTTCTCTTGTCCACTATCAAGTGGTGCCAACTTCCAAAAATAAAACATCATACTCAAAAAAGACTTTGACTTACTATGGTAACTCAACCTAGACACGTTAGTTAACATAATTTCAATTAAATGAAATTCCAAGATAATAATAGCAACAAACATTGATTATTAATGTCATCAAATAACATTCATAATAATATGTAAAAAAATATTCTACAATCTATTTTTCGTCATATAGTCATTGATAAACTTAACTTTTATTAGAAAATATAAATAAATTATATTTCTATTCTAACGTATAATTGATTTTGATCGTTAAAATAATAAACTTAGCATAGTAACACTTAATATATAATAGTTTTTCTTGTCACTTGTAAAATGTTGCCAACCTTCTAATATATTACAACATTATACTCAACACATACAATATTACTTGCTATGTAGAGAATTAAAATTGTTATAGTACCAAACACATTTGTATTATGTCATTAAAGAGTTTTTAAATGCGTCATTCTAAAATTGTGCCAACCTTCTACTAGTATAGGAACTCAACACCAAAAATGTACTAGTTACCATATCAAATTATAATTCAATTGCTTAATCATACTAACATATACAATATTAATTCCATTACATAAACTTAATCAACTTACCATTTAATACAAACTATAGATAATATTTATAGAAATTATGTAAGGAATCAAAGTCTAAGACTTTCATCATTTTGATTTGTCACATAGAATCAGAAAGGTGTAATCCAGGTGTTAACACAATCCCTATCCCCTCATGTTGTAAAGGGTGCTAGCTCAATGGAAGAGCACCTGCATTACAAGCAAGACGATGGTGGTTCGATTCCTCCGTGCCCTAACATAATTTAATAGATGATATAAAATCTTAATGATAATATAAATATTGGTGTCTCGCTTGGCGGTGACCTTAAAAATATATTATATTATTATTATTATTATTATTATGCTGTTTTCAATTAAACACATTGTTGAAATACATAAATAAATAATGAACACTTGCAATAATTAGTTACGTTGGTTTTCCCCCTTTTTGCTTGTATATGAAAAAAATCAAGCTGTACTCAACTAATGCTATTTTAGTTCATAATTGACTTTGATTGTTAAAATAAAATTAATATTAATAAATAAGGGAGGCTTTACTTACATCAATATCATTAAATAAATTTCTCACGTTATTCTATTATTCATAAAGTAAACATTCATCAACTTAGTTTTTAAGTCACCACCAATACCAACAACAATAGTAATAAATTATGTTGCTATTTTAATTCATAATTTATTTTAATCATTACAAGCGTAAAAATTAGACTTTAAAGTCATAAAATATTTGTTTCGTTTTGATTATAAGTGGTGCCAACTTCCAAAAATAAAACAACTTACTCAACAAAGACAAAAATAATTACTATGACAATATTTATAATTGTTGTAGTAACAAATACAATGTTGGTATTATGTCATAAAATAATTTAATCAATTTAACATTTAATACAAACTATAAATAATATTAATAGAAATTGTGTAAGGATTCAAAGGATATGACTTTTCCTCATTTTGAAAGAACTCAATCTAGCGGAATTTCTAAATTCTAGATCCACTAAATAATTACAAATTTAGTGAAATATGTGTTTTCACCATTATTATCAATAACGTCATCTTTGTCCATAGGATCATTAAGAGATCAATATTCAATAGCATGATCTCCATGCTCGTTGTCTTTTAAAGTAGTATTTCTACTATTATGTGGCGAGTAAATATCTAGCACTCAACATCTTGGGGGAATTGTATTTATATTTACAAACAATGCAATAGCATTAGTGTATAATATACAACACATATATTTAAAATGATAAAAAAAATTGTGAATACATTATCATTACTATTACAAGAAGTACATTATGTAATGAATAACGTCTTACCAAGGGATGATATTCACAACCCCGTTCAGGATGCCCCTTCTCCTTACAATGTTTTGTAGCTATTGCTCTTAAAATTCTTCTAGTTTTCAAACCTTTGCAATCATTTCATGGGAAATAGCACTTTCCATCACCCTTCGCCTCCAGTGCTGCCTTAATCTCAACATACATCCAATTGTTTTCTTCCCATGTATATTTATTTGACCTTCTGATGGCCTATGAGAACAAAACAAATCATTAATCAATATATAACGTACTAAATTGAATAGATTATATATATATATATATATATATATATTAAAGGAGACCAAAAATTAAAGGAGGTGATTAGAGGATTACCTAACCATGTGTAGAGGGATACCTAAGTAATTCCCTTGGATTACTACATGTTGTTCCAATAGGTATTGGCGTATGGTGGGTAATGGATATTCACTCTACATAACATGAATTTATATAATGCCTTAAAAAAGGGGCTAAGTAATTGTGTTAATGATGTCACAAATTAGGAGTTTACATATTAATTCAATGCATTGGTTGGTATATTAATATATATGGTGGTTCCTTATAAAGTAATTAATTCCTGTGTAAATGTCCAAGCAGGTTTAGTATGTTGGGTTGTAAGTGTATTTGTGAAAGGAGTAGTTACACCATTTTCAGAAGTGGCAATACCCATAGGATAATGAGTGGTTAATTGGTTCCGTACATTGGTTTATAACTATTAATTGCAAGAAATTATACATTATGGTGCTAGTGGATTTAATGTAGAAGAAATTGAGGGGTCGATAATATTGTTCATGTTTGTTATACTAGAGATTAAAATGTTTCTACACAATGACATGATATTGTCAAAAGGTATTATCAATATAGATGTAGACCCTCAATGTTTGAAAGGATTGTCAAATGGGATTATGGATATAGATTATAATGTCAGTATTGTCAAATGACTATTAAAGTTTGAAAGGCTACACCATTGTGTTCTCATTGGTTGTCTATGAGGGGGATAGTTAAATCTAATTAGATTGTGTACTTGAAATCTATGATGATTGTCATGATATTAAAATTTTAACACAAGCCACAATTTAAAAATTACATTTTAATAGAAATGAAAATTTAAAAATCTACATTTTAACACAAATGAAAATTTATAAAATTACATTTTGACACAAAAATATCAAACTATCTAAACATTTACTCCATTGCATTGAAGCCCTAGTTCGAACATAAAGGGTGCAACAATAAAAAATACTATGGCATTGCAGTCAAACTAACCTAGAATATGAAGGAGATCGAAAATTTGATTTGTCAAACCAGTACCGGACTCCTAAAATTGTAGAATGAAAAATCAATAGAAAGATCGTTCCAACTCTAGAAAATGATTGTGAAAATACGACTTAAGAACATGTATTTATAGATCAATGAGGGTTGTGGTTATGACAAAAATGCACAATGTTCAAATTTTAGAAAAAAAAAATCAATGGCCATTAAAAAAGAGAAATAAAAAAAGTTTTTTCCTCGGCATTCATCGCTCTAGTGACGAATGTAATATACGTAGCCATAGCGACGAACGTCCATCGCCATAGCGACGAATGCCCGTCACTATTGCAATGTTATGGAGTATGCATCTATATAGCGATGATCATTGGGGACATTTTAATTTTTTTTCAAAAATTTTAAACTGTTTTTCCACGAAAAATTTGATTTTAACTCATTCGTGGCAAACTGTCGTGGGACTTTTGAGCCATATGTACTAGTGAGAAGCTTCATTTTCTTTAAATGATTGGTTTAGTGAGTAATTTAAATTACATGTTTCTTCCAAATGAGTAATTCTGAAAACCCAAAAGAGGATTTTCTCCATCATGGGCTCATATACAAAAACCTCTTTCACTTTCTACACAAATGTTAAGTTTTAGGAGAATCGAACTAATCTTTACAACACATTTTTTTCAGTTTTCAAATTATTGTTTTAGTCATCAATTTCAAATGTAGATTATAAGGATCTAGATGGGAATCTAACAAAATGGAAACATGATTTTTGATGAGAAAAGATTGAATTATGAAATATATCTTTGTATTCACATAGCTATTACATTTGAGATATACAGGTAGGGATTTGAATCCTGTTTTTTAGAAATCCGCCTTCTGAAAAGAAAGAAATCAGTTAAAACATATCTTTTATGTTTGAAACTCTTTCTATTCTGGGAATGTAGTTGGATTTTGAAATGAAGACTGAGTAGATGTAGTTGTTTTCTATATAAACATATGTAATAGATATATTTAGGGTTGGACTCTCAGGTGGAGAGAGGATTTCATTGTAATAGTGTTGGGCGGATGGGGATGACCCAGGTTCTTATGCTTTTATCTTCACAACAACAAATAGACCCACAATGTTGGCCCTTTCGGCAACAACCTGCGAACAGGTTGCAGTCTCACTCGAAACAACTATGGGGTGCTGCAAAATTAGGTTTCTGCAGGAGAAAGAGGGATATGAATGTACCTTTAGCCTTAACAAAGAAAAATTATGCAATACAGAGCTTCGACATTCACTTAAATATCCTCGCAGTTTAGATAAAAAGACAGTTTCTTGCTTAACCCTTAACTGGGAATTCACAATGAAGTTAATACTTAGCAATTTATCTTAGTTTATCATTCATCCACTTATCAAATGCATAAAAACATAAAGGAAACAAAATAGAAAGAACCACCACAACACAAGATATATGTGGTTCACCCTGAGAGTAGGGGCTACATCCACAAAACTGCATTTATATTCAATAATCTACAAAACAATGTAGTTCTTATCTGCACACTCAGCTGCAAATCTTCTCAACAACCCAAAACTGTGCACTCAGCAGTAAAGGTCATCTACACACTCAGCTGGGACTTAACCTTAAACCCAAAAATAGACCTTAGCTCCTTCGCATCACATCATCACCATAACACAAAGCCTTTATTTTTTTGAATCCTTTACATAAGTGCCTATTTATACAAGTGCACTATTACAATACCATGGGATTAAACCATGGGTACCCAAAAACCATGGGACATTTACAAAAAGAGGGGCTTCGACCCAACCCCAAAAATGCTAAGACTATTTTGGATCACAACTCCACTTACAAGCTTCGCACCAAAACCGTGGAGTTGCCAAAATTAAGGACCTTCAAGGATCGAGCCCCAAAAGGCCCCTAAGACTCACCAGTGTCTCATCTCGGGACACTCTGCTTCTTTTCGAGTGCAAGAATCTTTATGGCAAAGATAGTAAACTACTTGTTGAGGCTGTGCATGATATCTTCGTCTACTTGCTCTTTCTCCACTATATCCTGCAATGTTGTTGCATAGGCTTCATTGGCCTTTTCCTGTGTAAACGCATCATACTCCTTCAAGACTTTGAGTTTGTTGTCTGTAGCAGTGCTCAACTCCAAGGCCTCGTTAATGAGGGGCTACATAGAGCTTACTAACAGTGTTTCTTTTCTTCTGCAAGACTCAATTTCTCACTGGAGCTCATTACTATGCTTCACCTTAAGCATCTTCTGCATAGGAGGAAATGTCTTAATTTTTGGTTTTACTACATCCATCTCTGTCTGTTGCTGCTTGATGGTTTCTTGTAATTTTTCTACTTTTGGGTTGTCCTGCAAGTTTTCCCAGGCCTCGACACTTTCGTCTAGCAACTTTGATGCACTACTTACAAGATCTGAGATCTTCATTGCTGAGGCCTGAATATCTCTGAGACGTTGTTCCCTGACCTTTGGTGGATTTTCAGGAATGAGGTGAAGCTGAAGCTCCGCAATTTGGGCCTCATGTTCTGCTTTCATCTTCTATATCTATCTTCTATACTGTTGTGCATAGTATTTCATCTTTACTATTCTTTGATCCAGTTCTTCTTCAGCCTGCATGTCGAAGTAAGGGAGACTTTGACACGCCTCATCCAACACTCGCGCGAGTGTAGCCTGCTTCTTTTCTGTTTCCCTCTTCTTCTATTCAGCTTCTTTCAACTGTGCTTCAAGGCTCTCACTCTACTTCATGGTATTCTCTAACTGTAAGTGTGTGTAGTTGTCTCATTCTCAGATCTCCTTCATGAGTGCTAATTGACAAAAATGCAACTCCTGCATAGAAAAATTTGTGTAATCTATCTCAACTATTATGCTTACCTGCGATCGATATGCTGCGTTAGGTATTATAAGAGCTGCACTTGGTACTTGTCCTCTTTTGTTTCTAGCTGGCCATTGTCTAGTATCTGGCTGTGCGCCTATTGGGGCACTACTTCCTGTAGCGCCAGTTGTTGTTCTCTCCACTAACTCCTTAAGTTCTGCAATTCACTGTGCTACGCCAGTGAGCGCATTAAGATGTTTAGCTTCAAACTCTGCCCATTTGCTGAATAATACCTCTGTAGACTTTGTCAGAGCCTGATCAAGCTCGTCAATCATCAAAGCGGCCTCTTCGATGATATTCTTTCCCTTCGATGACTTAGTTTTCTTTCTGGGCTGAGGCTTAGTAACTTCCTCCACTTCTGGGGACTTGCGCTTATCTAGGCGATTAGGGTCTGAAATGATCTTGAATGATTCTTCTTCTTCTTCACCAGCTCCGTCATCTCCAACAAGGTCACCTTCTCTCTGCTGTGACTCATCTTGTTCTTCGCTCTCTTCTAGTGGGTCATTCTGTTGCAGCTCACTAGGACCTCTACCGACATCTGTTACCGGAGGGACTGGTATGTCGGGCCTTGTTCCCACATCCTTCATCCATTCATCCGGCCACTTCTAAACTATTGTGAGGATGTATTCCTGGTTCACCATTTATGGTAGCTTCCACCATGTATGTTTGTTATCTGTGTGGGCCTGGATGAAGACATTATGCATATCATCCTTGAATTTGGCCATTCCAGTATACCGAGAAAATATCCCATTACTGAGCCGCGGTATTTTCAGGATCTCATATGTAATATTCATCGAATAGAAGGCAAACATGTAGTCTGTCATTTGTTGCAAGGCCTTCTCCTGTGAAACCCAAAGAGATGCATACCTTGCTGCACCGGGCATCTCCAGAGGCACATCAACAAATTGTGCCTCATTAGGTTCTCTCCATTCTACCATTCCAATAAGCACTAACAACCATGAATAATGAAAGGCTCTACCTTTCTCCTGTGCATCGCAGACATCTACAAGGAATTCTCTAGCAATGTACTTTGTCCATTTGTAACTGTATCCTTCGGCACAGTTCATAGCAATATTGACAATCGGGGCAGGTACATCATTAGGTCTGCACTTCCGCATCAATTTTCATGCTAAGATTTCTACGACGAAGCGAATGTTCTGGTGCCGAATAGTTGATGTTTGATACCTTCGATTTCCTTTTGTAAAATCGAAGTGGTCCTTCATGTGCTACGCCAGATTGGTATCTTCGTGCTTTCCAACAAATTCAATCCCAGGATCAGGCCCTTCCTTCGGCAATCCTATAATCCTATGAGTCATCTCTCCATCAATAGCAATTCTCTAGTTTCCTATCCATAGGTGCTCATCATGCACCAATGCCAATAACTGCTTGACCACCACGGTAACCTACAGGCTGCGACCAAAGTGGGGGACATTCAGCATCTTTAACAAGCCAGCTTGCTCCAAGCCAGCAGCCCACTATTTTACTTCAAGTAACGTCGTTCCAACCTCCAGATAATGGACAAAGTGCAAGTATTTCCTAGATGCGAACTGTGGAAACTTCTCACGATCATTCGTATCATGGTCTACGTACTTGAGACGATCTAATCTTTTGATTATCATTCCAACCAACTTCACACCATGTGGCAACGAAGGGGTGAGTAACGCAGACTTGACTGTCCACCGAGGTGGGTGAACTCCTGGTCGAATAGGCGGGACATATGGTGGACGCTACGAAGCAACGTTCTCATTCTCATCGAAGTCTTCTAAATCTTCAGGTGGGAGCTCTGCCAAACCAAGAGGATTCATCTAAATCATGGGATCCTCTAATGTCTTTCCTGATGGTGTGTTCCTTTCTTCATTCTGCTTAGAGTGAAATTCTACCTTAAAATTATTTCTGTTAGATCGTGTCTGCATCGGTTGATTCAACACTCGGGAAGTCTCTTCGCGAGGTGCAGAGGCAGGTGGGTTCCTCATAAAATTCTCTCACCAATTGCTAGACTTCGTGATCAGCTGACATGGACTCAAATGTGAGACTCAAGAAAATGCGTAATGCGAAATTCGCAGGCCTAGATGTCTTCTTATAAAATCCAACGACCAAATCTGCCATGACTGTGCATTAAAGACACCAAATCTGTTCGAGCAGTGGTAGAGCTTGTCCAAATAGTGGTAGATTTCCCAAATACGGCTGTGGATTCGACCAAAGTCTTATCATTACAGGAATTTAATGCAGTTAACGTACCGGTGCCGCCAAATTTGATTTGTTCCAACAGTCGCATTTTAAGCTTTGAAACACCTTGCTTCTGTGGCACAACCACTAACTTTGGCTTTGCCACAATAAGGACCTTCGACACATCATGACACAAGTTGCGACCGAACTTCAAACTTCGACCCACGATAGACACTTCATAAAATTTTCATCAATCTGTCGAAGCTTTCTGAGAACAGCTTCATTATATTCTAGTACCCAATTTCAACTGTTCTTGGTACTTAGACTCTTCTTCTTGCTATTACTTCTAATCACGGGGTACAGACACGTCCCTGTACTTCTTTAATCTACTTCCATTCACCATAGAAGGCAAAATTTCTCCATTCAATTTAGCTAATTTAACTGCACCACCATCGGTAACTTTCTGAACTATGTATGGTCATTTCCAATGTGTCTTGAACTTACCTGGGAACTTCATGAATTTACTATTGTACAAGACCAGAAGATCATCATTCTGAAAATGCTTCTTCTTAATGTGTCTATCATGCCATGATTTTTCTCTAGCTTTCTGTACTTGTTGCTGGAAACTTGCGATGAATCTGTCTTCTTCTAGTTCCAGTATCTTTGCCATCCTTTCATTCAACACAGCTAGATCATCCATCTCTGTGAAGGAAGATGTTCTGAGGCTAGGAACAATGTACTCCATGGGCATAACTGCTTCTTTTCCATATACCAGCCTAAAAGGTGTGTGGCGTGTCAACTTCTTGCAAGTGGTTATATAAGCCCATAATACTGAAGGAATTCTAAGATCCCAATCATTTCTGTTAACATTGCAAACCTTCGTCAGAGCGTGCTCAAGAATCTTGTTAAAGGCTTCAACAGTTCCATTTTCTTGAGGATGGTAGGCAATACTCTTCTGATGATATACTTGAAATTCTTTGGTCAATGCTTCAATAGTCTTATTCAGAAAATGTGATCCTTGATCACTCATAAGAATTCTAGGACACCCAAACCTTGACAAGATATTATCAAATATGAACTTCACAGTTGTAGCAGTGCTACAGTCCTTGACTGGTTGACATTTGGCCCAACGAGTAAGGTAATCAGTTCCTGTAATAATGTATCTTGCCCCTGATTTCTTTGCAGGTGGATTGATTGGTCCAACAAAATCAATAGCCCACTTGTCAAATGCTTCTAAAGTTACCTGTGGAACTAGAGGCATCTCATCCCTCCTGGATGTTTTGCCTATCCTCTGACAGATATCACAGCTGTGGCAATACTCTCTTCCATCCTTATGAATCATAGGCCACCATAACCGAGCTATAAGAATCTTCTGTGTCATAGTTTTTCCTGCATAATGACCTCCTTCTGCTCTAGAATGTGCCTCAGCAAAAATCAATGGCTTTTCATGCTCTAGGACAGATCTGCGCAGTATTTCATCTGGTCCCATCTTATATAGTTGTCCTGCTATCAAGGTAAAGTCAGCTGCTCTAACCACCAGCTGCTTCTTCTGCTGTGTTGTCATCTCAGGGGGTGGAAAACCTGTAGACAAGTACTGAACAATATCCTAAAAATAGTCATCAACCATTTGGATGGAAAACAACTGGGCATCAGGAAGACCTTTGTCCAAACTAGTGGTCTCTTCTCCTGACTCGAGCCTCGACAAGTGGTCAGGCCCTAGGTTAAGTCTTCATGGCTTAACTATGATCTCAAAGTCATACTCCTGAAACAAAATCAGCCATCTGCATATCCTTCCACCTAACACAGGCTTGTTAACCAAATAATTCAAAGCAGAATGGTCAGTGAACATCTTAAAATGAGATCCTAACAAATAATGTTGAAATTTCTGCAAGGCATAAACCATAGCTAGACCTTCTTGTTCTGTCGTAGTATAATTCTTTTCTGCTATGGACAATTTTCTACTTGCAAAAGCAATAGGGTGATCAATATTACCTTCACCTGACTGAGCCAATACTATACCTAAATCAATGGAAGATGCATTGACATGAACATGAAACTCCTTACTTCAGTTAGGGAATACTAATATAGGGGCAGTTACCATCTTTTCTTTCAAAACATCCAAGCTTTCCTGACATTCAGGTGTCCACTCAAACTTAATATCTTTCTTCAATTTCTTTTCCATAGGGGCTGTAATATGAGCATATCCTTTAATGAATTTCCTGTAATATCCAGTATGACCAAGCATAGTGTGAATTTTATTAACAAACTTCGGAGGTGGCAAGTAAAAAGGATCATGTAAACATGCATCATTCAACTTCCTCATATCAACACAGATTCTGATTTCTCCCTTGGACTTCTTTTCTTGTACCACCATAGGGCTGACCCATTCGAACTCTTCGACAGGCTCAATGATTCCTTTAACGAGCATCTTATCTAGCTCCATCCTAACTTTTTCTTTATACTTACAGTTCAGCCTATAAGGGCGCTACTTCATAGGCTTCGCATTAGCTTTCAAAGGTATTTTTATCACTCCTATATCACCAAGGATACCTTTCATTTCTGAGAACTTCGTCGGAAATAAGTCCTGATACTCATGGAGGAGTTCAGTCACTTTGCTGACCATTTCTTCATCCCAATAATCTCCAATGGTAGCATACTTAGGCATTTCTTCTGATTCAATGTTTACTTTCCTTGTCCTCAAGGGCTGAGTTACTTCAGGTGATTCGACTGCTGGCCCATGTACTTCGCAATGTCCTTTTGACTTAGGAATATTAATGTTGTGAGGGTCATCATCTTCATCAATGGCGAGGTTATAGCATTCTACTGCATTAGCTTCTTGCTCCTTCCAATCAGGTTGGTACTCAGCTATTTCTTTATCATCAAACACCGTAGTATGGATCAACCTAATAGCTGCGTCCAAAGAACGGAAAACATCAGTAATAGAAAATGTGAGCACAAAACTATCAGCAAGGCTAACCCAACTTACAATACCATGGCGAAGCTCCACCTCTGCATACTAGTTCTTTGCTATAGGTTCTAGAGTGTGTACAAACCTATGTACCCATTCTTCACAAGTTACATGCTTCCATGCTTCATAACACTGCCCCAAATGTTCCTGAGGGCTAGTCTTACCATTAAATATGCTTCATACCTCCTGAGGTTGATCCATGAATCTCAGGAGAAGAAACTTTTGACAAGCGCTCCAACTATGAATATACTTTTTATGACCATTCCACCATCTGGCAGCTATGGCTCTGAATACTGAATCTAGAGTCTCCATTTTTTGTGAATCTGGTACTTGCTCTGAGAATTGTACAATAAAATCTTCTGGTTCTGTCAAGCCATCAAAAGTAGGTAATATTCTTGTCTATGAGCCAACCCATCTGATAGACTTAGTAATTCTTGCACATCGATGTCCATGTATCTCATAGAGTCGATTATGCCAATTCTCTAGGCCTTCGTCTGAATCAGTCATGCAAGAACTGTAACACTGTCAATACATTATACCTTCATTAGTAGGGTTAACATAGTCTTCTTCTTTAGTTGTGATGTTGTAAATATGATCCAAAACATCCCGATCTTCATCTCTGATTGGATCTGTATACCTTTCTCCTTGAGAAGGGTCCAACAGTACTATGACTTTCAAGTCTTTTCCTTCAAAAGTCATATGTCTATTCTTAAGGTTGATTACTGCATAATTGTCTATTGCCCATTCAATTCCTAGCAATGTTGGATAGGGGTTGCTATCATCAATTATTTCAATGAATTCAAAATCTGCTAAGGTACTGACTCCATCAATATCCATTGGTACACTAGGGAATCTTCCCAAGGCCACAATCTTCTGCTGATTGGATAATCTCAAGTGTATAGGGGACCATTCAAGCATAGGTTTTCCCATTTGTTCCCATGTCTAATTAATTAGGACATTCACTTCTGATCCCAGGTCTAAAATGATATCAGTCATGTCATAATCTCCTATCTGAGCATGCAATCGCATTTCTGTTCCAGTCCTTCTAACTCTATTAACATTTTTTCCTCTATCAGAGCTTCTCTAAGGTTCGCAAGATGCAATAACTTTTTGTAACTCATTCAAAGCATTCTGATTTCTTAATAGCTTCATACAACTCTGTAAAAATGATGGCAGTGTACTTACTTGACTGGGTGAAGCTTTTTGAAACTATAACTGCTGTTGATGCTGTTGCGTAGTTGCTACTGATGTTCTCGGATCAGCAAAGTATTTTTTAGCTTCCATAAATGTTCATTTTTCTCTTCCAATATCAAAAACTGGGATTTTCTCTGGGGTCTTACAGACCCAAGCCTCGTCAGGCCATTTCCCCTTATTCTACACCTGCATCGTAGTTCCACTCCTTGTAACAACGTTAAGGGCTGGGACAGGTCTTTTCTCTATAGCAATCATCTAAAAATTCTCAGTAGGAGTGCCATTTATTTATTGTATCTTGGCTATCAACTGTGGGCATTGCTCAATCACATGATCGACTGCTCTGCAGTATTGACATGTCGTAGTTGGGTTCTGACATTCTCTAGCTACATGTACTGCCTAATTACAGTTATAGCAAATAATCTGGCCCTGTCCTCTTCCAAGCATACCACCATGAACACGACCTCTGAAATTATCTCGACCTGGTGTACCACTACAGTAACCATATCCATCATTTCCTTGTGCATCAATTTGTAGCCTATAAGCATCATAGGTTCACTCTCTCATGAGGTCAAAGCTGCAACATTCATCTTCATTGTGTCAAACTAACTTACAGAACTTGCAGTAGGGATTATTAGGTATTTTAACATATCTCTGCAGTAGATAGAAATATCTAGGTTGATGCTGGCTAGTTGTTCTACAGATCTCACAATATAGGACATTAGGGTTAAACGGGTTTGGTGCACCGGTATTCAAATAATTTCTTAATGCAGGACAATGTTCTTTGTCATGACCTTTTGTCTTACATCGTGTACACAAAACCTCTTCTCGAATATATTTCCCTTTTTTCATGTCGCGAAGCTCCAAATCCATTTCTTCTAACTGTGCCTGTATCTGGGCTATTCCAAAATTATCTCCAATAGGAGCTGTTTCAAATTTCATAGAAATTTTCAATGCCTCTTGTTGATCAGAAACTTTCTGTTGCATAAGTGGAGTCCTGATATGAGGCAATAGTGCTGCAATGAACCATTCTTTATGCTGTTCTGGTCCAATAGTGAAACTAACTTGATCCAAGAGAACCTTGAACCTCTGATCAAAGTCCCAAACTGATTCACCTCGCTTCTGCTGAATTTCCTTCAGTTTAGTTATACACTGTGATTCTGATTTAGGCTTCTTGAATTCTTTGATCATTGCTTTTTTAATATCAGCCAAGGCATAGTTCTGAGTACTCGAAAACTTCATAAAACAGGTCAAAGCTCAGTCTCTGAAAGAGGTGACTAGTTGCGCTCTTCTTGTATTTTTATCCATAATATTCTTAGCAGTCCAAACAACTTCGCATAAGAACCAAAACTGCTATGGATCCTCTGATCTAGTTCCTTTAAAGACTAGGATCTTGATATCATCATTCACATGGGCCATATTGAATCGATGGGGGGGGGAGGGGGAGGAGGAGGACTGGTAACAGGGGGGAGGGAACTTACTGAGGTAAACTGACCTGCGACAGGACTACTCAGGATAGGGTTACTTTCAGACTGCAAAGGGTTCTCAGGGATAACAGATCTTCGCTGTGGAGTTATAGGAGGGTTTCCAACAAAAGGAGTTTCTTCAGATTCAGATTCTTCTGGACTTAATGAGGTATAATTGGTATTCTAGTGTAGGATATAGGATCCAAGAGTTCTCTTGTATCTTTTATTGTTGTGAAGCAAACCACTTTGCTCGTTGAAGTCACTTTAACTTCCAAACATAGGTTAGTAACAATAAATATAGCAATCTAAATGGATAAGCAATATGCCTTTCTCAGCCAAGAGCATTTTAATTTTCAGACTTAATGAATTTAGGTACTTACCCCTTGGTCCTTTGAAAAACTGTCTTTCTGCTTCGCTGAAACAAGTATGTGTGTCGATGGCAAACTCTATCACAAATGCTTCAAGGGTTCGCATTGTCCTGAAGTCAACAACTCTTGATACCACGTTGTTCACACTTTTCAACAGCTTAATTCTTTCTAGGGTCCAGTCAGGAGACTGATATTCTTTGAAGTTTGTCTTTCTTTCTGTCAACCTGGATAACCACTGGTGCAATTCTATGTGGATACTAGCAAAGAAAATTTCATAAATATCAGTAAAAATGTACCTTTGCAAGAAGTCGTCTAAGCTACGAGGAGGGTCCTTATTCTCTTGTTCAGCAAATTTTAGATAAGTATCTTCAACCCAGTCACTGATTTCTTTTACTGAGGGCCTCCAAAACATATCCCTCCAGGTACAATGTAGATCCCTCTTGACACAGATACCGGTTCAACCGGCAATGGAACCAATTTGTTGGGTGGATGGGGCAGACCCGGGTTCTTATGCTTTTATCTTCACAGCAACAAACAGACCCACAATGTTGGCCCTTTCGGCAACAACCTGCGAACAGGTTGCAATCTCACCCGAAACAGTTATGGGGTGCTACAGAATCAGGTTTCTGCAGGCGAAAGAGGGATATTACCGTACCTTTAGCATTAATAAAGAATAATTATGCAATACAGAGCTTCGACATTCACTTAAATAGCCTCACAGTTTAGATAAAAAGACAGTTTCTTGCTTAACCCTTAACTGGGAATTCACAGTGAAATTAATACTTAGCAATTTATCTTACTTTATCATTCATCCACTTATCAAATGCATAAAAACATAAAAGAAACAAAATAGAAAGAACCACCACAACATAAGATATATGTGGTCCACCCCCAGTGTAGGGGCTACGTTCACAGAACTGCGTTTATATTCAACAATCTACAAAACAATGCAGTTTTGATCTGCGCACTCAGCTGCAGATCTTCTCAACAACCCAAAACTACGCACTCAGTAGTAGAGGTCATCCACGCATTCAGCTGGGACTTAACCTTAAACCCAAAAATAGACCTTAGCTCATTCTCATCACATCATCACCATAACACAAAGCCTTTCTTTTTTTTGACTCCTTTACATAAGTGCCTATTTATACAAGTGCACTATTACAATACCATGGGCTTAAACCATGGGTACCCAAAAACCATGGGACATTTACAAAAAGAGGGGCTTCGACCCAACCCCGAAGCCCCTAAGACTATTTTGGATTGCAACTCCGCTTACAAGCTTCGCGCCAAAACCACAGAGTTGCCAAAATTAAGGACCTTCAAGTTCTGAGTGCCAACAAATAGTTTCAATTTTTTAAGATGAATAAAGTTGGAGAGAAGAAATGTTTAAAATGTTCCATGGCAGAGATTCTTGTGCCATTATTTTTCCCAGTAAGTGATCGTCTTATGCTATTTTTTTCCAGTTTTCCACTCCATTTTGTATCTCTTTTTATGTTTGAGGAGTAATTTTATAAACTATAATTCATTTTTTATGCTCTAAGTTCATTGATTCAAACATTTTCTAAACATTTTCTACTAAACTTTTATAGAACTCACCCTAATTACGTGCTATGTTTTAATGGATTGTCTTCCTTTGTCTACTAATCAACCTGCAAATGCCTCAATACTGAGGAAATGGTGTCTACCCTGCCTCTGTACATGATTCATTTCAAACCCCAACTTCCTGCAACTCAAATCATATTTTTTTATTGAATTCATTGCCCAATGCTCTCTTTCAAGACTGTCTTACCAAATTTTATAAAACAAATTGTCCGTATCAGCAATCTAACCTTCTAAGTGTTATTAATTGAATATCTTGAGTGAGAAAGATTCAAAATTATTGACAGACCCTTCAACCTTTTGCAAGTAGTGCAATATTCCCATAGTACCGCTGGAATTTTCAAATCCCAATCATTGCGATTAGTATTGCATACCTTTTTAAGTGCGGTTTCCAACATTTTGTTGAAGGTCTTGACAGTTCCATTTCCCTACGGATGGTAGGGTGTGCTTTTTTGATGCTTGACCTGCAAATCCTTGATTAGTGCTATCATAGTCTGATTTATAAATTGACTTCTCTGGTCATTCATCAATATTCTGGTACATCCAAACCTTGTCACAATATTCTCAAATATGAACCGGGCTGCTTTCATAACAGTGCAATCCACGACTAGTACAGCCTCTGCCCACCTTGTTACATAATCAGTTGTTGTAATGATGTACCATGTACCAATCCTATTTCCTGGTAAATTAATTGGACCGACAAACTCCACGGCCCATTTATCGAAAGGTTGTAGAGTTACATGTGGCACAAGCAACGTCTCATCCCATTGTGATGGTTTGACAATGCGATGATAGATATTGTAGCTTTGTGCATAATTTTCCACATCATTATGTAAGGTAGGCCACCATAACCCAATATGTAGCACCATGATCGTAGTAGCCTTACCTCCATAGTGACCTCCTGCGATTCATGCATGTTTTTATGCTAGAGTAGGTCCTTGCTCGTGTGGTAAAATGCACCATCGCAGGATTTCCTATGGTCCAAGTTTGTATAATTGCCCCGCAATTAGCTCAAAATCCAAAGCTTTCACTACCAACTGCTTCTTCTGATTAGTCAATAGGTTCTCTGGACCTACTCTAGTTGCCAAGAACTGAATGATTGGAGCATAATGGTCATCTACGATCTCTACCCGGAACAGATGTGCATCAGGAAATCAATCATCAATATTGGTAGGCTCTTCTCTTATCTCAATGCAAGATAGATGATTATGGCCACCATTCAACCGTCCTGGCTTCACAATTATCTAAAAGTCAAATTCCTAAAAAAGTAGTAGCCATCGACAGATCTCCCCCCCCAACTGTAACTTCCCCGACCCTCCAACCGACGAAGAGGATGCTACCATAACCCTAAACATCCGGGAAACTAGCCCCATGAACATGAACATACATAAAATGCTGAAATTTAATTCTTAAAACATGAAACATGCTAAGATTCATAGTCATTCACATACACAGTGAAAGAAAACATACATGCATTCAGGAATTCAACATGTTCCTCATAATTCATTAACAATAAATATGACTGCAGAAATGGAATAGTCAAGAATACTTATCTTATGAGTAATTCATCCTGTAACTAGCTACATCACTGTAATGTTCCACCCAACCATAGGCCAATGTACTCATAAATATCTCAACAACACTACCACCCCTAACATGGGCATGATTCCCCAATGAATAAGGGACTAAGCAAGCTTACACATAGCCAAGGTACACAAAAAAACCAAGTTAACACAGTAGGGTTTATCATGCTATCAAGGAGCTAGAAAAAGCTGAATGCTAAGCTGGGGAGCTCGTTGGAGAGATAAGGAAGCCTACACCAGAGCTAGCCTGACTTCTAAGACACCCACACATACCGAACACTAGGAATTAGTCCCTTCTCTGCTTCATAGTCCCTCATGCCCTGTCTTCCCTTTCCAGTGTTATTCTAGGGTTGTGGAGAAGAAATCTAGTCATCTAACTCTGTCTATGTGGCTCCCAAACACTAGGTTTCTCAAGCATACCCAACCTTCAATCCCACTCCACACATTCCAGAGAGCAACCACTGCATACATGCAGCGAAACAAGCGATTCACAGCTTGGACAGGGGAAATCAATTCTCGGGTCATTCTTGGCCCTATCATGGCCAAAATGACTCCATAACAACCTAGAACATCTCCCAAAATGTAATGGAACCACAGCCATGAATAATGTGGGAAAAACCACCGTCCCAGCTCAACAATGAAGTGACGGGAAAATTACCCAGTCTGGAAATCGATATGAAAACACATACGCATAGTAGCAAAATAGTGAATCGCCCTTCAAAGGGAAATCGTGGTGACAGAAAACGGTTCTCTGGCTTGTTGCGTGAGAAAAACAATGGGGAATCCCAAGCGGTGCATGAGGAGAATCACGTCCCTATGTGAGGATGGTAAATTCCTGCCCTTGTGTGGAGATGGGAAAGAAGACACCATGGAATATGACCATGAATGGAAGAATGGAGTCGTAGGAGAGTGGAGAGAATGGGAAGTTGCTTCTCTGCCCACACGATGTGAAGATGAAGAGTCTGCTAGTGGAGTGTTCATGTGGGTAAGGACTGGCAGTCCTACCACACCTACCACTACTCAACAATAACTGCCCCAACTAACATCAATGGTTTTTAATAGCTGACACATGGATTTTTCCCCATAAGCCCAAGGTTTAATAATTCACCCTCCTTATCCTTAGGAAAGTCATGCCCTTTTCATTATCATTGCACCGTCATAGCTGGTTGTAGGTTCATTTTAATTAAAGTGCATATTTACATGATGCCAAAACTATAATGTGTCAGATGGCACGATATACCATCGGCAACGATCCCAATTGCCGAAACATAACACAAGCAAATCGATGGTGGGGATTTTTCCTTTAGCTCCACACCATGATTAATTACAATATATATACATCATGTACCTTTTAATGCAAATAGGGTCAAAATCGGGGTATTACAATCCCCTCCCCATTGGAATAAAACCGTCCTCGGTGTTCCAATACTTCGGAATACATATACAATTTACACATCCAAAATTCCAAAAATTTTCAGATCCGTCCTATGTTCAATTATTTACTTTGAACCTTCAGGACCAAGCCTTTTGGCTTCCAGGAGCTTCTCCTACTGGTTCTCATATTTCGGCTCCTCCCCAAGTCTAGGAGATTTGTGGCTACTACCCTCTTGATGTTCCCTCATTGGGCAGTCCCGGCGGTAATGATGTCCTCCTCATTTCCAACATTTCATTGGCTGCTTCATATTTACCAACTCAATTTCCTTTGAATCTTCATTCCTGAAACATTTCTTAACCTACCAATTGGACAAATGCCCCATCATTCATCCACTTTTCTTTCCTTTAAGGATTGCTCCCAGAAGGAGTTTTACCTCTTGCAAAAAAATAAAGTCTTGCAAAATCCGGTGGTTCATCTCATTCTGCCTTTTCTGTATCTTGAGCTTATCTCCAAGATTTTCTTAGGTCTTGGAAATTTTTTGAAGGAGACTCCTAGCCAAGTCCAACAGCTTTTGGTCTGCTACCATGATCAATATTCACGACTGGATTCCACTTTTCTCCCTTGTGAAATGCATCATTGTAATTCTGTTAGACCAAGCATAATATAGGCATTAAAATTAGTCAATTAATTTCCCAATTGGCATGGAATTCCAAGTCTTCTCAAGGAGACTTTCATACTTTTCATGCCTTCCAAACAAGCACATGAGCTCATTCATGTCCATTCTTGGGTAGGGAATTAACTATTCCAGCATTCACAATTTATTTTAAGCAAATAAACACATTCTATTTTCAGCCATACATGCATTCAACAATCTTTTGTTTTCACAATGCATAAGTATATATATATATATATATATATATCATTAAAAAAGGAAAGAGAGAGAAACAAGAGTTTTTCCCCTCTTTGTCTTGTTCCATTCTGGAACTCACACCACCACTATGGCTTTCATTCTCTTAGCCTCTTTCACTTCACCGTGAATGCTGGACCAACCCTTCTTGGCCATGACACTTAGTGTCTCTAGTTTATTCCAGACCTCCCAACCATGGAGTCTCTCCACATGGTTTGTCTACAACTCTCGACTACTAGGACCTTCACAGTTCCACTAGCACCTTTTTCATTATTTCTCACTTTGATCTCTTCAGGATAGTCACATGTCCACATACACCTCTAGGATGCCCTAATAGTCCTCACTCCCAACGATACATGTATTCAAACATTGAATAGATTCACATGTTTATTTTATTCTCATCAGTTTTATCTATTAAATAAGAGCTTAGAATAGCATAACCAGATCATATACACATGTATATTCATAAGAAAGAAGCTGCAAAATAATCCAATACTTATCTGTATTGTGCATTTCCTCTTTGGTCCACAGGGTCCCACTTTGCTTTGCAAGCCTCGGAATTGCCTATGGACTTGAATGTTAGGTCAGCACACAGGCTACTCCTCAACATCAAATAATTTAACATCCAGCCAATACACCTTCATGCTGACTGGGAAGGAACAAATCATCCAAGCCAACATAGTTGGGTTTATCAGGCCATCAACAAATCAACCAATCCAACACAGTTGGGTTTATCAGGCCATCAACAATAATACATGCACTTATATCAACAATACACTTATATCAATAATAAACCACCATTTTTAGGTCCAGGATCCACTATGGATCCCCATGCATATAACATCCCTATTTCAATGACATCTCCACAACATCCTTTTATACATATAAAGCACAGTCAAGCCAACCTATAGTTGGGTTTATCAGACTGTCCATCCAAGCCAATACTCAATTGGGTTTATCAGGCTACAGGAAATCAATCCAATACACTATCGGGTTTATCAGGCTACTAAGCCAAGCCAACTAACAATGGGTTTTATCAGACTGCAGGTAGTCAAGACAACACTGTAACGTCCCCACAATATCCACAACATCCTTTTGCCTTTAGTGTACAACACCAAACTGCATCTGTTTAGCCTGGAAACACAAGCAATATAAGCAAACTCATCAATGTTATTACTCCAAAACTATAATCATGTTTCATATCATTCACTATCAAGTATTGAGACACCATGAATATGTCCACTCCCTAGGATGTATTCAATATTGAAAACCCTTTCATGGCCCGACATTGGAAACGTGTGCACCCCTTTCCGTTGTGAGCCATGTAGGACCTATTCATACTCAAGCAATCTATCATAATGGAAATAAAATCAAAACATGCTCTACGTATTGAATCTAATAATTTGACATGCATATTCTTAGCTAGGGTTACAAAACACTTATCCATTTGTCGATGCAGTATTCCTTCATTAAGGTGGAATGGGGGCTCCCTTCTCTGAGTTGAAAGTCCCTTGGTTTTCCATCCCCAACTCCTTTTTACATTCCATATCCCACACATGTCTTACCGACATAATCTATACCATCTCACTCATGTTGCTTACCAAACATGTAGTGTAGATGGGACATTTCCAAAATGTCCAATGGAGTTTCACTCAAAACCCATTTCCAAGATAGGGGAAAACCTCCCCATGAAGTTTGGCTCCTGCAGGCCATCACACATGGTCTGCCTGCAATGTGTACCCTTGGCACATTCATCAAGTAGCCAAATAGTCAATCATTGTCTAACAATACAATCCAACTTTGATTTTTCCGTAACCAAGCAATGGCATTAATAATTAAATTCAATGTGAATTTGCAACTCTGTCTACTACAGAAATTGATTTTCTTGGAAATGAGGTCATCCTCATCTGTTGGTCTCTTGTAAGCAGCACCACTATGCCCAGTATGATTTTATTCTTACTAGCATAACATGAAAACCCACTTACAATGCATCCTCTTGACAGAATTCTATGCAAGCCAATAATGATTAGTAGTTGTCAGCAATTTCTCAAATATGAAATTTACAAATTCAAATTGACAACTCATTCTACATACAAACTAATTTCACAGACATGAGACTTCTTTGCATGAGGTTTGGGTCTTTCACAGTGTAGATTTCAGCCTTCGTCATGGTATTACCCATATTGCCACACCCCAAACAACCTAACTGAAATTTGAACTTCAATCAACCAAACACTTGGTAAGTCTTGATGCATATAACTTTTTCGTTGCTGTAACAACCACTGAAGCATTCTCAGAATTATAGAATTCAAATACTTCCAGTTGTTAATCACATCAATATTACCAAAACTAATTTACTTAATGTGAATCATTATCATACTAAAATTGCAAGGTATAGTCACATCATTGATGCAAATTAAAGGAAATTTTTAGATACTCCTTACTTCACGGGCGTATTATTTGTACCACCTTGCCCTTCCATAGAGCATTTCTGGAAGCCAATCAATCATGACTACCCTATTCATGCATTTACTATCATGCATTCATAATAGCTCTTGAAATGGTTCTAGAATTATCATCAATTTATCATTTCAGCCATTAGTTAGTCATGATAAACAAGCATTATCTCGATACATTCATGCAATGGATCACAACATTTGCACCTACACTTATGTATGCATATTTACAACATTTACTCAAACTTTTCATATGCATCCATTCAATGCATAACTACAAGATTTATAAAATCTCTTAATGCATATCCACTCAATGCTACCTTGTATTCAGGAATACTATGCATTCAAACATACTATGGCTTAACCGTGACTACCTCATATAGGATGCATTACTATAATCAAGACCACCGGTACTCACTCTCTGGTTATTATGGTCATATCAACATTCACGGGGTAGTATAAATTTTAAATAACCACAGGGTATGAGATCTCTTGCTTTTACCACTCCATGCAATTGTCATAACTAAACCACTACCTACATGGATGCTACTTACACCCTTGACATTACTAGTTTGGTTGGTCTCTTGCAGGAGATTGCAGAATTTGCTCACCAACTTTTGATCCTAGATTTTTTGCCTTATCCCTTTCTCCATAGGGTTGCTGGTCACATTCATCAGCTTCAGCAACATATTAAGCCATGGTCATGTTGTCATTGGTTTTTCCACTAATGCCAACAGCAATGCAATATTTACCATTAGTGGTTCATTATAAATGTATAATTCTCACTATTTTTACTAATATGTAATATCCTATGCACACAAGCATATCCCCATGCATTTTCAACATCCCTATGCCATAATTTCTATGTACACATGCTTATAAAATATAAATATAGTTAGCAAGATAGGGTTAACGAAATCTCCCTTTTCAAGTCCCTCATCTTTGCATGGAGCTCCTCATTCAAATTCTGGTGATTCGCCTTTGTTCCCTACTAGATAAGCTTTTCAATGCCTATCCACATGTTCCATTCCGACCTCGGGTGTGAAAAAACACCCCTTCTAAAATGATCACTTTCACCAAATTTAGGCAAAACACACAACTATATTTTGGTCTAGAATGCTAAATTCAGCCATATAGAATTTTTCCTTTGCTCAATCGGACCTCTTCCCAACTAAAATTCCGACACTTTGGCGGTAAAAAAAACTAGCTTTCCTTTAGCTCTCATCGATGGCCCTATCCCTGTAATTTTTTTATGTATCGGATCCTTGGTCGTCTAAGCTTCCGGACTACTATCGGGGATGCCAAGGACTGTTGTATATTGGTGATTGAAACTGTTATCCACTATGGCATCGGCAAGGGGACTATCTCCTATAACACTGTATCAACGATCGGAAGAACTATGCTGTTGAAATATTGTAACTTCGAATAATATTCTATGTGTATATTTTTGTGGTCCCCAATGGTCCTATTGGGAGAACCACTTGTATTACATTGTATCCCAATGCTTCTAATTGGAAGAACTAATAACAGTCATGAGGTAGTCCCCTCTAATTCTAAAGGTGGGTCACTAGCACCCCTGTGTGGTTACTTCAGCCTACATGTGTAACTCGAGCCTACATGATTAACTCGAGCCTACATCTCAGAATGAATAATTAAAGTGAACGAATGAATATAAATAGAGGTGTGGAACTCCTCATTTCGAACACACATCCTCACTTGTGTAGCACATTAGTGGAGAAGAGAGAAGTAGCTGGAGAAGAAGTAGGATCAGGATTTGATCTCCTTGTTGGTCTTGTCTTTTATCTTTTGGGCATCTATATTGAGGAAGCTTTTTTTGGGTTTTTCCCTTTAGGTTTTTCCTAGGATAAATCTGTGTTATTCTTGTGATACTGTTTCTTTCAGTGATCCTGTTTATATGATTTTGTTATGAAAATGAAATGATATACTGATGTCTTGGCTTAGCATATGAAAAATTTGACATGGTATCAGAGCTAGCCTGAATAGGACAGCTTTCACAAGGTGAAATAGCTCTCTCTCTCTCCCCAGAATAAATTAGGGTTTCGGGAATTTTTTTGAGTTTTGGAAAACTAATTGCATGGAAAGTTGTGCCCTCTCAGAGCACATCTTTTGAGCCTGGAATCAAATTTTTTGGATGTGTGAGTCTACATAAAAGTCAAACCCTAGTTTGACAGCTATAACAGAAAACTGTTGAACCAAAAAGTTGCAGAAGTTGAATCTTGCAAGTCTAATATGAAGGTGAAGAATTGAAATCTCCAAAATCCAAGCACACCAGTCAACTCACCTCATTCAATCGCATCTCCTAGTAAGGTCAGTTTCTCATTCCGCAAAATTTCAATTTTTTGTGATTTTATGACTAGATGGCTCCAAGCACTAAGCTTGAGGACAAGCTAGAAGGAATAGAGAATTTTTTATCATGGAAATACATGATTGGTCTCATTCTCCAAGAGAATGATCTTGATAATTATGTCAAAGAAGAAGTTTCAGAAGTTTGATGTGATATGGGAAGACTGCATTCAAGAAGAGACAAGAGTGGCAAATAGAGAAGCCTTATTAAAAGAAGATGATCAAGCCCTATCCACTCACACCAAGAAAAGAAGAGGTCAATCAAATTTCAAGAGAATAAATTTCAAGGCGTCTTGACCTCCTAGAAGAATCCAAAAGGTAAGAGAAACTCCTCCAAGTAAAGACTACTCTAATTTTCAATGTTCTCATTGTGACGAGAGGACATACTGCCCAAAATTGTCCCATAAAGAAACAAGAATATAGGAAGAGAATCAACAACAACAAAAGATATCATGCTCACCTAGCGGAAGATGAAGATGAAGAAGAAGAAGAAGAAGGACCTCCAAGATAGCAAATAAGAGGAGAAGATGCAGAAGAGTATGTACTATTCTCTGCACTCTCTGGGTCTATAACAGCTGGAGAATACACTTGGCTTATTGATAGTGGTGCTTCAAAGCAAATGACGGGACAAAAGATAACTATTGCAAAGTTGAAGAAAGAAGCTCTCCCCAGAAAGTATCCCTAGGAGATGACTATCAATATCCAATCAAAGGAGTTGGTGAAGCAAGCTACAAACTTGAGTCAGGTAATCCTCTAAAGATGAAAGATGTATTGTATGTGCCTGGTCTAAAGAAGAACTTACTTTCTATCTCATCTTTAGATAAGAAAGGATTCATAGTTTCTTTCATAGATGGCAAAGTACTCATGTGGCCCAAAGGGAATAATATTGAAGATGCAATCATCATTGGTGAAGAAGAAGGAGGCTTGTATAAACTCAAGGGGCACTCAGAAACAACCTTTCTCCATGAGTCCACTAACCTTCGTGAGATATGGAACATAAGGCTTTCCCACATTAATTACAAAGCTCTACCTCATGTGAATAAAGTAGTGACAGGATTACCAGATATGAAGATCAAACATGAACGCATTTTCAAAGGATGTGCGAAGGGAAAGAACATCAAGAATCCATTTCTAAAGAGTGAAACTAAAACAAAAGGTATGTTGGAATTGATTCATTCAGATGTTTGTGGACCAATGTATTCTACATCCTTAAGTGGCTTTGAATATTATATCACATTTATTGATGATTTTTCAAGAAAGACTTGGATATACTTCTTGAAAGCAAAGAGTGAAGTGTTTGAGAAATTCAAGGAATTCAAAGCCTTGATAGAGAATCTTCCAGACAAGAAAATAAAGACACTTTGTTCAGATAATGGAGGAGAATATACCTCAAAAGAATTTGAGGCCTTTTGCAAAGATGCCGGAATCAAGAGGGAACTAACTACTCCCTACAATCCTCAATAGAATGGGGTTGCAGAAAGAAAGAACATAACCATCATAGAGGTAGTGAAGACAATGATATATGATCAAGATCTTGCAATGCATCTATGGGCAGAAGCAGCAAGAACTATTGTGTATGTATAGAATAGAATATCTCATATTGCTCTTGGGTTCAAGACTCAAGAAGAGATGTTCACAAGAAAGAAGCCTGAGGTAAGTCATCTCAAGATATTTGGTTGTCCAGTATATATTTATATACCAAAAGAGAAAAGAACCAAGTTAGACCCTTCTGGAAAGAAGGGGATATTTGTTGGATAGTGTAAAGTATCCAAAACATTTAGAATTTACATTCTTGGATTCCATCACATGGAAATTAGTCGAGATTTGACATTCGATGATGAGGCATCCCTCAAGATATCCAGGAAGTGCCAACATGAAGAAGTGAATGAAGAAGAGACACCTCCTAGAAATAAAGAAACTACATGTCTCCTTGAAGATGAAGCTCTTGAAGAACATGACATGACAGAACCTCAAGAACCTGCTGTTATGGTGATATAATGAAAGAGAAAGCCTACTTGGACAAGAGAAATTATATGAGAGGCAGAAATATATGGAGCTCCTAAAGGCTCCACAAGGGAAATAAAGAAACCTAATACTTTTTCCAACTACGTAGCCTTGATGTGTGATCTGGTAGATCGAGAACCTACAAACTACGAAGAAGCCGTACAAAAGAAGGAATGGGTAGAAGTAATGACTAAAGAATACATGTCAATAATGAAAAATGATGTATGGGATATTGTTCCCAAACCAGAAGGAAAGAGTATATGCAGCTGAAGGAAGTATTGAGAAGCATAAAGCAAGATTTGTTGCCAAAGGTTTCTCTTAGAAAAAGGGAATTGACTATGAAGAGACATTTTCCCCAGTAGCATAGTATACTTCGATTAGAGCTATCATGGCACTTGCATCCATGATGAAGTGGGACTTACACCAGATGGATGTGAAAACAATATTCCTAAATGGTGTGATTGAAGAAGAAGTATACATAGAGCAGCCACAAGGATTTGAAGTTGAAGATAGACATACTCACGTATGCAAGTTGAAGAAGGCACTGTATGGCCTAAAACAAGATCCTTGAGCTTGGTATGGAAGGATAGATAGTTTCATGTCAAACATGGGCTTTACCAAGAGTAAAGATGATCCTATCCTTTGGCTCAAGGTTGTAGAATATGAACCTATCATCCTACTACTATATGTGGATGACTTATTCTTGACAGGGAATGAGAAACAGATTATGGAAAGCAAGAAGAAACTAGCAGAAGTTTGAGGTGAAAGACCTTGGTTAATGCATTATTTCCTAGGTCTATAAGTATGTCAAAGTTCAGAAGGAATCTTTCTTAACCAGGGAAAGTATGCAATAGAGATATTGAAAAGATTCAATATGTTGGAATGCAAAGCCATGGATACTCCCATGGATTCCAACCTGAAGCTGTTAGCCGATGACTCATCAGAGTTAGCAGATGTGACTCATTATAGATAGATCATTGGGTCATTGATGTACTTAAAAAATACCATACCAGAAATTTGTTTTGTTGTGAACACCTTAAGTCAATATCTAGTTCAACCTAGACGGGTTCACTTGGTAGCTGCAAAACATGTGATGAGATATCTGAAAGGGAATATAGATTTTGGTCTATACTATGATGGTATCCATGAGTATAGATTATATGGCTATATAGATGCAGATTGGGATGGAAGTATCTTAGATAGAAAAAGCACATCAGGTGGATGTTATAGTCTGGGATCTGCTGTGATTTCATGGTTTAGCAGAAAACAGTCCAGTGTTGCTCTAAGCACAGCTGAAGCATAATACATAGAAGCTTGCTCTGCTAATTGTGAAGCCATATGGATTTGAAAGCTGATATCAAGATTATTCAACATAGAGTTAGATACTACCATGATTCTATGTGACAATCAAAGTTGTATAAAGATGACACAGAACCTAGTATTCCATGATAGATCGAAACACATAGAAATTAGGTATTTCTACATTCGAGATATGATGCAGAAGGGAGCCATAAAGCTCCAGTATGTGAGTACTGATGAACAAGTTGTTGATGTGTTGACAAAGCCTCTATCTTGAGTAAAGTTTGAACACTTTTGAGACAAGCTTGGTGTGGTTCAGAAAGACCTTCCTCGAAAGGGGGAGTAGTGATGTTGCAGTGGGATTGTATCATCCCTGGGCACTTTCCCTAAAGTGATATGGGAACTTCAGTCCTCGAGAATGTAGTAGGATTGTATCATCCTTGAACCTCAGTTCAGAATGGATCTGGTGACTTCGTTCATTGAGATGGTAGGATTGTATCATCCTTGAACCTTAGCTCAGAATGGATCCGGTGACTTTGGTCATCGAGATGGTAGGATTGTATCATCCTTGAACCTTGGTTTAGAATGGATCTGGTGACATCGGTCATCGAGATGGTGGGATTGTATCATCCTTGAACCTCAGTTCAGAATGGATCTGGTGACTTCGATCATTGAGATGGCAGGATTGTATCATCCTTGAACCTCGATTCAGAATGGATCCAGTGACTTCAGGCATCGATATGGTAGGATTGTATCATCCTCGAACCTCGGTTTAGAATGGATCTGGTGAATTTGGTCATGGAAATGGTAGGATTGTATCATCCTTGAACCTTGGTTCAGAATGGATCCAATGAATTCGGTCATCGAGGTGGTAGGATTGTATCATTCTTGAACCTCGGTTCAGAATGGATCCGATGACTTCAGTCATCGAGATTGTAGGATTGTATCATCCTTGAACCTTGGTTCATAATGGATTCGGTGACTTTGGTACTCGAGAACGTGGTAGGATTGCATCATCCTTGGACTTAGTCCTAAAGTGATAAGGACTGATTATCCCGTAATCAATCTAGTGACTTCGATTGTCAAGAATGTGATGATGATGATGTTTCTGATTGAAATATCAGAGTGTGATGATGATGATGTTTTGATGATGATGGTTTGATGATAATGATGGTTTGATGATGATGATTTTGATCGAAAGATTAGAGTATGATGATGATGATGTTGTTGCTGATCGAAAGGTCAAAATGCTGAAGATATTTTTTTTTGAAGATGTTGTTGATTAAAAGTTCAAAGTGCTGAAGATGTTGTTGCTGATCAAAAATTCGAAGTGTTGAAGATGTTGTTGATTGAAATGTCAATGTGCTAAAGATGTCGTTGCTGATTGAAAGATCAAAATGCTGAAGATGTTGCTGATCGAAGTGGTCAAATTATTAATGATGATCAAGATTGAAGATTGAAGATGAAGACTACATGATGTTGAAAAGATTCCAATGATTTATAGATGTGTTACCCTGATGATGTTAATGATGTCCTCTATCTCTCTCCTACTATTGTTGTTGTTGATGTTGTTGTAGAATACCCTTCTCATTAAGGGGGACTGTTGAAATATTGTAACTTTGAAGAATATTATATATGTATCTTTTTGTGGTTCCCAATGGTCCTATCGAGAGAACCACTTGTATTAATTTGTACCCCAATGCTTCTAATCGAAAGAACTAATAAGAGTCATGAGGTATTCGCCTCTAATTGTAAAGGTGGGTCATTAGCACCCCAGTGTGGTTACTTGAGCCTACATGTGTAACTTGAGCCTACATAATTAACTCGAGCCTACATGTCGGAATGAATAATTAAAGTGAATGGATGAATATAAATAGAGGTGTGGCACTCCTCATTTGGAACACACATCCTCATTTGTGTAGCGCATTAGTGGAGAAGAGAGAAGTATCTAGAGAAGGAGGAGGATCAGGCTTTGATCTTCTTGTTGGTTTTGTCTTTTATCTTTTGGGGAATGTATATTGAGGAAGATTTTGCTAGGTTTTTCCCTCTAGGGTTTTCCCAGGATAAATATGTGTTGTTCTTGTGTTATTGTTTCTTTCAGTGATCCTGTTTATATGATTTTGTTATGAAAATGAAATGATATACTAATGTATTAGCTAACCATATGAAAATTTTAACATATGCATCGGGTGGATAGTTCTTTATGCAGCTACAACAGCGGGAAACAAACCAACTGTGGGTTTCGCAGACCATAAAACTCATTGGGAGTCTCATCAACTGTTTTCCTCTAATGTATTGACGATTAGATCCACTAATCCTCTCCGTCGTATCGATGATTCAAACAACAAACTCTTTCCTCTGCATCAGTGACTAGAGCACTATCAGCAATTCTAATCGTCGTAGTGATAAACCAACTGACAATCGCAACGGTGGAATCCCAAACAAATAATTTCTTCCGATGCATCGGCGGTTCATTCAACTAATCTCTCCCAACACATCGGCACCATCACCTAATTTCCGCTGACATTTCGGTGGTCGGATCTTCTAACTTTTTTCGACGACGTTCATTGACGATCTCTTCAACTAAAATTTTCTGACTTTTTTCTGTACTTAGAAAATTTTCAGAAAATTTCCTTCCCTCCTTTCTTCCATGGACGTATCATCGGCGATTATGTCAACTAAATTTCATCGATGATCTCACACTTAATTTTTTTTTTATAATTTTCTTCCTCTTCCCGTTGCATCGATGGGTTCATTGTCTAAATATCGCCAACGGTGGTGACATTTCGGCAACTCCATATTGTAATTTTTTCCGATCAATTCGACTAATATTCACCGATGTTTACCACCGCATCGCTGGCTCTATCATCTAAACTTCACTGATGATTTCCTTACTTACAGAATTTTCGAAAAATTCTCTTTTCTCCTTCGCGTCGGCGCCCTTATCATCTAATTTCCACTAACATTGCGAAGTCTTCATCATCTATTTTTTGACAAAAACTTCCTTTCTCTTTTGTCGACATTATCCGCTTCATTAGTTGTGCCATCCAATAAACTTGGGTGACGTTTCGGCGGTGTTCGGCTGATCTCCACAGCTGTGTCGGCTACTCACTCAACTAATTTTTTCCATTGTCTGGGTCTGCATCAGAGGTCTATCCATCTAATCTTTCCAATGAGCCAAAGACCGAACACTTAGAAAAAATTTATGAATTTTTTCTGCCTATTCCTCATCGAGTGGCCTTTCGACTAAATTGTGCGCTGTATTGGAGGTGCTTCCCACTTAGTCCTCTGATGATCCGACCCACTCGACACTTAGAAAATGTTTTCAATGAAATTTTCTGAATATTTTTCTGTCATTTCCATTTTTCTTCTAGGCAGAGGGAAACCTACCTCTGTTAACTGGTTTCTCATGGCCCTCTAAGGCCCAGTGCTGCAACGATGGCTCTGTCATTGCATCTTCACGACCCATTCAAGACCATGCTGCAACATGCGCTTTGATACCATACTGTAACGTCCCTGACCCTTCGACCGACGAAGAGGATGCTACCATAATCGTAAACATCAGGGCAACTAGCCCCATGAACATGAACATACATAAAATGATTAAAACATAAAAGGTGCTAATATGCATAGTCATTCACATACAAAGTGGAAGCAAACATACATGCATTCAGGCATTCAACATGTTCCTCATAATTCATTAACAGTAAGTATGATTGTAGAAAAGGAATAGTCAAGAATACTTATCTTATGAGTAATTCGTCCTGTAACTAGCTACGTCACTGCAATGTCCCACCTAATCATAGGCCAGTGTACTCATAAATGTCTCAGCAACACTGCCACCCCCGAGCTAGGCATTATTCCACAAGGAAATAAGTGACTAAGCAGGCTTAAACATAGCCAAGGTACACAAAACAACCAGGTTGACATAATAGGGTTTATCATGCTATCAAGGAACTGGGAAAAGCTGAATGCTAAGCTAGGGAGCTTGTTGGCGAGCTAAGGATGCCTACACAATAGCTATCCTGACTTCTAAGACACCCACACACACCCAACACCAAAAATCAGCCCCTTCTCTACTTCACAGTCGCTCAGGCCCTGACTTCCCTTTCCAATGCTATTCCGGGGTTATGGAGAAAAAATCCAGTCATCTAACTCTGTCTATGTGGCTCCCAAAATCCAGGTTTCTCAAGCATACCTAGCCTTCAATCCCACTCCACACAGTCCAAAGACCAACCACTACATACACATAGCCAAACAAGCGATTCGCAGCTTGGACAGGGAAAATCAATTCCTGGGTCGTTCTTGGCCCTATCGTGGCCAAAATGACTCCATAAAAACCTACAACAACTCCCAAAATGTAATGGAACCACAAACACGAAAAATGTGGGGAAAACCACTGCCCAGACTCAACAATAAAGTGACGACAGAATTACCTAGTATGAAAATCGATATGGAAACACATACATAGCAGCAAAATCATGAATCTCCCTTCACAAGAAAATCATGTTGACAGAAAACGGCTCTCCGACTTGCTATGTGAGTAAAACAATGGGGAATCCAAAGCAGTATGTGAGAAGAATTGTGTCCCTATGTGAGGATGGGAAATTCCCGCCCCTACATGGAGATGGGCGAGAATACACCATGGAATACAGTCGTGAATGGAAGAATGGAGTCGTGGGAGAGTGGAGAGAGTCGAAAGTTGCTTCTCTATCCACGCAACATGAAAATGAAGAGTCTGCTGGTGGAGTGGGCATGTGGGAAAGGACTGACAGTCCTGCCACACCCACCACTACTCAGCAATAACTGCCCCAACTAACATCAGGTATTTTTAATAGCTAACACATGGATTTTTCCCCATAGTCCCAAAGTTTAATAATTCCCCCTCCTTATCCTTAGGAAAATCATGCCCTTTTCATTATCGTTGCACCATCGTAGCTGGTTATAGGTTCATTTTAATCAAGTGCATATTTACATTATGCCAAAACTATAATGTGTTGGATGGCATGATATACCATCGGAAACGATCCCAATTTCTGAAACATAACACAACCAAATTGATGGTAGGGCTTTTTCCTTTAGCTCTGCACCATGATTAATTACAATATATATACATCATGTACCTTTTAATGCAAACGGGGTCAAAACTGGGGTATTGCACCAACATGAGATTATTGACTAGGTATTGCAAAGAAAAATGGGCCCTGAACATTTTGAAGTGACCTCCCAACAGATAGTGCCTAAAATTTTGCAGTGCATAAATCATGGCCAAGCCCTCTCTCTCAGTGGTTCTATAATTTCTTTCTGCTAAAGACAACTTCCTACTTGCAAATGCGATTGGATGATCCCGGTCTCCCTCTCCTGCTTATGCATGTACTACCCCTAGCGCAATAGAAGAGGCTTCGACATGGACATGGAACTCCTTGTTCCAATCAGGGAATACTAGGTTGGGCGTCGACGCCATCTTGGCCTTCAATGTGTCGAAACTCCACTGACACTCGTGATTCCACTCAAATGCAGCATCCTTCTTTAGCATATTCTCCATAGGGGACAAAATCGTGATGTATCCTTTGATGAACTGTCGATAGTACCCCATGTATCCCAGTGTCACCCAAAGCATCTTCACATTAGTCAGTGGTGGCAGATTAAGGATAAGTACAATATTCACAAGGTCAACAAACAACCCGTGCTTGAACATGATGTGTCCAAAGAGTATTATGAATGGCATGCAAAAAATCCACTTCTTTGAATTCAATGTAATTTGATGCTATTGACATATTTCCAGTATCAATCAAAGGTTTGCTAAATGATCCCTAACAAAACCATAGACTGTCCAATCATACATGTACACCTGTAGGAACTTCTAGATTAAACCTTTGGAAATATTGTTGGTGTAGTCTTTAATCCAAAAGGCATGACTTTATATTGAAAACCACCCCATTCAGTGAGGGATGTAGTATTATGCCAATCTTCCTCTACGATTCGGATCTGCTGATACCCCAAAAATCCATCCGTGAATGAGTACATCTCCTAACCTCCTACCCCTTCAAGGATCTCATCTGTAAACGGAGTTGGAAACAGATCATGTAGGAAGGCATCATTCAACTTCCTCAGGTTGACACAAATGCGAACTTCTCCAGTATTTTTATCCTGCACCGCCATAGGGATTATCCATTCTGACTCTTCAAACGGATCAATGATTCAAGCATCCAACATCTAGTCAAGCTTAGCTTTAACACATTCTTTGTATCATGGTTTTAGTTGATACGACCTCTGTTGCACATGTTTTGCGTCTGGTTTCAATGGTATTTTCATCTCCCCTAGATCCACTAATATCCCTTTCAATTCTAAGAACCATGTCGAAAATAGATCTTTGAACTCATGCAGCAGATCTATGATTTCTTCCGTTGTCTTATCATCCCAATAGTCTCAAATATTAGCAAACTTAGAGTTTTCTTCTGTCCCAATGTTAACTTTTTCGATCTTCAGCAGCTGACTCATGGGGTCGGTTGGCATGTTTGGTGCTGCAACATTGCAACTGCCTTCTGATTTCAGAATATTGACATTCCTCATGTTATCATCATCTTTAGGTTCACTAGATATATTGTAGCACACCATCAAAGATTGTATATGACACTACGCATGTGGATCTATAGGGTATGCAGATGGCACAACCTTCAAGACTACATCGCAGATGCATTGGAGTGCATTATGGACTTCAAGGCTAGCATCCTCGAAACTAAAAGTCTATGCAAATAAAATCGACAGCTCCTCCTAGGTAGTTATGGTTTTGCGTAGCTCTACCGCTAGATACGAGAATCTAGGAATTTCATCCAAAGTATGAACAAAATAATGGACCCACTCATCCTTGGGTCGCGATGCCCACAAATCCTGACATTCCATTAAATGACTAGAGGGGTTATTCTGCCCATCATATTTCCCAGTAGGATAGGTCTCTAAATCACTAAAGTGCACCATCCTCTATCATCAACATTGTTCCCATTCCTGTATTGTATGTTTGTGATTCACCCACCAGCGTGCTGGGGTAGCCTTCAATGCTTCCTCCAGTACCAACAGCTTCTGTGGTTTAAACACTTTCTCTTCAAATTATTGGAGGAATTTAGAAATTTTTGGTATCCCCTCATAGATGAGAAGGTTGATGATCTCAGTCGTAACACGGTGTAGAGATTGCGTGATTAGTCCACACTTTCTAGAAGACACCTCTCAAAAGCCGGTTTTCTAATTTTCTAAAGCATCATCAGAATCAGAAGACGTGGAGCTAGCACTGCGCCATCTCAGTTCACCATCGATAGTAGGGTGGATATAGTCCTTGGATATATTATAGGCATGATCCCAGCCTCTACCAACCTCATCCTTGATAGGTTCAATATACCAGCATCCTTCCTAAGGGTCCATGGGAGAAATGACTCTGATATCTTGGTTTTTGAATGTCATAACCCGCTTCTTGAAATTGATACTTGCCATGCTATCACTGGCCCATCCAATCCCGAGCAGCACGGGCTAAGAGCCTCCACCATCAACTACTTCAATGACGTCAAAATCAACATATGTCTTCATACCTTAACCATCGATGACCAGGTTCGAGACACAACCAATAGGATGAACCTTGTCCTGATTTTCTAGTCGCATTTTCATAGGGGACCACCCCAATGTTGTATTTTGCATCAACTTCAAAGTCTGCTTGGTCAAAATATTCTCATCAGACCATAGATCCAAGATAACAGAATCGACTTTGTTGTTCCCTATTTGGATATTCATTCTCATCTCTTTACCTATATTTCTCTTCTGGAGGGAATTTATTGCGAAATCCTTCAACATCTGATTCCATTGGCACAACAATTTCTCAATATCACCAAGATTCTTGGGATCTCTAGCTAATGATAGATATCCCTCAAATAACTGTTCCAAGGTACCATCTTGTCACGATGGTCATGTGTCACGTCCCCGTGCCTCCGACCGGCGAAGAGGATGTGACCCAAACTCTAACCACCCAGGCTAAGAGCCCCATGAACATGTACATGCATAAAATTGCTGAAACAGAATGCTGAAAGGAATGCATTGAAATAAAACATGCACAATTTCCCTTGTTTATCATACACAACTATATTTATTGATCATGCACAGCGAAATCAACATGCATTCACACAAGGATTCACTCAACATGTTCATAACATTCATTAACAGTAAACATGGTTGCAGAAGTAAATGGACAAGATCACTTATCTTATGAAGAAGTCATTCCACAACCAGCTACATTGCTACAATGTTCCACCCAACCATAGGCTAGCGTGCTATGTAATCTCTCAGCAGTGCTGCCACCCCCGAGATGGGCATGATTCTACAAGGGATAAGGGAACTAGCAGGCTTACACATAGCCAAGGGTATACAAAACGCAACCAAGCCAACATAGTTGGGTTTATCAGGCCGTTAAGGAGTTGGGAAAGGCTCAATGCTAAGCTGGTGAGCTCATTACAGATCCAAGAACACCTACACCAGAACTAGCCTGACCTCTAAGACACCCACACACACCCAACACAAGTAATCAGTCCCTTCTCTGCTACACAGTCCCTCAGGCCCTGCATTCCCTTCCAGTGCTATTCAAGGGTGGTGGAGAAGAAGGCCAGCCCTATAGCTCTAACTGTGTGGTTTCCATCCACCAGGTTTATCAAACAAACCAAGCCCCCATCCGTGCTCCTTACACAGTCCGAAGACCAACCATTACACGTATGCAATCAATCAGAATTATAGCTGAATAGAGGGAACGCTTTCTGAGTCGTTCTTGGCCCTCTCGTGGCCAAAATGACTCCCAACAATCTACAACAACCCCCATAGTGTAATAGCAGACACAATCATAGGGGGAAAATACTCCCAAGTGGATTACAACAGTTCTAAACGTAACAACAGACGCATTCACAACATGAGGAACAACACCAGTCCGCCCTGGGCAAGTAAGCAAGTGGAAAAAAACTTACGCCAGACACATTGGGGAAATGAAATATGTACTCTCAGCCTATACATGGATGAGACTTGCACCAGGCCCAATCACAAAGAATACCACAACAACCAAAGGTAAGGAAGGCCGCACCACCCAAATCATCCTGCGCTGTCCACAGAATCCGTAGAAGAAGAACTATGCGGGTAAACTAGCCTGTGCGTGAGAATAATCAACAGGAAATGGCCCCTACGCGAGGACGAGCAGCTCCTAGCTTGTGTGTGGATGGACAGAAACCAGAAGTGCATGAAAGGGGAGTGCGTGAATGCTTCAGCTCATCGTGGGAAGAGTGGAATTACCTGCGTGTGTGATCACAGTGGTTTTTCCTGGCCATAGTGAAGTCAACCTTGGTGGAGTGTGCGTGTGGGTGAGGACTGACATTCCTTCCACCCCACTCCCAAAGACAATAAATGCCTCAACCACTAGTAACAATTATTAATTAAAGTGGTTGGAATAAAACAAGGGAAGATGACACATGGGTTTTTCTCTCATTGGCCAAGGTTGACAATTTCCCCACCCTTATCCTTGTGAAAATCATGCCCCTTTCTCATTTTAGTTTCCGTGATCGTAGCTGGTCAGGTTCATTTAATTAATTATAGATGAATATTTACATGATGACAAACATAATGTATGCCGCATGCCCCGATATACCATCGGTGACAAATTTAAATCCAAAACATAGCATAACCGATCAATGGTGGGGCCTTGGCCTTTAGCTCCACACCATGATCATTACAATATATACATCATATACATCTAATGCAATGGGTCAAAATCGGGGTGTTACATTCCCCTCCCCCTTCAATAGAACTATCCTCAGTGCTTACAAAATTGAACAAAATGCTACACTGGTATCACCTCAGTGTTCCGCAAAATTGAACCAAAATGGATGTCCCAATTGCATGGCATCCTGTCGAACCCCAAAATTTTGAAAAATTTAAAACTTTCTAAAATAGTATATAATCACATTAAATCCAGTCATTTATTGTTTGATTAGTTTATGCTACTCAAATGTAACTGAATGATCTTTTGATTATACTCCACTTTAAAGAGCAGTTTCTTTTCAGTTACTGATTGTTTTTCTGTTTGCGACACAAGGTGGGTTTGTCGTGAAGGACAGGGATTCCTCATCTTTTGAGCTAACGAAGTAGTTTCATTCTATTACAGGTATACAGGTAATAAGTATGGTTTTATGCTAACAAATCTCAGAAGTTTCAATACTAATTGTTGCATACCAATTGATTAGTAAAAGTATATACATGCTAGTCAGAAATACCATGCTTTTCGAGGTATCATTCTTACTAAATTTTCCTTTGAGACTTAATACTAAAGAATTGAATTCTACACATAGAGATGGTAAAGAACTACTCTATATAGTAACATTCAGTTTAATAAGTCTACAAGTACGAAAACCATTAAATGCCATACTGAGGATAAATATAAGAATGTAATAATCATTTCTTTACTTAACAGTTAGCATGGCAGAAATATCACAACGTCACAAGTTTACTTCTATTAGTCAACGATATGGTAATATTCCAAGTTTAGATTGCATCCTATTCATATTCTCAACTGATAAAATATTATTAATATCGATCCTTAAATTTTCTTACTTAAGCCTTTATGAGTTATGGTTGGAAACAAGTATTCCTTTAATAGTTTAAGAGTTTGCATTCTTTTAGAACACTAAACTCATTCCAAGAGTATCATTTGGATGGAAACTAAACACTGTTAGAATCAGTTATAAACTTATCATATTTGATCCCTTTATAAAGTCTCAAGACTACATTGACAAACAAAGAAGGTAAAGAGAATAATCAAGTTATCTATCATACCTTAACTTATGAAGTATTTTATAAATCTTGAGTTTGGAGGGTGACAAAGTCTATTTGTCACCAAAGGATGTTATGACTATAACAAGGAAGAGTTATCTCTCTATCCCTAAGTATCTAAATTATGTACTAGAGAAAACCAAATCAAATTATGAATAACATAATAGAAATACCATTAATTATATACTCTTCAACGAGTAGTTATGTTTCTTACCTTCTTTTGAAATACCAAATAGTTGGCATTAAAGTTGTGGGCTATAATAATTAAACTATAACCATAATCTATTATTCTATAACTCTTTGAAACATAAACAAGCCTCTATGCTTATGTAAACGAGGCTATATAACAAACAATATGTAACATGCAAAGTTTATAAACATGAAACTAATGTTGCCATGTTGAAATTATAACGCAGGTAAACTATAGTGTAATGAACCTGGCGGGCTTTCCATGCAATGATTTAGTTTATGGATCAAATCAAAGAGTTGGTCGTGGAACTATAGAATGTTACCCACTGCATGTGAAATATTTGAAGGGATACGTGGTCACGTTACAGCCATGCATTGACGTTATAAATTTGTTGACTTAACCCTAATTCGCCATTCCTCCTTTTCTCTCGGGCCTTTGGCCTCTCTGCAAACCCTTCCGGACCCTGCTACTATTGTGTTGACCGCCATTGGACCTCCTGCTGATTCAGCTCCTCGTGAGCTCTGCTACTGCATTATGAGGGTGATTGGAGTGTTTATAAACTGGCTGCTTGCCTCTGTAAAGCCCTCGTTGTTTGGCTTGGCTCGGTTGGGTGACAGTCTTACCTTTCTCTGTTCCCACAAGAGTAAAAATCCTTTCCATATAGCGTGGCTAGTGCTATCAGCTGGATGTGTGCTAAAATGATAGAAAGATCGTTGCAGCTGTAGGTTTTCATCCTCTCCATTGATTCGCTGGGGGTTTCCTTTTGCTGTTAGAGGTTGAACGAAATGACACCAATCTTTTTTACCATCAATTGGCAGGCTCCTTGTTCGAACTAGCTGTGGCATCGCTGTGAGGGGTTGTCAACAGACAAGGTAGCCACTACCTCATTTTATTTCATGTTACAGCATTAAAAACATGTTATTTTATCGCTTTTAAACTTAAAAAAAATGCTAACACTTGGTTGTGTAATGGTTTTCTTTGTAGGTGATTCTGTTACTCATCTCTGCTTACAACGGATTAGGGTTTACGGCATTACAGCTACGGTAAGCCTTGGTCTCTCCATGGCTTATCCTCTTTGAGTGAATCCTTTAAGGATTGCGTTGGGTTGGTAATTACGACCTTTCTGTTCCTCATGGATTTTGGGTTGTTTGTTTTATTGTTTAGCAGTGCGGGTAAAACCCTAGCTCTTATACAGAGCTCTCCGGCTATGGCCATGAGTGTAAGACCTCATTTGTATTTATTAATATGTTTATAAATCCGAACAGGATGTAAGTCTTTCGTTTTTTTACTGCGATTAAAATATGGAACAGGCTATAAGCCTTTGTACAGTTCTGTTGTGGGTATAACTTCGATACCGGCTTTTATAGACAGTTATTATCATGGTGTATTTTGTATAGTTTCTGGGTATTTACCCTGGGTTATTATACCTGTAACTATTTACTGCAATTTCTTCTACAATTCTTTCCTTGGCTACATTATAGAAGATTCAAATGCTTATTATGTTTAGTTCTTTTTAATTTTCTATATATATAACTGTAAGTAGAACAATGTTAGTTTTACCCTTAACTAACTTACTTGATATTTATAGGGTTTAACCCTAGATGGCGGTGAAGGATAAATAGTACTATTTTGCTTCTTTTAAATAAAATTTAAGCAAGAAGACATCTGTCACAATAGGTTACTGATGAAGTTTTAAAACACTTAAGCTTGACTACCGAGCATCCTGCATTGATAACATTTGATTTGTAAACTGACGTTTATGTGCTATTATCAGTTTATAATTTTAATCTTCTTATTAATGAGAATATTGTATATGTTATATAGTTTGTACCCTAATAACAATATATGGTTTATATATATTTTATTTATTTAATTATCTTGGAACTGTCAGTAAAATTTCATTTTTAACTTAGATACTTATTTCAATATTTACTTACCAGGTATCAAGATACTCTCTATATTAAGAATAACAAGTTCTTATAATGCATAAATAATTTACTACAAACTATTTGTATTAACACATAGTACTTACTAATACATAGTAGTGTTCTTGCCTTTATTGCAATACTGGAATCTCCTTATGAATGAGTAAAAGTTTTTTACTGCTACACATTTTTACCTTTGAAGAAAATAAGATTAGGAACTGTTAAATTACCTGCAGTTCGAACAGTAAGTTCGATTCTGGAAAATATAGTAATAAGAATTCTATTTTAATTAAAAAGCAAAATATAAAGTATACTTCACTATTTTTATAATGTTTATATTATCTATCTGACAATTCTGTAACTTTTATATAAATTCCTTAGTTTATTTTATATTACTTGGAAATAGTATTTATATTTGATTCTTCTGTATTTTACTATATTATTTACATTCTACTGTAACTAGTTTATTCTCTAAAAAAAAAGAGGTTTACTTACAACTGTACTGTAAGTACAAATATTAACATGCTGGTATTCGATACATAAAAGAATGTTATTTCTGTATCTTGTTATTACCTTGAGTTAACTTCTTGAAGTAAAATAATCTGAACACCAGGAAGGAAACTTGATAGTAATAGTATAAATTCTAATCTAACTTCTACTATCTTTCCTTTAAAATAGAATTTACTAAAACAAATAAAATACAGTAATAAAAGGTGGTTTTAAGTCTATGATAAAATAACATCTGCATTAGTAGTTACTGGAAGTAAAATAGGAAACTCGGTTTAGAAGGATAATACTTCACAATACTGAGGTACTGTGCTGGAGTACAATCTGGTGATACCAGATGTGGAAAAACACAGTAACTATTAACAGATTTAACCACTGATATTCTGAGATACTAACTTTACTGAAACTAACTAACTCCTCTGACCTACAAAATAAACATAACATGCATTCATTCATTCTCAGTAACATAATAAATAAGTGACAGAACCTGTTTAAGCTGTGGACAACAACAACAATGGGAGGTCATTCCTCCCTACCAACTCCTGGAGAGCACTCAGACAACGACTTCTCAGGACCCCCGAGCTTGCTCTGGTCTCCCTGGCTGGAACTAGGTGCAGCAATGTCAAATACTAGTCCTCAACTCAGTATGAATCCTGAACTTATCAGCAAGTTCTCCCAGCTAAAAGCTGTAAATAAAATCAAGTTACTGCAGCAATCCACTCATAACACTTCCTTACTGTTTTTCCCTCCTTCCTCAATGAAATTCCTGAATAACATTCACCTGAATGAATTCTCTCTGGAATCAAATATGAGCAGCCCCAGCTCTCTTCATTGAGTACTTTTTAAAAGATTGCCTAGGTCTTTGTTGGGTTAACTGTCATTTAATAAGCCACCTGCTCTGATTCCACTTTCTTGGGGAATCATGACCCCAAATATAGGGAAGTTTCCACCTGCAAATTAGGAAGTGTTTGAGGATGATGCCACTTGTCCTTTTGCCTTTCCACCTATTTCCATCCACCAGTTTGACCAGTAACCTCTTTTAACAGCTCTCCCATGCTGTTGTCTCCATAATTTATTTATTAATAATAAAATATTCTGAATTACACTCCATTACTGTTGACTCTGCTGAGTCATCAATCCCTACTTAGGATTAAGTTTAACATAATGTCTCAAAATAAAATAAAACAATTCACATAATTTTACAAAATTGGGGTATGTGACACATCCTTCAAATCCCATGTAGCCTCTTCAGGTCCGTAGTGATCCCATTGCACCTTTACCTGACCTATGGCCCAGTTCCAGAGCATTGTGACCTTGCTGTCGAGGATGCACATCGGCTCGATTCAAAACTCTCCCTCGGGTTCCACCTGAACCACATCCCAATTTATCACATGGTTAGGATCATGTACATATCTCTTAAGAAAAGAAACATGAAAAACATTATGAGCTCTAGTGCTAGAAGGCAATGCAAGTCTATATGAAACTGGCCCTATTATTTCAAGCACTTCAAACGGCCCACGGTATCTCGGTGACAACTTGGCACAACTACCAAGCTTCAAGGAACTCTTCCTTACCCTCACTCTGATTTAAATATGATCCCCAACACTGAACTCCCTGTTCACCCTATGCTTATCTGCATAGCTTTTCTATCTGTCATGTGCTGCTTTTAGATTCTTCCTGATCTTGACAACCTCTTGCTCCATTTCCTTGAGTAATTCTGGTCCAAGCACAATCCTATTCACTGGATTATCCCAAGTCACTGGTGTCCTACACCTTCTTCCATACAAAGCTTCATATGGACTCATCCCCAAGGATTCCTGTTGTCTGTTGTTATAAGCAAACTCTACCGAGTGTAAGTAATCTTCCCACTTGGTTGGTTTGTCCATTACGTACATGCGAAGCATATATTCAAGCACTTGATTAACTCTCTCTGTCTGACGATCTGTCTGAGGATGGTATGCAGTGCTGAAGTTTAGCTTTGTACCCAAATCTGCAAACAACCCCTTCCAAAAGTTGGAAGTGAACTTAACATCTCTGTCAAAGACTATTGCCTTCGGCAATGCATGCTATTAAGTCAGGAACTTGTTTCTTCAAATTTTATCTTTTGATTGTTATTCTTATTCCAATTTTGCTTATTTTCTTGAATCTATTCTTTTACTTACTTTGGAAAATTTTTGAGTTTTAGTGAAATTTTCAGTTTTGCCTTTAGGTTCTTATTAGGTTTGTTTTCTTAGCTCTTGAAGGGTGTTAAAGGTCATATTGTTGAATAATGGGTTCACAAATAACATTATGATCATAGTTTATCACTTAAACCTCATTCAAAGTGGAAAAAGGGATTAAAACAACGCCAAAATTGGTTTTAAATTATTCTTGTAGCACAACTGCAAGAAGTTTACACAGCGGCGCTACAAGCATATCGCGCGCGTAGAAAACGCCGGTTTTTAAGCAAAATTCACCCATGATTTTGGTTTTTGATGACTAATCACATGCTTGAAGGATTTTGATACGTGTATCTTCAGTAATGTTCATGCAAACAGGTGCATTTGACAGCATGAGGGAGAGCATGGAAAATCATTAGTTGGAGTTGGGCGAATCATGACAGGTAGACATATGAGCTTAGTTTGAAGTGAAAGGAGTTATCCATGCATACATTGTGGAGTTAGAGACTAAGTGGAGTGAGGAAATTTCCCAAAACCCGGGATTTGTAGTTACAAAGAGGAGTTAGGGTTTTCGCCATTGCAGAAAGGATTTAGGGCTTTCTCATTTCGACACCTGGAATCAAATTGGACACCTGAAGACACTTGTATAGCTAAATTTGACAATTAGACAACTCAGGAATTGAGTTTAAGTGTCCGCAGCAGAGCAAGAATAATGTACTCCACGTTAACCTAATAGTGGCAGTCAAATTGGGGATTTCTTCTTTAAAGCTTGTTATGATAAAATTGATTAAGAAAAGTTGTAATTGATGCTGTTAACAAGCTCCCTGTGATTAAATATTAATCTAAAAGGTTTTGGGAATGCTTTGGCAAGTGACAAGTTGAAAAATAGCAATCTTATCGAAAAATTACCCTGTCAAGACATGAAATTGTGGTAAGGTAAAGCTCTATTCATTTTGTGGCGACCATAGTTTCACAGAGTACTGGTTACTTCTAACCAATGCAATAAGTAAGTTGAGCATATCAATTTCCTGAAGACCTACTCTGAATTTGGAGCGAGAAGTTGACTGGTTTGGAGCAGAAAGCTAGTAGACATCAGATTGTCTTCATATATTTCCCTTCACTGGTTATACATTCACAAGTTGATTTAAGCAACAGGATTTTGAGAGCATTAATGCAAAGCCCTTTTTGCAAACAGAGAGCTCATAAGTGACATTAAAAGGAGCCAAATGTACTGTTTGAGCAGAGTCATAACACACAGGTGTTTTCATGCATTCTAGAGATGATCTAACATCTAAATGAATAGCTTGGATTATTGTTATTTCCATCAGCAGTGTTATTGAAGAGTTTGGGGTACTCTATTGACCTAAATCACTCAAGCTTGATACAAAGCTTGTCCTGCATTAAAAACAAAATAGACTGTTAAAATAATCAAGAGAAAACAGTCAAAGAGGATTGAAACAAGCTGACTATCAAACCTTAGAAGCTTAAGGAGAAAAAAGGAACTATTAAGTCATTCAAAGGGATTTAAATTTACACAGGTTTTCAGTCAATGAGAATAGATGGGAAAAAGTGGCAAAACAAATAGGGCTGATCCCACAGATCTGAAATGGATTGACCAATTTCTAGGTTGTGCAGAGATTTTTCAAAAGGCTGGTTGGTTAGATTTCTTCAAGAAGATCGATTCCTATAATACTGAAGTCTCATATAAATTTTCCTAATGCTATAACCAGGACATGGTAGTGTTTGATATCCTGATGTTTAAATTGACCGTGGAGCTAGTTGCTGAAGCTACAGGAGTTAGAAATGAAGGTGAAATGTGGTTGAAAAAGTTTCCTTTCACTTTTAACACCCACAGGTACCTTTTACTGGGCATCACACTAGACTGGAGCAAAGGAATACTAATCCAAAATTTCAGAGAAGAATGGGTGGATCCCATTAAGGTCTTGCAAAGCTATATCACATGTGAGGGGAGATATGCCTATGTGCTCAAATACCATTTTAGGTTCTTACAACATCTGGTGGATGAATCCAAAATGAGTCTTCCTTTCTTTTTGTTTAAAAGTTTGTAGAAGATGTCAAGTAGAGTTAAGGGGCATCAAGATCATACTACACAATCAATTTTCCATCATGGTTTGATCAAGTTGATCATAAGTACTGCTCTTCAAAAAGAAGGGAAGACATGGGATTATTTTCTTTTCTGGTCTAGTTTTCAAATCAAACAAGAAGAGCAGCAAACCAAAAATCATGTAGACAAAGGGAAAACCCTAGTTAGGAAACTAGGTCAGAAAATCAAGGTTGAAGACAAAAAAGATATTAAACTTGAAGAAGTACCAGATCCCTTAAAAGGAAACTATGAACCTCATCAGTCTTCAGCTGATAGCAAGGACAAAATCTCACTGTTTACAAAAAATGAAGTTCAGCTTGTGCAGGGAAGGGTAAGAGCAAAAAATTTCAGTGAAGAGAAAACTGTTGCCACAGAGAAGACTACTATAAAGGAAGAAAACATCCAGGTCCAGCAAAGGAGCCCCATCACTATCTTATCTGAGGATGAGGGATATCTGTTAGAGGAAGATGAATTCACTGTCAAACCTGAAGCTAGGGTTGGTTCATGCAGGGAATTCTCCAGTCTACAAGAGAAGACAGTCAGACCAAAGAAAAGGAAGACCAAGGTAAAAGCTGTAGAGTTAGATACAGTAAGACATCAAGGTAAAACTTTGAAGATGCTGGGAGAGATTGCTTCAACATGGAGACCTAAAACAAGGCCAAGGAACAAGTTAAGGCTCAGCATGAAAAAATTGTTAAACCCTAGATTAAATGCAAAAGAGGTAACAGTACTTGATGATGATTCTTCAGATGAAAAACCAAAGATTGAGAAAGAAACAGTTCTGAAAACTCCAATTTCTCATCATGCAAAGGGGAAAAATACATCAAAGTTAGCAGAAGAGGTTAGTCTCACTGAGACTAAATTATCAGCAGTCTTTTTAGAGTTAAGAAGTGAAATATTAAAAGAGCAACAGAAAAAGGAGGTTAAAGTCTCTCATTCTGAAGACCAGCAGTTGATAGAGGAAACAACACCTAGAAAAGCAGCTAATCAGGAAAGCCCTATGGTTCATGGTGTGTCTTCAAATATATTGCCAGAAGATGAAGACATTTTCAGAAAACTAGATATTCCATGGTTACCCAGTGAGATGCAGGATACTACAACAGGGAAGATTTTTTATTCAGACAAGCAGAACCTGCATAGAACCATCAAACAATACAGACATCAAATGGATTACATGCAAGAAGTGAATGATGGTTTGATCCTAGCAACAGAATACTCAAGGAGGATTTGCAAGAAGTTAATGACCATTATCAAGAACTTACTGCAATGTCCAAGGAAGCCTTGAAGAGGAAGAGAGCCATAGATTTGCAATGTGCAGAGTTGAAGCAAACTGTCAAATGCTTGCAGCAGCAGAATGAAGAACTTACAAGAAGGTTAGAAGACATGGAATCTGAGCAAAAGAGAGAAAAGAAGAAGGCCCAAGCTTTGGATGGAATAGCGTTACTAGCTGAGGCTGCAAAAGACCTTTTAGTTTGTTAATTAGCCAATTATTTGTTATGTCTTTTGAGAAATATTTTAGTTAGTCAGTCTTTTGTTAAGTTTTTGGAAGAAATGTTTTATTTTGTAAATTTTAATATGAGAATTATCCCATCGATGACTTGGCTGAAGACAGTTAGGGTTTCAACCCTAAGTGATTTTTTGAGAAATAGTATTTAGGTAGAGGAAAAAAAGAACAAGGGGTTCTAGTTTTTGGCTGGCTAAGGAGGTCTTGGACTTGTTTATGAGTTAAGTACATAAATCTCATGTTTATTTGTTGAACAATACTATGAAATATATGATCTAAATCACCCTTCAGACTATGTTTTAGCTTCATTTTTAGCTTGTTTAGCTACTTGACTGATATATTCATTGCTGGTTTATGGTTTCTTTACTTGTAATGCTTGTCAGTTCTGAATGAACTTTAAGATTATACTCTGATTGGTACTTGGTGATTATATTATGCATCTCTTCTCTTATTTATTTATGATTTAGTTCCTACTTGACTCATGAATGCATTCCCTTCAGCCACCAGACTTTACAACCACAAAAAACATTCCAAGAAAACCCTAAACCATACTTTTACCTAATTGAATGTTTGAGATTGTGTTGGCTTGTTTCTTATAGCCTTGGAAACAATTTCTGGCACAAACACATGCAATTTGAAAATCTCCTTCATGAAGATCTTTGCAATGTCATCAGTCTGATGCGTAGACTTAACCGGTATAAAATGTGCTGCCTTAGTCTACTTGTCCACCACAACCATGATAGAATCATGTTGTCTCCATGTCATCAGCAATCCTGTAATAAAATCCATGGAAATAACTTCCCATTTCCATTCCGGAACTGGCAAAGGCTGCAACAAACCTATTGGATGTTGGTGCTCAACATTTACCTGTTGACATTTCATACACCTTGAAATGTACTCAGCCATATCCCTTTTCATTCCTAGCCAGAATTATTGCTTTCTAGCTGTAGCAATTGTCTTCTGATATCCTGGGTGACCAGAATATGGAGCTTGATGGATTTCATCCATAACAACTCTCCTCAGATCTGCTACATTCGGAATATAAATTATGTCTTTATAAGTAAGAATTCTGTCTTCTTCAAATTTATATCCCTCATATCTCTTCTCAAGACTTTGCTGCTGCAATTTGTCTTTGACCTGCTCATACAATTCATCTCCGACAACATGATCAACAATCTACTACCTCAAATCTGATTGGCAAATACTAAGAGATGCCACATGCATTTCCTGCACCTTCCTGCTGAGTGCATCAGCTACCTTATTCTCTTTTCCCTTTATGTGCTTGATTTCAAAATCAAATTCACATAAAAATTCCAGCCATCTTGCTTGCCTAGCATTCAGAGTAGGTTGATCAAATAGATACTTCAACCCACAATGATCTGTTCTAAGCTCAAATCTACTACCCATCAAGTAATGTCTCCACATCTTGAGGGCATGTACTATGGCTGCAAGCTCTAGATCATGAGTGGCATAGTTCTTCTCATGCTCCTTCAACTTTCTTGACTCATAACATATCACGTGGTTGTCTTGCATAAGGACTCCTCCAAGCCCTTGTCCACATGCATCGGTACGCACCACAAAATCTTTTCCTAGATCTGTAACCTTCAATACTAGTGCACTGGTGAGAAGATTCTTCAACCTTTGGAAACTTTCTTCACACCTCGATGTCCATTCGAACTTCATCCCCTTCTTTTGCAAAGAAGTGATAGCATATGCAACTTTGGAGAATCCCTCAATGAATCTCATGCAGTATCCTACAAGTGCCATAAAAGATCTTACATCTGTCACATTTCTTGGAGTAGGCCAATTCATAATGGCTTCAATCTTTTCAAGGTCAACAGATATACCCTCCTCTAAGATAATGTGACCCAAATACTGAATTCTATCTCTGTAGAAGTCACACTTGCTCAGTTTTGCATACAACTGATGCTCCCTAAGCAATTTCAATGTCAGTCTCAAATTCTCTTCATGTTCTTCCTCATTCTTAGAATAAACAAGAATGTCATCAAGGAAAACAAGAACAAACTTGTCCAAATACCTGCTGAAGACACTATTCATAAGGCACATAAATGTAGCTAGTGCATTCGTGAGCCCAAATGGTACCACTACAAACTCATAATGCCCATACCTTGTCCTGAAGGCTGTCTTATGAATGTATTCATCCTTGATTCTCACCTAATGGTAACCAAACCTCAAGTCGATCTTGGAAAATACCTTTGCTCCCCTCATTTGATCAAAGAGGTCATCAATCCTAGGCAAAGGATATTTATTCTTCATGGTAACCTTGTTCAACTATCTGTAATCGATACATAGCCTGAGTGTACCATATTTCTTCTTCACAAGGAGACACACTCGGTCAGATATACTTCTTTTCCAACAACTCTTGCAGTTGCATCTTCAACTCTAGCATCTCTAGTGTACTCATCCTGTAGGGTGCCTTGGACACTGGCACTGCCCCTAGCACAAGTTCAATTGTGAAATAAATGTCCCTCTTTGGAGGAAGTCCTGAAATCTCATCAGGAAACACATCCCTAAATTTCTGTAACACCTGATATTCCTCCAACATAGGAGTTTCATCTCTCGCTTCCTCCAAAATCTGAGCTACATACAAGTGGCAACCCTTCCTACAAAACTTCTTTAACTGCATTGCTGAAACCTGCCTCACTGCAATTACCTTTGGAATACCTTTCACAACTACTAGGTTCCCTTCTTCATTCATGCATTTGAAAGTCTTATTGTAGCAATCAATCTTCACCCTATGAGCTTCTAACCAATCCATTCCAATGAGAACATCATAGGAACCAAGCGATTGAACATTCAGATCTACACAAGTGACCAATCCATTCATGACCAATAAACATTTCTCTACCACTTCACTAACCTTTCTCTTAGTTCCAGTGGCTAGCTGAACTAACCAAGACTTCCTATGCTTTACCTTCTTAAAAGCACAAATCTCCACTACTCTAGGAGTAATGTAACTGTGCGTAGAACCAGGGTCAATCAAAATAGAAATAGATTTCTCAACAATCTTACCTGCAACTTCAACCACGGTTGACTGGTGATTTGCTTGATGGTCCTCCAGTGCTGCATAGATCCTAGGGATTGCCCTTGCTACTTGACCCACTATTTATGCTCCTTGAAGGTTATAAGCTGGCCTTGCACTCTCATTCTTGAGTGGACAATTCCTGCGCATGTGGGGTCCTCCACATTTCCAACATTGAAGTGGTCCTCTATTCTATTGTGGATCTTTAGGCTTTTCTCCGGTCACTCCAACTGGCTTACTCGCAGCTTGGGATGGCTGCTTCTGCTGATTCCTGAAGTTAGAAGGTTTGAAACCTTTCTTCCTTTGGTCAAAATTCTCGTTCTTCTTGTCCTTCCATGCCTTGTGGTAATCCGTATTACCTTTGATTTTCTCATAACAATAATCATCTTTTATTATTGCTTCTTCAAGAGTTCTAGGCTCATAAAACTCAATTCTATCTTTGTAGGACTGAGGTAATCCATTCAGAAAACGTTGGACCTTCACTTTTTCATCTCTGATGTACCAAACATACCTCAACAGCTCCAAAAATGTATTTTCATATTCTTCCATGGTTTGATGTCCCAATCTCAGCTCATGGAATTCCTTAATCTTATCATCATAATAACTGTCAAAGAGATACTTCTGCTTGAAGTACTTCTTGAACTGTTTCCACTTAAGTCTCCTTTCACTGATCCTCTTTGCTTGCTTGAAGTGTTCCCAACAAATGGATGCCCTTCCGTTCATATTGAATATGGAAACTCTTGCCTTCATGTTTCATGAATAATCATGGACTTGAAAGAACTTCTTTATCCCAAGAAGCCAAGCTTCAGCTTCTTGTCCCATCTTTATCTCACCATCAAATGTAGGAGGTTTTTCTTTCTTAAATTCATCTCGAGAGAGATCCCTATGGTGTCTGTTTCTCTTTCTTTTATGAGAAGAAGAGCTTGAATCCCCACTGGATTCTTCAGAATTAGATGATCCACTAGAATTCCTTCTCCTTCTCCTAGTACTACTCTTTACTGCCTTCTGGTCTTGCTGTACCTCATCCAAAGTCTATCTTTCTATCCAAGTCTGTCAAACTCTGCAACATAGTAGCATTCAACTGATGCTGCTCTTCCTGGTCTTTGATAAAGCTTCTCATGGTGGTTGCAACATCTGATAGTGTCTCTTGGAATCTCCTTCCATTAGACTCAATGTCATCATTTCTATTACAGACATTTTCTCCCATGGCATCTTTTGCTTGCTCATAAGAATCCCGAGCATCATACCCATCATGGGTTCTCATAACTGAACCACCTATGGCTTATCAAACTGCACCACCTAGAATACTGTTCTTGAAGGTCTTTATGACTCTGCAAACATGTTAGTAACACAACTTGTTAGATTCATAACATTAATATAAATGAGCATTACTTACCTTCTCCTAGAAAAATCGTGAAATAGCAAGTTTACCCAAAACATAGAATTTTCTTCATCAAAGAATGTCTATCTTCGCTGCTACTTTCTCATTTTTCAGCCCTGAAATTCACTATAAAACCGCTGAAATCTCAAAGAATAATAGTCAAAATCGGCTAGAAAAATCCCACGAAAAACTCAAAAAAAAATTCCTTGCAGAATCGGCTCTCATTTCCTCTATCCATCCGACGTTTCGGTGGTCAAAATGACTAACTCCTCTGCTGTACATTGGCTGTTGGATCTACTAACCTCTACCCGTAGGTAATCGGGTCTTCTAACCCTTCGGAAGGTTAGTTCTTTAGGCAGCCGCAACGGCGGTCATTCATTCCACTACGGGTTTCGATGACCATACTCATCGGCTGTTGGAAGCTTTATCCTCCAACTTTATCCAACGTCTTTATACTTAACCAAAATTTTCAATCTTCCCTTTTCATCAGTGATCGGATCCACTATCCTTCGGAAGGATAATCCATCAGACAGCCGCAACGGTGGATGTCCAATCCACTAATCATCACAGGTGGCTGATGACTCCAAGACCTCTGAAATTTTCCTGCTTGATCGGCTCAAATTTCCTCTTTTCATCGGCGAACTAGTTCCATCTATAGCCACAATGGAGGAACATGATCTTCTTTCTTCTTTCGATCGACGCCACAACCAGATCGACATTGGCAGACTTTTTACATCGGAAGACTAGTTCTTTTGGCTTCCGCAATGGCAGGCGATCGAAGAACTATCCTCTTCAGATAGGCCGTTGTTTTCTTAGAAAAAATTTATCTTCCGGTGTCGGTGGTCTTTCGACATCGAAATCCTAGTGCTTTTGGCTTCCGCAATGGTGGCACACCAAACATGAACTTCTTTCTATGGCCGCTCTTTACTTAGAAAAAAATAAAAATAAAAAAATTTTGAACTTTCGGTGTCGGCAGTATTTTCTCATTTGCAAACTTAGTGATTTATACTTCTGAAATGGTGGCTCCTCAGCTTTGATCTTCCTCTGATCGGCAGCCCACTTTGTTGTGCCATAGCCCAATTGAAATTGGTAGTCTTTATTGTTGGAAGACTTGGTGCTTTTGGATGCCGCAACGACAGGCGCACGAGCACTTTCTCCCTCCGATAGTCAACGATTCCGAGCCTTAACCTTCTTGATGGTGTCAAAGATCGGAGGACTTTTCTGTCGGGTGCGTAGTTGCTTCGCCGTCCGCAATGGCGGACGCCCGATCGACTGTTTCCCATCGATGGTGTCATCCAACACTTAGAAATTTTTCCCGATTTCCTTCCAACGGCTCTCCGTCGGCACGCTTCCGCCTAGCGCTTCTGCTATAGCGGAAATATTTCTTGCTAGCTCTTCCACTACAATGGAAGTCTTTCCCACTAGCTCTTCCGACTGCTCCAACACTTAAACAACAATTTTTTTTTGAATTTTCCAGTCTGATTTCTGCTGGGAAGAAAGAAGTTCTTCTTATATTAGTGTAACTTCATGGCTCATGCAGGCCCATGCTTACAACATGAGCTCTGATATCACTATCTGTCACGTCCCCGTGCCTCTGAACAGTGAAGAGGATGCGACCCAAACTCTAACCACCTGGGCTAAGAGCCCCATGAACATGTACATGCATAAAATTGCTGAAAGGAATGCATTGAAGTAAAACATGCACAATTGCCCTTGTTTATCATACACAGCTATGGTTATTGATCATGCACACCGGAATCAACATGCACTCACACAAGCATTCATTCAAGATGTTCATAACATTCATTAATAGTAAACATGGTTGCAGAAGTAAATGTACAAGATCACTTATCTTATGAAGAAGTTGTTCCACAACCAGCTATGTCACTGCAACGTTCCACCCAACCATAGGCCAGCGTGCTCCTTAATCTCTCAGTAGCGCTGCCACCCTCGAGATGGGCATGATTCTCCAAGGGATAAGGGAACTAGAAGGCTTACACATGGCCAAGGGTATACAAAACACATCCAAGCCAACACAGTTGGGTTTATCAGGCCATCAAGGAGTTGGGAAAGGCTCAATGCTAAGCTGGTGAGCTCATTACAAAGCCAAGAACACCTACACCAGAACTAGCCTAACCTCTAAGACACCCACACACACCCAACAAAAGGAATCAGTCCCCTCTCTGCTACACAGTCCCTCAGGCCCTGCATTCCCTTCCAGTGCTATTCAGGGGTGGTGGAGAAGAAGGCCAACCCTCTAGCTCTGTCTGTGTGGTTTCCAGCCATCAGGTTTATCAAGCAAACCAAGCCCCCATCCCTGCTCATTACACAGTATGAAGACCAACCATTGCACGTATGCAATCAATCAGAATTACAGATGAACAGGGGGAATGATTTCTGAGTCGTTCTTGTCCTTCTCGTGGCCAAAACGAATCCCAACAATCTACAGCAGCCCCCACAGCGTAACAGCAAACACAATCACAGTGGAAAAATACTCCCAAGCGGATTACAACAGTTCTAAACGTAACAGCAGACACATTCACAACATGAGGAACAACACCAGTCTGCCTTGGGCAAGTAAGCAAGTGGAAAAAGACTTACACTAGCCGCACTGGGGAAATGAAATACATACTCTCATCGTGTACGTGGATGAGACTTGCACCAGGCCCAATCACAAAGAAGACCGCAACAACCAAAGGTAAGGAAGGCCGCAACACCCAAATTAGCCTGCGCTGTCCACATAATGCGTAGAAGAAGAACTACGCGGGTAAACCAGCCTGTGCATGAGAATAATCAACAGGAAATGTCCCCTGCGCGATGATGAGCAGCTCCTAGCTTGTGCGTGGATGGACAGAAACCAGAAGTGGGTGAAAGGGGAGTGTATGAATGCTTCTGCTCATCGTGGGAAGAGTGGAATCCCCTGCGTGTGTGATCGCAGTGGTTTTTCCTGGCCATAGTGAAGTCAACCATGGTGGAGTGTGCGTGTGGGTGAGGACTGACAATCCTACCACCCTAATCAATGGTGGGGCCTTGGCCTTTAGCTCAACACCATGATCATTACAATATATACATCATATACATCTAATGCAATGGGGTCAAAACCGGGGTGTTACATCCTGCCTCTAAAGAAGTATCAAAAGCAGATGGCACTTCAACAATAGGAAAATTACCTGGATTCCTCCCGATAGCATGCTTGGCCTGAACAAGTTTCTCCTTCTCCGTTGCAATATTAAATAATGCCTTTTTCTTCCCTGCAAACCAAACTTGTTGATGGGGTCCAACTTCTCTAGTTGTCGCATTTGCATGAGTGACAACAACAATGTTGACATCCTCGGTTCTGGGTTCTACTAAAAGTTTCAAAACCGTGGGTCCTTGATTGAGGTTTTGAGCTTGGTTCAGGGGTGTATTCTGAATTGACGGTAGGTTCATTGGCTGATTTTGAGTCTGTAGCGGGATTTGAGGCTGATTCTACAATGGCTACTGGGTCTGCACTTGGTTTTGGTTTTGGAACTGGTTGTGCAACTGAGGGATGTTTCTGGCCTTCCACTTCACAATCAACTGAGAGAAATTTTTGACATTATTCTCTCTTGCTGTGAAGTATGTACACTATGCATGGGGACACTCCCTTTGATAGTGTCCAAATACCATGTAGGTGTAACACTTGATGGATTCTTGACCTCATCCTCCTCCTTGTCTAAAGCCTCCTCCTCCTGCCCTAAATCCTCCTCAAAATCCTCCTCGAAATCATATGGTTTGCCGATATTGTGGTTGGACTAGATGTTGCGGGGGCTTCAGTTGCTGTTGAATGTATTGCATTTCTTGAACATATTGTGGTTGAGGATTATAAATCCACACTTGATTATACTATCGTCGCGATGCAAATTCTAGTTGTGCTACGAACTGCGGTTGTGGTGTGTACTATGGTAGTGACCGGGACAGAATAAACTGCATTTGTGGAGGTGGTGTATACTGTACTTTCAAATGTACCATCTATGGCTGTGACTACTAGATCATGCGAGGATCCTCACCCTTCACAAAATATGAATCATATGTTCTCTCTTGAAGCAAGTCGTAAGCTCTATAGTATTTATCCTCATGCCCCAGTGAGCGACAAAAGTAGGAATACAAACTTTCTTCCTTTGTAACCATCTTCTACATGTAGCTATAGTTTTTGTGTTGATGCCCATATACCTAACATACGCGACACCATGGAACACCAGCGCAAATCAAAGGATTCGACATGCTTGAGAGAAAATAATTCTAGAAATTTGGATAGGTGTCCTTGGTGTGTCCATTCGTATGACACCATGTGCACCAGAGATCATCATGTTGTTCTTTTTCCTTCTTAATATGTTGCTGCTGGAGTGTTAAATTTGCTAGCTACACCTGAATCTAGTTCATTCCAACTGCAGTATCTCCAATAGGTGAAGGTTCTATCTTCATCGTTGTCTCCAGAGCCTCATTCTGCATCGTGCTCTTCTATTTCATTAACGATTATCTGATGTACAAAACCAGTGCAGCAATGAACCACTCCTTATGTTCAACATCACTCATTTTGAAGCTGACTCTATCCATCAACGTCTTAAATCATTGATCAAAATCCCAAATAATTTCGATAGTTTAATTCGAAAACTGCTTGATCTCCTTGAGTTTTGTAATATATTGGGCCTTAGATTTTGGTTTCTTAAATTCCTTGAATAGTTCTTCCCGGATCTCATTCAATTTTTTCATCGCAGTCCCCTAAGGAACCTACATGAATCTCATGTATCGGTCAAGCGCATGACCCCTGAGGGTCGTCACCAATTGGCTTCTGTTAATATCATCATCCACACTCTGCCTAGCAGTTCAAATTGCTTTACATAAGAACTAGTACTCCTCTGGTTCATCACTCATGTTTCCATGGAATATTGGTAACTTCATCTTGTCGCCTGCCATTCTGGGCCTTCCGCCTACAAATAGTGTTCTATTTCTAGACTGTTGTTGGTAAGTCACAGAAGGTGATATAGAATGAACTTTTCTACCAGTTGGTGGAGTAGTGCACGGAGGTGTGAACACGTTACTACTGAGGTTTGAGCTTCCTGCTATCCTAGGCGTAGCCTGGGTCTGTTCATCCTCACCGTCACTATAGGGTTGCTTCATCCTATTTGGTTGTTATTTGCAGTATTGCATCTCGATCGCAACTGGACCTTCCCCTGTCCTCTACCGCTTCTCTTGTTGAAACCTTGCTCCTCCCCTCATACAACCACTTGTTTCCTCGACGACCCTCATAGTCTCATAAGAACTCATACCCATCTACCCCTTATCTTTCCATTTTCCTCCTCCACTTTCATTACAGTGTCCATGGCCTTTTCACACCATAGTTTCACTACTCAAGGTGCATTTTTAGAATACCCTTCTCGCAGATAAGCATCTTAATAGCTAATTGTAGAGACAGTAAGAACCTATCTCATGGCCCGTTAAAGAACTCTCTTTCTGATTCAATGCATTCCTTATTGGTATCGATTGAAAACTTAGTGATGTATCCCTCTAGAATACTATCCGTCCATACTTAGACAACTCACAATGCTTTGTTATTGGTTTCTTATAGCTCCTGGATCAGTTCAGGGGTCCAAGATGTGGGCTCTCCTCCTTTATGGTTATTATTCCTATAAGTGAACCGCACTAGCCATTCGTATAGTATGACTGAAAATTCATAAAAGAACCATTCGTAGGGACCATCGTAGATATATATGTTGATCCCCCATGTTATCGACAAATTGGATTCTGCTTTTCTATTTCGGTGAACTCTCACAGCTTTAGGTCAAACCAATCTTCAATCTCCAGTTTTGTTGGATGCCACAACATATCCTCCCTTCAGTTACAATGAGGTCTCGAAAATAGAACCATTTGTTAGATAAACCCACCAACAAATCCTCATTGATAGGGGTTCCCACTCTATTGATGGCCAACTTGCGCAATCTTCCTGAGGAGCTGCCCATACAGGTTTGAACCTGCCTTGCAACACCTGCAAAGCGGATGAATTCTCACCCAAGATGTCTAGTGAGAGTTGTGAGAACCAAGTTTTTGGTAGTAGGAAGGGAGGGTATGTCATCAACGACTGAAATTCATAATCAACAGATACTTCAGAGATAGTTTTATCATAATCACATCATTCATCATAGATCTATTGGAATAACTAGTAGATCACTAACATATCCCATTACTTCATTCATCACAGTAGTAACATTCATTCATATAATAGATACAGTAAACATCCATGATCGTCATTACAGACCATAAAGACAGAAAAGAAACAAGAAAAAAAATCACTTCAGGGTAACATCTATCATGTCATATTAATTCTACGGAACAGATCCAAATCATGCAGTACTTCTCCATAGAAGGAGAATGATCACAACCCAAGATTCAATATCTCGTCAACAGATACAGAGCGAAAACTGCTCAAGAACAAAATGAAGCGACAAGGCCACACCTCAGATGACAAAATGGATTGATCGACTAATATTTCTCATCAATGATACCCCTTTACAATTACGATTCCAACTCTATATATAGGCTTGCGCATTTACATCCAAGGTCCACTTCTAAGTAACTTCTAACAAACAGGTGACCTATATCCACAAAATGTGGGTAATCAGTACAAAATTGTGTAAAGAATTCCAAAAATAGTTATTCTTCCACCTATCGCACTATTGTGGTCCTTCATGGTGGTGTGTGAGCTTGCGTAGCCTCTGCGGTGTTGTGCAACTCACTTACCCAATACCCTTTCCAACAACCGGTACCTCAAAATCACCCAGATACAAATACGATTCTGGAAATATCTCTCATGCTTAAAGAAAGTGGCCAGGGGCTATCCCAACCACAATTGTGTGTGTTTCCTTGTACTTACCTCCTATGTAAGAGGAGCCTCCTAAGAACACTAATTATACCCAGGATTTAACTCTCTCACCTAGACAAACACCTACTTATTTTTTTTCGTAGTCTTGGAGAATTAACTCACAATGAACTATTCCAATACTCTAAATCATAATCTTGTTGATGTACCCTATCAAAGAAAAATGTGTAATTCATTTTAAATTAAACATTGATTTTAGTGGTTGTGATTACTCAAGGGGAAATGACCATGCAACCGATAGTGTTATGAATTAGTATTGAAAGTAAATGTGCACACCTAACAAATAATGCGAAGTGCAAATTTTGTCTTTAAATATGAAGAAAGGGGTATGCCATTACATGAAATGCAATAATATTCATTCATTTTTGAATTCCAATGCATTCCTTCCTATATGAATGCCTAAACACAAATCTGATCCAAGAAATCCAATGCAAGTATCTCCTTAAATCCATATATGAGATGCAAATAAGAATGCAATAATTATTTTGTATTTTCAATATAAAAGAATGAAAATGAAAAAAAAAATTCATTAAAATTCTCAATCTCTACTGCAAGCATCAAACACAAGCCAAGCAATACACTGAGACAAAAGGCTAATGCACTAATGGAAAAAAAAGGATATAAATGACTAGAACTAATTTAAAATAAAAATATAGAAAAAATAGTCTCTGGTCATGAAAGAATCAGTCAACAAACAACATCGGTACCCAAGAAGACCCAACCACACTCATAACCAACCCAGTAACTTTCCACATCAAAATAAACCAAAAAAAGGAGGTTGTACGTGACTATTCAAAGAACACTATAATATGTGCATGAATTTCGGTGAAAAACCGGCATGTATACGTGAATTTTGGAAAAACACTTGCATGTGTACCCGACTTTTAGCCAAAAACCTGTGTATATAGAGAATAAAGTGGGAAAACGTAGGAGAAGCGTCAAACCACTCTAGGGGAGTTTCAATGGATCAACATACTACTAAATGAAAAACATAAACAAGGAGAAACAAAGAGCAAGTCAAGCACATTGCGGCCCCAAACCCCAAATACAAACAAGTAACATCCCCAGTGGAGTATCCAATTTTGTTATAGAGAGAAAATTTATGTGGCTTGGGGTGTACCACAACATACCGAATGACACTAGAAATCAATCTTTTCCAATATGCAATAGAAATAAAGACATCTAACACTAATATATATGAAGCATACCTTATTTAAGACCGTTGATGTAGATCCCCATTGATCTTTTCCAACACGCTTCCATTCACAATTCTCTCTCAACAACAACAAACAAGACAAGCATGCTATATATCAAAGTGTTAGTCCTACTCTAGCATATATAAACAATCATGTATAAGCAAATAAATGCATCCATGGATACAATATTCATATTTTCTCACATGTATTCAATAGGAAATGGATATTTCTATTAATAAAATAGAGATACAATAGTGACAACCTCTATCAGCAGTTCTTTGAACCCAAGAAACCGAGTCATCCACCTGGGACTCCACCACTTTAATCCTCCATCTCACAATGGAAATATTACAAAGCAAAGTAAATCTTGGGAAGAGCATCAATATGTGCTCCAGAGGGACAAAGGGATGCAGACTCAAGCATAAACGAGTGAGGGAACAATGAACTATAGTTTCCTTTCTCTCCAATTTCTCTTCCTTCAATGTATCCAAGATGATCAATATATAGAACTTCAAATAGGAAATGGAGGGTTGAGTTGGAAGTTTCTCAAGGCATATGGAAGGAAAAGAGTCAAGTTATTTTGGACTCTCTGAGGAAAACTACAAAAACTTTTGGCTTGATGCACATTTTCCAATGTACGTGGGTCTTGTTAAAATTGTTGTGCCATTTAGATCTTCAAGAAATGAGACAAATATTATTGATGCAGTAAAAGAAGAATGAAGATACACACTAAGCAAATCAAACCACACAGGTGTTAGATTTTTATCATTCTAGCTAACATTACATTAGGATCTTCAACTGAGAGGATAACAAGAACAACAATCAAACACAAGAGACAATGAACACAATGTTTATCCTCAAGGAAACCATGAATGGAGAAAAACCCACAACTTCCTTAGAGATAGAATCAACACCAAAAGTAAAACCCGAAAACATAAAGATGATCTCATGACAGTAGCAGCCTCTCTCTTGTCCCAGCAACTTCTCGTCTCACTCTTGTGCCCCAATGAGTAAGTGTGTGTGTGATAAATAGAGAGGCTCGCTCTCTATTTATATTCTTTTGTTCACTTGAAATCCACTCCAACATGTTGGCCACACTTAAAAATTACTTACTAGAGCCGACATCTCTAGGAGTGTCTAATAACCCTAGTGCCCTACAACCTGTGGGGACTTTGCCTCCTCTGACAATGACTCACCTAGGGTCGACTTCTCTATGATAGTCTAATAACCCTAATGCCCCACAAGTGTAGGGACTTTAACACTTGACCAATAGGAGGGTTACCCACAATGACTTGACATGACTTGTTTACATTATAGAACCTCCTGATAGGAACATCGGGGCATGACATGACTCAAATACATTATAGACACATCCTGGAATAAAAATCGGGGTACAATACATAATATATATGGATGAATACATTCCGAAGTTACAAATGCATCAACAATAGGAAACAGATGAGTATAGCTCAGGTAATTATAGTATATTTGTCGTTAATTAAATATGGTGTTACAATAGTTTACATAAGGAATAATTTGAGTCTACAAGTTGGATGTGACTGTACCTAACTGACTAGCTAAATCAAGATGCCTCAACAAATATTGGAGTCCGAATAGATAACTCCATATGCCTAAACAACTCACACAATCTGTAATAAACAGTTAACTCAGTTTAACTGAATTGGTAGGCGAGGAAAGGTACCTAATCCACATGCACCCGTGCATAACTAGCACTAACTAAATGTAACTAGAAATTAACTATGCTTAACTAGTTCCAACTCCAACTGACTGAAGGAGGATGGTATCGGGAGTCCCACTGGCTCCTAAAATGTAGGTATTGGCATAGGAGGCATCTAATCTGATGCATGTAAATGCAGTCAATGGAAGATCACCTCTAGTTGTGTTCCCCACACTCTAGTAACTGGTACATGTGGCCCCATTAGGCCATATGGAACCAATGGTACTAGTGGAATTTAATTAATTAATTAAAACTCCTAAGTTAGGCTAAATTAATCTAATAGACAGTTTTATTAAGGGAGGATTAATAATCCTAACACCCCCCATGAATAATAATTTGGACAACTATGGGCTTGTTGCTGTTGCGACCACTACCCCAAAAAATTACCATTTTTTTAGGCCCCCCATTTAATTTCTTATCTTTTGGTTTACTATAATTTTCCTTCCCTTTGAATGCTATCATTCATGACTTGGTTTCACCCTAAGTAAGCTCAAAATTTATTTTTTTTTGCACTAAGGAAAACTGTTTTGACTCGACGTATCGTAAAACTTTCCGTGTTTTGCTGACACGGCGGAGTTTGTGCACTTTTCCTTTCAATTTTTTCTTAGCTAATATTATGATGATCTTTGGTTTGCTCGATCGGAACCTTCCCAAGATTTTCGTCGCTGCCGCGGAAAGGTTTTTTCCTTCCTATCCAACACTTTGCAGTTTTTTTATGAGTTCAATTGATTCGACGCTTCGGGAGTATTTTTGTCCTTCCACTAACACAATGGCTACCTTTTTGTTTATGATATGATATCCTACCAACTGACCATGCGATTTTGTGCTGCAGGGTTTTTTTCAACCTTTGACAGAAAATTGTTTGGGTTATAGCTGTGACTAGCGGGAAAAGTATTTCCTTTGTAGTCAAGTTTCTTTAGCTAGATAGAGCTGGTAGTGACGATTATCTTTCTTTCTTGGAACCGATGCTATTGGGTCTTTTAAGTGTTCTTGCTGATGATTATGTCTTGCTCTACAGTGTCTGGAGGTTTGTCCAATAACTTGGGAGTCTAATTTGTCATGGAGAATGTTGATAGTTGCGGCAAGAATGTTGTTTTCAGAGTCGACACGGATAGAGATTTTTCTCTCTCCCTAGCTGATACAGTTTCAGTCGACAAGATGTTAGGTGTGGGTGCCAATTGACATTCTACCTTGCACGTGTGACTTTATTACCCCACCTACTGATTTTAATGCATCATCATTGTGTTATTTATATAACGATTGGGGTTCTCTTTGGATAATTATGATTTTGGACGTTACAGGTTATTGAAGAATATGGAGACTCCGTTGTTTTGAGATGCTCCTGCCGATGATTTCCATATGGATCTTATGGACTTTTGGGAATCAAAATTTCAACAAACCATCGAATCTATCCCTGCCAGGTAGGATATTATCCTTCCATGACTTGTTTAAATTGGTTAAGTGGCACTCTCTTTGGATTTTTGTAAAGCTAGAGTTTTCACATTTGTCATGGAATTTAAAAACCCTCTCCTTAGTATTTTGTCTTTAGCAAGCCTTTCGAATCATCCATATAGTTTAATCTATTCGTGGTATTATTTTCTACCTACCCTAGCATGTTCCTGTTGTTTTCATTCAGACATGGCTAGCTTAAGGATCTGGTTATGCAACAATGAATCTAGGACGGCCTGAGTTTTGGACAAGCCACTCCTTAACTAGTTTTATTCCATGGAAATAGGGGTTTGTGAGGCATTGAGCCATTGAATCGGTTTGTTCATTTCGTTTTTTGCCTTGTCTCCTCAGCAGAAGTTTTGGCTCTAGTGGTTAGCGCCATCGTAGCACCATGTAATTCCTCCATCATGTTATTTTGTGTGCCGCGGGTCTCATAGAAAGGTTTGTGCATTGGATTAAAGTTTTTTTTGGTAAATATCTTGGGTTATGCTTATTAATGATAGATTTAAACCCTTGATGTGACAATCAAAGCTCGCCTGTGAACTAGGGTTTTTACCCTGTTTTTTACCTTACATTAAACTAGGTTCTTTCGTCATGTTTTCAAGTTCGCCTTAGTTCGTTTGGATGATATGCGAGGTTTTACGGCACGATTTTGTTTCCGATATTTAAGGATCATATGGTGAATAATATATTAGTGAAGCTTGTTCTATGAAGAGATCATTTGTCAAACAAGTTATAGCTCCTACAATAGTTATTCAGTTTTCTTATAGACATTGAATGCATGTGATTTCTAATAGTCGGGATGCTAAGATAGGTTTTATTGTGTTTACTATAGGCTCAGTCTATATTTGATACCATTCCTAAGAATCTCAACAATAAGTCCAAAGTTCCAGACGAAGAATCAGATGTAGAAATCATGCCTCAAGTATAAACCATATATGAGGACACTAAATCTGTCACCGGGTCGGAGCCTAAATTCAGGTGGTCGAAGATTTATCATATGCTTCGAGATCAAAAAGTTCTAAACATAGGCTTAGAGGATCTAACCATGTTTGAAAACATATTGAGATCAAGAATTACAAAATTATCCACGTGACCGAAGTTATTTCTTTGATACGAGGTGATTGGATGGGTTTTGTCTAAGGATGATGCGAAAGGGATGATCATGTACAATGTTGAAGATAAACGATTTGCATCTTTCACTCCTGCATTCATAGACAATGCTTACAATTAACCAGTTTAAAAATTTAGCATGACCAATTATTGGCTAAATAGCCTAACTATTGATTACATTGGATGCACGAAGATGATAACAATGGAAGAAAATTCCTTCCGACAAAGGGCATCTGGGGAATGCGGGACTTCCAGTTTGTGTACCCCATACAGGATGGTAGCCATAATGCTGAGCAGGGTCTTCAGTATAGCTGATGGAATATTTTAATAAATTGTGTGGAGACCACTAATGTACCATGTAACCATGGAGGGGACTTTGTTCAATTGTGTAGATATCATAGCTAACAGTTTGTCCTCCTATATAACTACAACACAAGAAGGATTGTATCAGCGAAAGTATGAGTTTTATATGGGATCCTTCTTGATTGACTATATACTCTTCTTACATCCATTTGAGAAGCTAAGATGCAGTTGGAAGGAAGGAAAATCATCCATCTATGCAGGATACCATATTTTATGGTCTCACAAATATCACATATTTTACAAGCTCATTTGTGAGGATTTCTTAATGCCCCTTTACCAGTTAATTTTCCTTGAAGAATGTAAATGCTTTTCTGAGGGTACTCGGGATGTTATAATGGAGTATAGAGACTATTTATTTTCTTAAGAGGGCACCTACTTGTGGATGTATGGGGGAACCAAAACCCTTTCACTACTTCCCAAGTATGCCACTGATTATGTGGTACATAAAGAAGCAGTAAGGCAACTCTTCTTAGATGGTTTTGGGAGTAATTTGTTTTACATGAAGAAGGATGTGTTCCCTCTGATTCCATTCTATGTCGGTAGTTATAATTTTTCCAAGGTCAAAAGCACACCAAATTTTGTGAACGATCTTGAAATATTCCATTTTGGTGAAAAGAGTTTTCACATAAATGATGCTAAGGGTAAGGTGGCTGCACATTGTGCACTTCGCAAAGTAAAATTTGATTACTCTAATCATTTCAACAAGGAAGAAGAAGTACATTGGAATTCTTGTAATACGAATTCTCTAAACAAATGCTTAAAGAATAAAATCACACTCATAGGCAGCAAATGTAGTAGCAACGGTACCTCCAAAAAAAAAGAGACAAGAGGAAAAAGCTACATAAAGGGAAACGGAAGAAACAACACAAATATTAGTAGAAGGTGAAAGAAAATTGTTGGCAGAAGAAGCTGCTAAAGAAAAGGAAGAAGAAGAAGCTGCTAGGAAAAAGGAAGAGGAAGAAAGAACACATAAAGAGTTGTATGAGCAGGAAAGAGAAGAAGCATATATGACAGCTCAGGAGCTAAGGAAATAGGAGAAAGAACATCAAGATAGGGGAAATCAAGAGAAAAATACTGCTCAAGATAATCTAGAAAGTTTCCCTTCCACGTTAGGAGATATATTGACAAGAGGCCTCCTCCCTATGGTTGAGTTAGGTTTGGTACCTTTCACTACGTCGATGTAGCATGAGGTTGCAAGTTTGGATAATTATCCTTTGACCCCAAGCAAAAATCAATTGTATGGATATCGGAGAAGAAATTGAAAATGGATACCCAGCCTAAGGTTACCATAGTGACTGAGAAAACCGTGGTAAAGAATGTAAAGGAGGATCCAAGGCAGATGACCTCAATTGGTATTGCAACTACACAGGGAATGCCTATAATGTTAGCAAGATGAAACAAGCAATTAACCAATATAAATATAAAATGGAAAAAATGAAGGAGACCTTGAGGAAAGAGAGAGTAGTAGTCCGAGAGACAAAGAGGAAGTATGATTCCACCCTTTCTGAATTATAGAGGCTACATGAGGCCTATCAGATCCTAATGATGCCTTAGTATTGTCAAATATCATTATCAGTGGAGAAAAGAAAGACTTAGAAGGAAAATTTTCAAACATGGAAACACAAAGGGCCACAATTGATACTCAAAAAGAGTATTTAAGAACCCAAGTTGCAGAGATGGAGAGACAAACTAGTTCTCTAGAGACTCTATTGAAAGAAGCAAATGAGCAAAAAATTGATATCATGCTTCTCCGCGAGAAAACCCTCTTGCCCAAGAGGAAAATTTATCAAGTGGAGTTAAAAATTACATAGGAGGTCTACAAGGTTAAGCAAGACGAGATCAGATTACAAGATATCTCAGTTATATCAACTGACTTAAAGACATGAACTCAAGAATCATAGAATTCCTCCAAGGTCAGCTAACTTGGTTGGAAACTAATACAAAACTTTCGAAACATGCACCTAGAAATATTGTTGAGAATTTGCATATTGAGCATGAACTTATGGATTTCAACAGCAAGGCTGCTGTAAAATTGACAGCTGCAGTTGGGAAAACATTTGATAAGTGCATGGAATTTTATAAAAGAGTGTTGACCACACATAAGAGATGATAAACCTTTTCAACCAAAAGACTTCAGGAATTTCCAGGACACAAAGAACACTTGAAGTACCTGCATGACAGGATGAAAGAACATGAACTCATCATACAACAAGTTGAAGGATTAAATGAGAAGAGAGTAAAGAGTTTGGTTGCACAAGCTGCAGTCAACAATTTCTTGCTGGAGGACCAGCTTAGAGTAACTCCTCAAAGGGTAGCAAAGATAAAATCGCAGCTAGATATGCATGAGGTGTCAGTGAGAATACTATAGCCTATGGATTTCAGGACCATAGCGGAGGATGTAGCTACATGGAAGTAAGCTGTGGATGGATTGGATGGGCCCACCTAGGTTGTTTTGTCTTATTCACATGTGGAGAATTTATGTAATATTTTGTATTTATTCCATTTTGGTAGTGAGCACACTAGACAACAAAATTTTTGTAATCAAAGAGTCGGGGAATCCCAAAGGGAATGGATAACCAAAACTCATTTTGTAAATGTATAAGTAAAAGTAGAGTAGAATAGATATGGCACTTTTTCTAGCTCTCATATGCTAAAACTTTTTGTAATAAGAACAATTTATTTTTATATTAAAGAAACTGAATTTTTGTTGGAGGAAGGACTGTATGAGATTCAAGATGGTTGTGTGGATCGCTAAATGAGGAATTATTTCTTTTTTGGCATGCTGTACAATTTGTTAGATCATTCTAAACTCGCTGAACTATTTTTATGCTTACGAATGATTTCATTTTCTGTTATGAATCTTATTCAATAAAATGAGTAATACATTTTTTAACTTAACATAGCTATCTTTGTGTTATTTTTCTACTGTATTTATGTATGAAGAATCTAATCGCTGTCTGTAGGATTTTGTGTGTAAACAATACAATATATTTACTCATTTCAATATAATTCTTCTCCCTGGGTATAGTTTAGAATAGAATAGATTAAAATAGTTGCTCTTCGCTTTGGTTGATTGAGGGACAATTGATTCATGTAAGGAGAGAGGTAAGACCTTGCGTAGCTCACTATGCGGATAAGTCTTGTGAGGTTCTTGTTTTGGAAATTACCTGCTTTTAGTTTAGGCACTTGTATATCATTCATAAAATATAAAATTACATAAACGGTGGACCGAGACGCAACCAGTAAAATAAAATTAAGAATTCCTTTAATTCTAAGGTAGTCGGGTTGCTAATAGGACGGATTCCCCATTCCAAATGATAAACGATAGAATTGGGAATGGTTATTGGGGAGAATCCCTACTGTCGATACCTGGGATTTTCCAGAAATCAAGAGTTTTGGTGCTAGAAGGAGGGCCTCCAGTGCATGGCTGGTATAGGAAATCCAGTTACTCGAATCTATTCAATTGGTGATAAATCTAAAACTATTTTCCGATGAACAAGTAAACCCAGAAGTAGAAACTGCAAAACACCTTTACCACATTCCTTTGGAGATAGTTGATCACTTTAGTAGACACACAAGTTCTTATGTAAAGAAGCTAGGAATATTGCAGACAATCCCTGAATTACGAAGAAGGAGAGCTCCTAGAAGAACACCCACTTACACAGAAGAGTCAATTTTGGTGGGAAATGTGGAAGAATTGGTTAATTTGTCCTTACAATAAATTGTTCAACCACTTGATCAGTTGGGACTTGATTCCCCCATTTTTTCACCTTTTTAGCCACATTTGCAGTCACTAATTCAGTGTCCACCACAATGTCCTAGAAGAATCATGGTTGGGAATGTACCCCTGAATGCTATCATCCTAATCCACCACCAGCTTGGAGAGCCAGAACTCCATTCGACCCGATTCCTCCATTGCATGCTTTGCCTCAGAATGCTGATAAATCATTGCCTAAATTTGATCCGGGAGAAGGCATTTCTGTGGATGATCACTTGTAGAGTTTTTTGTTGGCTCTAGAGCATTTACCAATAGAGTATGAGGATGTAGTGTGTATGTTGTTTCCACACACTTTCAAAGATAAAGCATCAACCTGGTATTTTGGTTTACCTGCAAATTCTATAACGAATTGGGATACTTTTGAAATATTGTTTAAATGTAAGTTTGGTATCCAAAGAACTACTTCCACTCTCATGAAATAATTTCTTTCTCTAACAATGAAAATGAAAGATAAAGTGCAGGATTTTATTCAGAGGTTTTCTACCCATTTAAATAATTTCAGTGTTGCAATAAAACCTGTTGAAGAAACTTTAATGGAATATTATACTTCACCACTTTCCCCTGACATAGCAATATTTGTTAAGAGGTCAATAAATACTTCTTTGGTAGAAACTTATGAATAGTACAAGAAATTAGAGGTTGAACTTGAAAGTATAAACGAATAGACTACATAATCATATACAAGGACTTTTAGTAGTAAGAAACCTTTGTTTCTGACTAGAGCCAAAAAGGAACGTTCAAGTGAATTAGAAAATGTTGTTAAAATGGTACAAAAGCTATCAAACAAGATTGTTGATTTAGAAAAAGATAAAGAATACAGCTCATTCAGAAAAAATTTCAAACCATTCTTCATGAAAAGAGATAAAAGTGGTCCATCCCAACCCCCTAGGAAGAGTTCTTCTATTTTGAATTTCACTGAAGTTGGAATGGACAATTTTTGCACTTTTCATAAAGAACCCCATTCCAAGAAAATATGTCCACAATGGGTAAATTCGATGACTCTAGTGATGAATCAAAATTTTAGACGCTCAAATAGCAAAGGCTGAAGTAAAAGAGGAAAGAACAAACAAACTAGAAGAACCACCTAAAACAACAATGGTATTGTGGGATTGTGCACCTATGTTGGGGTTAGAAGAAGAAAATCCTACTGAGGAAATTCAAATTTCAGCAGTTAATGTCACAACAAGAAGTATCAAGAAAATAAAAAGTAATAATCAAGCCCCACCTATACCTGATTTAGTCATAACAAGGAATAAATCTCCTGCGGTCAACAAGCCTATGAAGGTTACGGAAAGTAAAGTGGAGAGTAATAAGAAAAGTTCAGTAGAAGGTGATATGAGATATGACATTATAGAATATATCAAGAAAAAAAATGCCAATATTTCTTAATTTGAAATGTGTAACTTACCTCAACAAAGAAAGAAGATCTTGGAAGCCTTTGATCCACAAACTAGTAAATCCCAAGATGATTTTCAATCAGAGGAAGAAATCAGTCAAGCTAGAATTGGGGGAAAATATAAATCCCAAACATTACCATTTCCACTTTCCTTTGAGATTTTCAATCACAATGTAAACAATTGTTTGGTAGATTCCGGAGCATCCTCTAATGTTATGCCTCTTTCAGTCTGTAGAAAGATAAATGGTCAACCCACACATTCTTCATGTAAAATTATCCAGTTGGATAGAACAACAGTTAAAGTGGTAGGATAAATGAAGGATGTGATGATACGATTATCTGCGGACGAAAGGGTTTTCCAATTAATAGACATCATGGTCATGGATATACCAAAAGCATATGGATTTATCTTGAGCAGGGAGATGTCTACAAAACTATAAGGATATTTTGCAACTTATTGGCCTCACATGTTTCTTCCCTATAAAAACTGTTAGAATCATACTAAAGTGATGAGGGATCCACATATGAAACACAATGTGATGCAACTAGAAGGGAAAAATGAACATGTGAATTTTTCACACTCAGTTTTGGGTAATTATTCCATTGATCTTGAATCGGAGAAATATCAAGAAGAAGAAGCCAGTGATGAATCAGATACATAGTTCGAGCTCCTTCAGTTTTCACAGAATAATAAGATTGATTGTAACATAGTTAATCTAGATTCTAATTTAGAAATTAGTTCTGATAACATAGAATTAGAAGATAAATCATGGTTTTTCTATTTTGATGGTTCTAAAACTCAGGAAGGATCAAGAGCTGGTCGTATCCTGATCGATCTAGAAAAAATAAACATTTTCTTTCTTATATATAAGAATTCAAATGTACTAATAACACAATAGACTATGAATCTTTAATCGAGGGCTTAAAGAAGGCTATTGAATTCAAAGTAAGAAATCTAGAGGTTTTTGGTGATTCTAAAATAATTGTTAGAAATGTTCAAAACACATTTAATTGTTTGTCAGCTCATTTAAAATGCTACCAAAATGAAGTTTGGAAACTTATAACAAATTTCAATGCATTCAATATGATTTCGATTCGTAGATTGAAAAATGGAGCAGCTGACTTGTTAGCTGCTTCTGCTGCAAGATTAGTGCCTACTAATAATATATGCTCAATCGAATTGATTTTCAGGCCAGCGATAACAAAAATTATTACCAATATGAGGGTATTCGATGACAATCCACAAATATTGGAGTTTTTAACAAATGATGAGATTTTGAAAGACTCTATGATTGATGACAAATAACATCAAGCCAATATTCAAAATGGGAACTTCATACCTAAAGGGATCAGAACATTGGATGGAATGTTTGATTTGAATAACAAGTTTAGGAGACCAACCAAGAGTCAAAACACATAGTTCATCTATGCAGTATGAGCTGGTGAGTATTGGGACAAAAGATGAACCCGAGTATGTGAACTTGGGGAGATGCTACTCACTGGGTGAATGAAGCAAATTCATCAGTTTATTTCAGCAATATAGAGATGTATTTTCTTGGTCTTATGAGGATTTGAAGACTTATGGAACTCGCATCATCCAACATGTTATTCCAATTAAAGCATGAGTGAAACCATTTCAACAGCCATTAAGGAATATTCATCCCAAGATGGAACCCCTGATTCAAAGTGAAGTAAAAAGTTACTTGATGCGAAGACTATTTTCTAAGTTAGACACTCAGAGTGGGTGGTGAATTTGGTACCGGTAAGGAAAACGTCAAGTGAAATACGACTATGTGTAGATTTTAGAAATTTGAATCATGCCTCAGACAAGGATAATTATCTAGTCCCACCAATGGAGAAAATATTACAGATGGTTTCAAGCTCTGAATTTTTCTCCTTATTCGACAACTTTCTGGGTACAACAAATTCTTGGTAGCAGAACAAGATAGGATGAAGACCACATTTTGTACGAAGTGGGGAATTTTTGCTTATAGAAGAATTCCTTTTGGACTCATTAATGTCGGACCAACCTTCCAAAGGGAAATGTATATAGCATTTTACAGTTTTATTGGCCACGATGTGGTAGTCTATCTGGATGATGTCAGAGTTTTTTCCAAAAGGAGAGAAAACCATAGCCACATGTTTCATCGAAAACAAATTTTTGACCACTGTCGAAAATATGGTATTTATTTGAACCCTAAGAAATTTGTTTTCACAGTATTAGAAGGAATATATTGCATCACGTCATTTATAAAAATGGGGTCTCCATAGACCCGGAGAGGGTAGAAGATACAACGCAGATCCCCTTACCCCAAAATAAGAAAGGCATGCAATCTTTCATGGGGACTATAAATTTTGTTTGAAGGTTTGTGCCTGATTTTGCTCAAATAGTCAATCCTTTGCATTAGACAGTTAAGAAAAGTGTGTAGTCTAAATGAAGTGACTTAGAAACGGGTGCATTTAACAAAATCAAAGCAGCGATATCCCATGCACCTTCCCTCAAAAGTCCTGATTTTGAGAAATATTTTATCCTATACACTTTTGCTTCTAATAACTCACTCCCAGTTGTGCTTACACAAAGAGAAGAAAGGGGAGATGAGTACCCCATATCCTTCATGAGCACTGGTTTGCAAGGTACTGAATTGAACTACCCTACTATTGATAAAAAAGCGTATGCATTCTTTAAGGAAGTAAAACATTAAGGCCATACATCCTCAAAAATAGAACCAAAGTGATTGTCCCTCACCCAGCGGTTAGAACCCTTTTCATGCAGAAAGAATTGGGAGGAAGAAGAGGAAATTGGGTAAGAGATTTGCAAGAATATGATTTGTAATTTAAACCATCCACCATCATCAATGGACAAGGGATTTGTAATTTAATGGCTGAAAGTAAAAGCAATGAAGACAATGATTGGGAGAATGAAGTTGAGTTTCATGTGATTGATATGTGTCCTGTATTGACAGCTCTGGAATCTTGGTACAGAGATCTGATATACTATCTCAAATAGGAATATTTACCTGAACACCGGAATTCTAAAAAAGGAAGAGCACTACGTTTGAATTCAACCTATTATCAGATAATGGATGGAGTCCATTTCAGGAAGAACTATGATGGAGTGTTTATGATATCTCTAGAACAAGAGGATGCATCTAAATTTATTAAAGAATTGCATGATGGTCTTGCTAGAGAGTGATTTTTTAGGAGACATTACTGCACACAAGATCTTAAAGGCTAGATATTACTGGATGACCTTGTTTAGGGATGCTCACTCTTATGTACGGAAGTGTGACACATGTCAGAGAAGTGGTGGGATACAAGCAAAGGTAGTTGGGCCATTGCAACCAGTCATTGTTTTGGAGCTATTTGAGCAATGGGGAGTTGATATTATCATATAAATCAATCGAAATTCTTCATTGCAACACAATTACATCCTTACAACCACTGACTATTTCACAAGATGGGTTGAATCGATCCCGTTATGAAAAGTGGACGAAGATGCAATCATAGACTTCTTACAAGACCATATTATAACTAGGTTTGGGGTTCCAATTTCCTTGGTTTTTTATAATGCATCTTACTTTTCATCAATTAAAACTACTGTGTTTGATAATGAGAAAAAAATAAAATTATATTATTCTGCTAATTATTATCCACAAGGTAACAAATTAGAATAATAAAAATCTCATTAGCATTTTAAAGAAAACCGTCATAGAAGATCAGAGAAGTTGGCATTATTGAAATATTGTAACTTCAAAGAATATTCTATATGTATCTTTTGTGGTCCCCAATGGTCCTATCGGGAGAACCACTTGTATTATCTTGTACCTCGATGCTTCTAATCGAAATAACAAATAAGAGTCATGAGTTTGTCCCCTCTAATTGTAAAGGTGGGTCATTAGCACCCCAATGTGATTACTTGAACCTACATGTGTAACACGAGCCTACATGATTAACTCGAGCCTACATGTCGGATGAGTTAATTGAAGTGAACAAATGAATATAAATAGAGGTGTATCTCTCCTCATCTAAGCACACATTCTCACTTGTGTAGCGCATTAGTGGAGAAGAGAAGTAGCTGGAGAAGGAGGAGGATCAGGCTTTGATCTCCTTGCTGGTTTTATCTTTTATATTTTTAGGGCATCTATATTGAGGAAGCTTTTGCTGGGCCTTTCCCTTTAGGGTTTTCCTAGGATAAATATTTGTGTTCCTTTTGTATGGTTGTGCTTTTCTATCTTTCAGTGATCCTATTTATATGCTTTTGTTATGAAAATGTAATGAAATACTGATGTCTTAGCTAAGCATATGAAAAATTTAACATGGTATCAAAGCCAACATGAAAGAAGAAATTGTGTAGCTAAAGAATCTAGGGCTTCTTATCTTTTGGGTCTCTATCCATGATCAATCAGCAAAAGAAGTCTAGATTGACTCTCCATTGAAGGGCACATCTTTTTGTCGAAGCGGAATTCGATTCCGAGCATTTTCAGTTTTGGTGCGAAAAATTAGGGCTTTCTACAGAAGAAGAATTTTTGAGTGAGGCTAGCATAGGATTTTTCTCCTCATCAAAATCGAATTTTAGAGACCTGGATCAAGAAATTTGGTTGGGTGAAACTCCAGGAAAGTCAAACCGTAGTTTGACCCTGGTCTAGAAAAACCCTAAATACTAAAACTGCTAAGTTTTGGTACATTCGCTATATCCTGAGACTGGAGAAGTCTTAGGAGTTGAAAATTATAGAGGCCGAATATAAACCACTGATTTACACTATCTACAAACTATAGCCTCATATTTACTATATTATGGGAGATATGACCCCTCCAAGTTAGGGTTCCAGCCTCTTCTAGAATTCATCCCTAAACAGGACACCTGGGGAGAATTGTTGTAGCGTGCGCTACAGAGGTACAAATGGAATACTTGAAGATGTTCCAAAAAGAGAACATACTTTAATTTCTATGCTCTGAATTTCAGAACCTGAATATTAACCAGTGACATGTGGAATTCCGTACAACTTCACTGTTTTGAACAGTCGTGTAATTCCTTGGGAAAATGATCATAAATCCAAATTGGTGAAACCAATTCTGATGAAACCTATTGTTTTGGATCAGGGACGTGCGTGGTTATCTCAGTGAGAAATTTCAGACACATAAGAGTAGTAATTTCATAGATATCACAGAAACAGTAACAGGAATTTCTGTAGAAGAAATTGGAAAACTAGGGCTTCCTGTTCCGGGAGCTTCCCTCCACTGTTTTCAGAAAAGGGGTACATTGGACAGCTCCATTTAAAGATATATATATTTCTATCCATTCATATCTGAAAGATTCCAAGTTTTGAAAATTAGGGTTTCTCTGACAAACCCTAGATCAGCGAGCTCCGGAAGCAAGATGAACACCTCAAATCGGTAAGATCTAATCTTTTGCTATTTGGATTTGAGGTTCTCATTTCAAAGAGATATATCACATCAGTTGAAAAATTCCAAGCATGGAAGTATTTGATCTCTCTGAAGAAATTGAATTGGACACCTGTACATGAGTAGAGAGGTTCCAGTTCCATACGAAGATGAGGCTCAAAGCCTTACACAAGAAAAACTTGATCAAGGCCAAGAAGATCATTGTTGATTCAATCACAAATCAACTTATACCACAAGTGTCTTCCCTAAAGACATCGAAGATGTTTGATTCCTTGATCAAGCTATTTGAAGATAAGGACTTAAATCAGAAGATGGCTTTGAGAAAGCAGTTGAAGAATGTGAAGATCTAGAATGTAGAAGAACTTGAAGCGGTAGAAGAAGAATGTATGCCAGAAGTAAGTGATTATTTTCGGCTTGACTAATAAGAAGAGAAGAAGAAGATGGGAGCAATTGAAGATCATGCTCTCACCATTCAAAGAAGATCCCTCAAGCGATGAGGAATATGAAAAACTCAATTCTTGAAGAACCTCTTATTCATATTATCATTTGGATAAGAAATGATGATTTCATGAATGAAGAAGATGATAAAGCAGAATGATCAATATGGAGTCTACCCACGAAACAAATAACAAATAAGTATTCAGTTGCCATTTCATGATATTGTTTTGTTATACATTTTATTATATTCAGTTGATGTGTTATGCATGATAGATTGTTTACATTAATACTACTAATATGCATGTGATGGGTAAGTAGGTCATGGCGCTATACAACTCTCCAGTGCTACTTATCAAACCTCTTTGCTAACATATTGGACTAGTGCACAATCTCAATGATGTCATGGTAGATATGGAAGGCATCTAGAAAGTTTCTGTGAGATATGGATGAATGTTGTATTGGATAAATTGTTGCATGATGCATAAGAATTTGTCGTTATGCATATGTTTCATGAAATAGTTCTAACCATGAAACTGGTGCATTTGAATTGTAGGAAAGGTCATGTACAACCTCCTACAAGAAAAGAAGGATGAGACTTGTTCCGAAGAACAAGTGATGACAATTCAATAAACATGAATCTGAAGCTCCCAAGGTCAGAGACACCATGATGGAAGAAAGAGCTTCAGAAAGTGGTAGATCCACCTCAAAGGATGAAGACCACCATGGGTATGAGAGATAACTCAAGATGAAGAAAATAATTCTATAAAATAAACTATGATCAAAGAATAACAGTTGATCATGGGGAATGATGTATACTATATGATCTCGAGACATAAAGGGAAGTACATAGTATCCTCCATATGGATCTACAAGAACAAGTGTACAAAAAAAGGTTGTAGAAGATGAACTTGTCATCCTGTTATTATATGTGGATGACTTATCCTTGACAGGAAATGAGAAACAGGTCATGGAAAGCAAGAGGAAACTAGCAGAAGAATTTGAGATGAAAGACCATGGGTTAATGCATTATTTCCTAGGTATGGAAGTATGGAAAAGTTCAGAAGAAATATTTCTCAACCATGGAAAGTATGCGGTAGAGATATTGAAGAGACTCAATATGTTGGAATGCAAAGCCATGGCCACACCCATGGACTCCAACCTGAAGCTGTTAGCTGATGACTCATCAGAGTTAGTGGATATGACTCATTACAGATAGATCATTGGGTCATTGAAGTACTTAACAAATACCAGACCAGACATTTGTTTTGCTTTGAACACCTTAAGTCAATATCTTGTTCAACCAAGACGGGTTCACCTAGTAACTACAAAACATGTGATGAGATATCTGAAAGGGACTATAGAATTTGGTTTATATGATGATGGTAGCCATGAGTATAGATTGTATGGCTACACAAATGCATATTGGGATGGAAGTATCTCAGAAAGGAAAAGCACATTAGGTAGATGCTTTTGTTTGGGGTCTGTTATGAGTTCATGGTTTAGCAGAAAATAGTCCAATGTTTCTCGTAGCATGGCTGAAGCAAGATACATAGCAGATTGCTCTGCTAAGTTGTGAAGCCATATGGCTTCGGAAGCTGATATCAAGTCTCTTTGAACTGAAGATGGATACTACAATGATTCTATGTGATAACCAGAGTTGTGATGATAGAGAACTGTGTGTTCCGTCGTAACACATAGAAATCCGGTATTTCTGCATACGAGATAAGATGCAGACGATGATGTTTAAGTATTCCCATACTGAAGATATAGATGATGTTTCAGTATTTACATACTGTAGATGCAGATGATGGTGATTTCGTATTTCTATACTGAATATAGAGATGATGATGGTTTCAGTATTTCTATACTGAATATATAGATGATGATGCTTTCAGTATTCACATACTGGAGATACATATGGTGATAGTTCACTATTCACATACTGGAGATACATATGGTGATAGTTCAGTATTCACATACTGAAGATGTAGACGATGATGGTTTGGTTGCTGATGTGCTAACGAAGCCTCTGTCTCGAGTAAAGTTCAAACACTTTTGAGACAAGCTTGGTGAGGTTTGGAAAAACCTTCCTAGAAAGGAGGAGTAGTGATGTTGCAGTGGGACTATATCATCCTTGGGAATCTTCCCTAAAGTGATCTGGTGACCTCGGTCCTCGAGAATGAAGAGGGATTGTATCATCCCGGGACATCTATCCAAAAGTGATTCGGTGACCTCGGTCCTCGAGAATGAAGAGGGATTGTATCATCCCGGGACATCTGTCCAAAAGTGATCTGGTGACCTCAGTCCTCAAGAATGAAGAGGGATTGTATCATCCTGGGACATCTGTCCAAAATAGATCTGGTGACCTCAGCCCCCGTGAAAGTGGTGGATTGCATCATCCCTGAACCTCGGTTCAAAATGTATCCGTAGATCTCGGCCGCCGTGAAATTGGTGGATTGCATCATCCCTTAACCTCGTTCAAAATGTATCCAGAGGTCTTGGCCCCCATGAAAGTGGTAGGATTGCATCATCCCTGAACCTCGGTTCAAAATGTATCCGAAGATCTCGGTCCCCGTGAATGTGGTAGGATTGTATCATCCTTGAACTTCGGTTCAGAATGGATCCAGTGACTTCGGTACTCAAGAACGTGTGTTGATCCCATAATTCCTAGAGGAAGGATTGTCTGAGTTCCACATGTGTGTTGATCCAGAAATTCTGAAAGGAAGGATCATTAGTAACTCTGTAAAGACCTAAATCCTGTAATTTTGAAAGGAAGGATCATTGACTTGATCTCGTAATTCCAATAGTAAGGATTGTCTGAGTTCCACAGATGTGTTGATCCCGTAATTCCTATAGGAAGGATTTTCTGAGTTCCACATCTGTGTCGATCCCGTAATTCTGAATGG
>LPNX010207254.1:68065-107151 GCA_001517045.1 Pseudotsuga menziesii | reverse complement strand
TATATATAGTGCTGCACATGATTTTTAATAGAATAAAAGATCCTTTGTTCAAATATAATATGACGGGAAACCTAATTTTAAGCTAGTTTGAAGGTGCACATAAGAGTTGTATCAACTATTACTCCTACCATAATGAAATTAGGAAAGCCGATATCTTCATTTTAGTTTATTTGTGGAAGAGGTGTTGATAAATGTTTGATTCTCAAGCCATGATAAATATGAAAAATATAAAAGTAGATATTTCCTTCCATTTCCATTTGAACTTTATAAACAATGTTGACCCCTTAATAAATGATAGTCCTTGATAACGGAAACCATCATCTCTTGCGATTCAGTGATTTCTTAGACGATTGACCTATTGTGGATATGTGATCGACTAAGTTTTGGACGGCTATAATTTTTTTTGCATCTGTTACTTAAAGATATCATCAATATATAATTAGCTCATAAAATTGTCATTTTATCAAGTGGAATGAAGGAGTCAGTCCTAGTAAAAATAACGCCCATTCTCACAATGTCGTGACTTGAGTGATATCGCATGGAAAATACCTCGATACACATGCGACTATGTAAAATCTCATAGTTATGAGCTCACAACACATTTAAGATTAGGCAAGTACATTTGGGTGCTAATATGTTCAAATTGGTTGCAACTACTATGTACTTGGGAATCTATTAGCTGCATTCATTGTACTCGATAGAAAATTCATAAAGAGGAGCATGTCCATGGTGAACTTGTTCTGTGCACACTTATATTTTGGATATAAAAGGAAGACATTGGCATGAATTTCATTAGAAAATATGGATCTAGGATATACGGCAAGAATTTCCTTTGAAGAACTCTCTTCATCAACATTCTTATCGTTCATTGGAATTTCAACATCCCTTGATTTCTTCTCCCAAGAAATAAGTGTTTTTCTTCATCGCTCCAAGATAGTTTTAGAGCTATGAGAAAGATTAAGGACTCTTGCCAAAGGGATTGTTAGTTGACATCTGGTATGCTACATCCCTTGAGGTGATACCATTGTATACATCTTTTTTCGTTAGAAATATGCAATTTTGTTGAAACTTATGTATCTTGCCATTGTTTTCATGTCATTAAACAATGTTAATTCCTAAAATAGTTCCTATGTCCATTTTTATTTTCGTATTCCCAGTATTTGTTACACTAACATTATCATAACCTCTGGGCTTGTTGGGCTTGTTTGTGGCCTACAAGGAAAGGAGATTCAACTAACTATTAAACCATTTTTCCTACAACAAAATTAATAACTCCACTTCATGCTTTTACTCATTTCTCATATATAGATTGTATACTTGCATTTTGCTAATTTGGCATTTGCAGCAAGATCACTACAATGCTAATCACCCCAAAATTCATTGAATTTCTCTTTTTCTTCATACGTAAAAGTCAACCTCTATTTCGGTTTAGCCTATACACATTCCTCTTCAATAACCACAATATCACTCAATCTTAATGGTAAAATTTTGGCACCACATTACTACACATCCATTTAAGATTAACTCCCATGCAACCATTCAAACCTTTATGTAATCAAATCAACCAACATTTTAGTGTGATCTTTGTAACTTGTAACTCATGCAATCACTCAACTATATGCACTATGACCCATTCGACTATAGTAAATTTTAGTTTGTGCAATTTTCTTTTATTACAAATGTGATCCATGTGACTTCCTGCAATTTCTAACAAATGAAGAAAACAATAAACCATTTATTTTTTCTTTCTTACTCGATAAAACACTTGGTTTAATCTATGGGGAAGTCATTTTTCCACCTCTGATTCTAGGATTTGAATCATAAATTTACATATTTCTATATTACAATAGAGTAGATTACATATTTATTCATTACTCTAACGTTAAAAGGAATTATTCTTCTACATAGTTTGGATAAACATAAATTAATTTAAATAGTTGGCACTTGCATACCACTTTTACAAAATCATTTTACAGTAGTCAACTCTTTCTTCAGACTCGGGACATAAAGTCTCTCCTCAAATCCTAGTATGTTCTTTAACTTGTTCCCATAAAGTGATCTTTGAGAAGCATAATGGACTAAGACGGTGAAATAAATCCCTTTGCACATTTTGTTTTAATGCATTACTTGTAATAATAGAATCACACTTAGGAAATTAATTTAGAAATATTAAGATTCCATATTTTTTCTTTTATTTGGTTTGAAGTAAATGGAAAATCTATTCGAAGCATTTACCCACATGTGTTTTCCACTTGAATTTTGTTTTAAAGTGACCTCAAGATTCCTCACATTTGAGCATGTTGTTCATCTTGTGCTCATCAAGTGACCATGATGAATTAGAAAAAATGAGAGGTGTTAAACCTATCCCTTAACACACCTTACTTCGAATTGCACCCTTTTAAAATCATTCAACAACTTAATTTTAAACCAAACATATTCTATTAACAAGAGGTCACAAAACAAATTATAATATAGGCTATGATTATTGGGATAGGCATCGAAATAATGCCCCTTGGTCTTTCTCTAGCGAAACTATAGTTTTTGTTTACCTTCAGGGGACTTTAGATCTTGCTATATCAAGTGTGACAAAAACTTGATAAGGTGTGGTGCCTAAAGATACTAGCTCTAATGTTTGGGTGATAATGTTAGGCTATATTGAACCACCCAAGCCTTTATAGAGGTGAGTACCATCTGTTGTAGAAGCACCTAACCATAATTGGAATATGTATCTGATTGGTAAAACCCTAGGATCATCGGTAGGTGGCATTTGCACCTTTATTAGAATATCTTAGCTATTTGAAGAGTTTCCATCCATTTCAGAGCATAGTATCCATACTATTTATTATAATTGAATCATTCATATGTTCATCAGCAATGTTCAGAGGGTTCACAACCATCTAATAACAAAGCCATTGTAAGGAACAATTAACATATTTAGAGGAAGGACAATAAATCAGTAGGATTAATTCATTGGTTCTTTAGATTACAATAAACCCCACATAATTGAGAATACATACTATAATAATTATTAAAATATAAGGATTCTCATCATTTTTCATTTTCCTGTATATAATTCCATCATATTGTTTAATTTTTTACTATCATTATTTCCTACTACGCTCTTCACCAAAATTTATTTCCTCATAGGAAGAATCATAGAAAACTCACTACCATCTCGACATTCCTTAATATTACAAGGCCTTCCTTGCAATAGGGGTGGGTTTTATACTATTATTGCCTACCATCCTAGGAATGGATTACAACAAATCAACACATACACATGTGCATACGTGATAAGGTCTGTTATGCTTGGACATAATATTCTTACTACTCCCTTCAATACAACTATATCAGTCTTCGCTGCATCCAATGGAGGTATACCCTTGCCGAGCATAAAAATATTACCAATCATGGCTAACTTAAATATCTTGTTTATCAAAACCATTCAACAAACTTGCCCAGCATGATTCGAGAATGGCCATGTTAATCCTCAATCTCACACAAATGTGACATTTTTTTGATGCTCGCAATAACGTATCATCCACATATAGAATGCAACCTATTGAAGACTTTCTCATCAATATCCAAGAAGGAATATGAGTCCATAATTTCTATAAAACAGTCAAAAGACAAGGTCATGGGGCCAAACATCTGTTTTTGTACACTATAGTGCATACTACAAGTTTTTTGCTTATGCGACACTTTCATGGAATTCCCTTCGATATCTGCGTGACTTTCAAAATGGTGATATATCAACCACCATTTGTGCATTAAAATATCACGAGGGTTACTCACAAATACAAATTCAAAATCGTCTTCTCACCATGATGGATGAGCATTCATTAGCCCCATTATGTAATTTAAAGTTAGCTTGTGAGGTGATGGGGTTCACACATGGATCTAGTTGTTTCTTGGCCACCTTTTGGATTACAAAAGGAAACATGGGCATGCATATTGTAATAAAAATATAGAGAAAGGTTATTTTTCTATAATTGTATTGAAACTTCCTCATAGACAATCTCTTCCAAAAATATTATCATTGTCCAAGCTCCCTTTCCTCTTTCCTCAAATGGGAAAGGGTTTCTCCCCTTTGTTCTTCAATATTTAAAACATTTAATATGGACAAAATAGGGATTCCTGAGTAATATTATTTCCCTCCCTTTGAATATGACACCTCCTAAGTGAAACTACATGTATTTTCTCGACTATTGGGCAATATAAAGTACTTCTTACATTAGTTTCTTGTTATGGTTTGAATCCCCTCTCTCTTTTTGTTTATTTCAAGTTAATTTTTTTTTTGTTTTGTTTTATCTCACTAACAATATATTTACCACATTCTCTTTTTATATCTATATATTATGCCTAGTCAACAACCTCAAGGGATTTCACCCAACGTGGGAGAGGCTACAAATTTTGTGCAGAATTTTCCACAATAGTATTTATGGCGACTCCATTTTATTTTTCCCACTTATAATAACTAGGTTATTATTTTTTAAATATCTAATTTCTATTTTATTGTCCTTTGTAGGTGAATATGTCCATACCCTTCATCAAAATAATTCATCCTCATCTTGGACATAATAATTTCTTCGATAGACCCTTGGATATAGTGGATGCACAATTTGTGCACAAAATATTTCAACAATCATGTTGTTCATGCATCTTAACAGGCCCTTTCCCACACAATTCTTCTTTCATTGTTTGCACGACCTTCTCATGTTGAAATTGTGCTACTATGCTCTAGTGAGTTCTTTTTACACACTAATGTGCATATGTCTTTGTGCTTTTCATGGTACAATCTCATTTTTTTATAAGTTTGCACAAATATTGCAGCCCCATTGGCTTCTCTGTAATGAAATAGAATTAATTAACTTGCAATAGTTAAATTTTCCTATACTAATTATCGCACCTGAGTGTAATATTAACAAGTAAAGGGTCCTTCCATTGAAATATACCTAGTTAACCAACCTTGAAGATTTTAACAATCCTCATTACAATTTTCACTAGTATTCAAAATATCTTATGTTTATTTGCTTGTTTTACATCTTGTTGGTAGAGTGGTGTAGAATCACTTTTGAACACAAGAAATAACCTAATGACTCTAATCTCCTATAGTATGCTCTTCACCTCACACTTCTTCTGAGTTTTGTGAATAGAAAAGGGGGAGAAGTGTAAAATACCTCTATTACACACTTGTACTTCATTAGCATTATTCTTGGTTCCAAGCACCATTCATCTTTAGTGTTAAAGTGAAATCTACACTTTAATTTTAATTGAGCTCTTCAGTTAATTGCAACTTGAATCAGTTTGTTTATCTCACATGTGGTTACATCACTAGCACACACTAAGAGAACTAAAAGATATGCTAATATGAGTATCCTCTTCACCTTTCATTACTTGTGATCTTGGTGAATCACAAAAGAAGGGAATTGTGAAGCACCTCCCTTACACACACTAACCAACATTAGACACTTAAAATAAAAACTTCTAATTTCCAACCAACTAAAATCCTCCACAATAGGTCACAAAACAACATTTAACTAGTTAAATTGAGTGGAATAGGGATCAAAAGAATTCCCATCAATATATTTTAATTAGGATTTTGAAACACAACATTGTTGATTTATAGGGTTGTTGGACTTCTAGCATCTCTTCGACCTAGGTTCAATCCCTTGTCTCATCTACACAACAAATACCAACATATCATCCTCATAGAGAAAATCCCAGTTAGCAACACATGTGAAGTAGACGCAGTCTCACCCGAGATATCTTTCTATGGGTAAATTCCAGAACAAGGTTTCCACAGTTGGGTGGGGGATTTCATGTCCCTTGGTATATTACCAAGGTGGCCGACTGAAGCTTGTGAATGGATTATTTATGATTACTATACACAGTTATTCTACGACACACTTCTTACCTTGAAAATAATATAACGATAACCACAATGCAACGCATATACATTCAACTCATAATAGTGTGACTAATATTCATGGACTCATTCATAACCATTTACATAACATTCATTCACAACAACATATACACATGTGAATTAAAATCATTCAACATTCACACATATAACATAGAATCTAACATGGAAACTTATCCGAGGAAAAAGCACAAAGGTGTTTTTCATCTCGCATGAGAAATATATTCCACCTTTGGTCTACGTACTAAGCTACAGACTCTGTTCTAGAACTTCCTTGCTTATATTTAAAGACTTCTTTCTCCTCTAATGCTCTCTAATATTTGGTTTCTCTACTCCTCCTCTACTTAACTCTACCAACAATATGCACAGAACTTGGATAAACTCAATATCTACAATGACTTCTACTAATGATATGAAAATAGCCTATATCAACTCAATATCTACTATGATTTCTACTAATGATCCAGACACAACCTATATCAACTCAATCTCTACTACAACCCAACACACTCAGCTACAAGTTCTTCAACTCTTCTCTACAACTCAACGGCTTAACAGACTGACAAAACTACAATTCAGACTGTCACTAAATGACCAGATGCTACTAAGACTATTATCAATAGACCATCTCGAGGCTAACCCATGTATATCTTGGTTTCCTCCTTTCATAGGTTCCTACTTGTCGCTTCTAGCCGACTTCATACAATTAGAAAATAGGCTGTCTTTCATATTCTATTGACACATGAAACTAGGAACAACATATTGACTTACAAATATGCTTTCATACGTGCAAATCCTATCGGCTCTAGCCAAATTTGTACCCATGATCTTTCTAAGTTATCACTTTCTAGTCACTGCGCTACTGCATATCTTCTTACATGGTTAAATCCATTGCATCCTTCCTTATCACATCCTTTCCTTGTATCATCATTCCTCTTCCATTCCCATCTCTCTTCTGTCGAGAACTCTCTTCTTTCACAAATTCTCTTCTTCTTTTTGTCTTATCCCTTTTTGCTTGTGTTCCTCTTTTGTCACATATTCCTTCCTTACTACTTCTTCTACCTTATCCTTCCTTCCATCCTTCCTTGGTTGCTTCTATTGCACCTCCTTTTCCTTCTTAACCTTCTTTCATTACTTCCATTGTAGGACGTTTTACTTCTTCCAAACTGGATCTTTTTGTACTTAGTCATAATTCTAGTTGAATTCTACCTATCTTTCTCTAGGTTAAAAACCCCCCAACACTCAGATCTGGTTCGTCTTGAGCCACATAAAGTTATTCTTCCATTTCCTTCCTTGTTTTGACTTGACCTTGAAAATATTGCAATATTTCCAGCGCTTTCTCTGCTTCCTATCACAAATCTTCCTCTCGTTTCTACAAGTTCTCCACAAGGTCATAATTGAGGTGTTCCAATGGTATGAGCCTTGTTTCTTGTACTACTCTTTATTCTCTCTGATATACATGTTGAATAATGTATGTAACTCCTTCAGATGATTCCTACAATTCTTTAAACTTATACGTACTTTGTTGTTCTTGCGTGTGAAACATCGTTACTTTCTAATGCAGTCTCTTCGTTTCTATTTCCTTAGATATTTTCTACACTAAGGGTAACTGCTTCATCTCATTTTTAGATGAGTTACCTCTATTTCAGTTTTGGGGAATTGCTTTGTGAGTTTCTCCAATTTTGTATCATCTATGAGTGCTACCCGAGCCTATGACTCTTGGTCGACATCTTTAACACATAGTGCTTCTGCTTCTTATGATATTCTCTGCATCTTCCAATGTTTCTTGTCTTCATTCCTCCAACACCCCTGGGGGTTTGCTTCATCTTACGTACACCTTCAGCTCTGCAAATTTTTTTCACATCTCTTTTGGTATCTTACAAATTCAAGCGACCTTGGATTCTAGCGCCTTTTCCTCTCTTATTCCATCCTCTACAAAGTTTGTTCAAGAAAGGGCTACTTCGTTGTTAAGACTGTGACAGCTTTATTTTCATTTCTTCTTCTTTTTCTTAGCCTATTGTACTACTAGTTTCATCTTCTTAACAATATTATTTGTGGGATTCAACTGTTTAATTAGTGCTCCTTCTCGCAATTTTATCATCGCAAATGCAACACTCTTTATTGCATATACTTCATCCATTTCCATTAATGAGAATTCTATCGTTATTTGCCCTATGTATATGGAAACATAATCAAACTCTAGGGTTCCTAGATCAAGAAATCCTATAGATACTTCCATTCTTATCGACGGGGTTGGAACTATTATTCTAGTTGTCTGTGCTTCTGAGGTATCTTGTGAATCCTGTGGCAGATAATTTGGTGCTCAATAGCCTACAATCATTTTAACATCTTCAACGGTTTGACACGAAACTTTGAGTAAATTGGTAACCATATCTAAAATTTATGTTTCTCTCTCCTCTATGGTTTTGAAGCTTGTTTGTGTACCTTGAGTTATTTCCTCATTTGTTAGTTGCACATCTTCACTATCTAGAATTATGGTATTTGCATTTCTATAATCCTTCATCTTCTTCTTCTTCCTTCTGGACTCTTCATGTTATATCTCAGGATATTGGCCCTTTCCTTTCTATCTCCTAATCTGTCGGAGTTGAACTGGAATGACTGTGTGTTAGGTATGAATCCTCCTATGGATTTTCTTCTTCATTCTCATCTTTTGGTGGTGATGGATTCAATTTTTGTAGTTGATCTTCCTTTTGTCATAGTTTCTCTATTGGAACCGAAACGTGCCATTCTTTCGGTCATTCATCAACAATTTCTTGAACTTCTTCCTATGATATTATAAATTCCATCGACAAGCTTTGACGATGTGGGTCCTTGCTCGACTACATGTTTACATGGTGCAAGCCAATATTGAATATAAAAACTTGAATGAAGCGTTGAACAGTGGCACCCTCTAACCTGCACATGTTCCTTACCTAGTTCGTTATAACCTCCCTATGCATAAAGAATTCAATTTTATTTTATGTCTATTTCTTTATATCCTTATTGAACCAAAGGTTTTGGTATAGCACTCCTTTGCATTGTAAAGGAAGATATACCCCTTCGTATCTCACTGGGTCAGACCATGCAATGAATGAAATTAAAATTAATGGCAAGGAATGGTGAAATTCCTTACCCTCCTCCTACGACTCAATGGAATCTTCCAATAACTCATTCAGTAAGAATTGGCACGAATTGATTTTAACTCCATCCCCATAGAGTTTAGCCAGCGTAATTGCTCCCACAATGGATTGGTTTTGGAACATATTGTGTAGTAACTTCGAGGCCAATAGTACCTTCACAACAAAAAAATGGTATAATTATTGGTGGAGGCTATCTTAAATCCTCTATTAGTTCTTCCATCAAATGATCAAAAAAATATGTACCTTGATCGGCGATTAAAATATTTGGGCACCTGAATCTTGTCACAACATTTTCATATAAAATATTTGCAGGAGTTGCGAAAGAATAGTATATTTACCGCCATTGCTTCTTCCCACCTATTTAAGTAATCAGTTGTGGTGATAATATATCTTGCTCCTATGTGCTTCCATGTAAGAATGATAGTTCCTACAAAATCAACTACCCATTTATCAAATGCATGCAATGTTATCCACAGTACCAATGGCATTTAAAGTCTTTGTGAAGGATTTCCATTCCTTTGGAAGACATCATTGCTGCGAAAATAATCCGAGACATCCGCATGCATGGCGGGAAACCAAAATCCTGGTTGTAAAATCTTGCGCACCATATATTTTCCTGCATAGTGGCCTCCTGTGACACCAACATGTGATTCATTCAATATCATCGCACAATCATGCACGGAAATGCAGCATCAAAGAATCTCATCAGGACCCATCTTATACAAGTTTCCAATGATCATTTGGAAATATGCAACATGCACAATCAACTGCTTCTTCTACAGAGTGATCAATTCAGCTGGCGCATAACTCGTACTTAAAAATTGCATAATGTACTGGTATTGATCATCAAACATGGTTACCTCAAATAGTTGCGCATCAAGAATATTATCTTCTATACTAGTAGGTTCTTCTCCACTTTTGATCCTCGAAGGACGGTTTGGCCCCAAACTGAATCGACCAGGTTTAACATTTATCTCAAAATCAAATTCTTGGAAGAGGAGAAGGAACTGGTAGACATTCCTCCCCAACATTGGCTTATTGACCAGGTATTTGAGTGCATAATAGTAATTTTACATCTTGAAGTGTCATCCAAACAAATAGTGTTTGAAGTTTTGCAAGGCATATACCAACACTAAACCTTATCTTTCCATTGTGGTGTAATTCTTCTCTACAGTTGATAATTTTTTGCTAGCAAAGGAAATCAGATGATCAATCAATCCTTCACCAGGCTACGTGAGTACCACATCGAGTGCGACATACGATGCACCGACATGAACATGGAACTCTTTTTACCAGTATGGAAACACGAGTATTGGTGTTGTAGCCATCGTGTTCTTCAACTTGTTTATACTTTCTTGGAATTCTTCTATCCATTCAATTTTTCTATCTTTGTTCAACAATTTTTCCATCGGAGTAGTCACCTCCGCATATCCTTTGATAAACTTCCTATAGTATACAGTGTGTCCTAGTCTCATTCATAACAGTTTAACTATTGTAGGTGGTGGCAGCTCAAGGATGATTACAATTTTTGTTGGGTCAACTGGAATTTTTCCGTGACAGTCCACATGGCCCAATAAAGCTCCAAAAGGTGCACAAAATATAGATTTATTCAAATTCAGGGAAGTTTGATACCAGTGACAGTGTTCCAGCAGCATTCTCGGGCTCTCTATGTGGTCTTTTATCAACCCAAATATTGTCCAATCATCAAAGTAGGGTTCAAGAAAATTTTTTATAAAGTATTCTAAGGCAATCACTATGATTCTAGAAAAAATTGCAAGCACATTCTTAAGTCCAAATGGCATTACAGTATACTGGAAACATACCCAATATATCGCAAAGGTATTCTTGTGTCAATCCTCCTCTGCAATCACGATCTGATGGTAACAAGAAAATCCACCAGTGAAAGAGTACATATATTTCCCTGTGAAATTCTCGAGTACCTCATCTATAAATAGTGTTGGAAATGGGTCATTGTCATGTCCCCATAACAATGCGTCTACTAGTTGACAATGTTTCACCCACCTACTAGTTCCCAAGGTTGGGGGAAGATGCGTTAAATATTGTAATAAGGGAGGTATGGGACCCGAGAGAACTTTAGCTTATCATTTACACATTAATTTTGTTCATACAAATAATAAATATGGAGAAACAAAAGTGGAATTTGAATGTCCATGGATGCCTTGGGTGGATAGATGTTTCCTTACACATGTCATGACTTAACCCCAAATTCAAAATTATGAGTGATGGAATGTTCTTGGAAGGAGAAGAGTTGTAAAATGACATACTATGAGCCCAAGGGATTGAATGGGTGAGTAGAAGTAAATCCCATAGAAGAGGAAGAGGCTAGGAATAAACTAGGTGCCATTTGATCTAGATTCACTACGCTTTATAAAAACAATGATGGAATATTCCACAACAAGTTAGACCTGATTGCATACCTATGACAACCTGACATGCCAGGTATAAAAATACCCTCCAAGAGGGCACATTTGGGACTAGGTGGAATCCATTCAAATTTGGTGGAAGATGAAGGATTAAGGAGAAGGGTAAGTGGCATGGAGGTTGCACTACAACAAATTTGACTTTTAAGGGTGATTGTATTCGGCCTCCAAAAGTCACTTTTTGGGTCGATTTTGTATTTGGAGGTGGTCTTTACAAAACTGCCTTTAATAGCACCGATGCTAAAATTTTTGACTTTAGAGGTGGTTCTGGAGGAGATCAAAACTGCCCCTAAAAGTGACTTTTGTGGGAAGTTCTCAACCTCCTCAAAAAGTGACTTTTGGTGGCAGATCTAAACCCCCCCAAAAAGTGAATTTTAAGGGTGGTTATAAACCGCCCTCATAGACACCTAAGGGGGCGGTTCAAACTCCCCGAAAAGTCCTTATTACAAAAATTTAGGGGGGGGGTTGGGGGTTACAAACCCCCCCTTGTACACACCTACGAAGGCGGTTTAAAACTCCCCTCATACATACCTACAAAGGAAGTTTGAAACCCCCCAAACAATATTTACAAACATTTGGGGGTGGTTATAAACCCCCTTGTGGGTACCTACTGGTTGGTTCAAAACCCCCCTTAAAATTCTTTATTACAATAATTTTGGGGAGGTTCTAAACCACGCTGACAGGAACCTATGGAGGTGGTTCAAACCCCCCCTAAAACTCTTTAGAAACCTTTTGCAGAGGTTATATACCCCCATCATAGCTACCCATGGAGGGGTATCAAAACCCCCCTAAAACTCTTTACAAACCTTTAAGGGCAGTTATAAACCCCCTCATAGATACCTACAGAAGCGGTTCAAAACCCCCCCTAAAACTCTTTACAAACCTTTAGAGGCATTTCTTAAACCCCCTCATATAAAATTGCAGGGTTTTTTTTAACCCCCCTCATTGTAACATACAATGGTAGTTTTGAATCGCCCTCATAGTGACATATGAAGTCAGTTTAGAACCCCTCTCATAGCCATAATAAATCATATTAAAATATATTTTACTTAAAATATGAATATTGCAATATCATTAGGACACAAAGGAATAAAATATTCAACCTCTTGCTTGTAAAACAGGCGCTCTTCCATCGAGATAAAACCCATTAAGAATTGGGGAAAGGGGCAATATTAAAACCAATATTATATCATTTGTAATTCTAATAAAAGGCTAATAATCCCAACATTGTTTTTGACTTGAGAGGGCTAAGAAAGTAGTGTAAATGGATCTGAATCAAGATACCTAATAAAGTTGTCTGAATCACTCTGACTATTAGGAGTGAGTCATGGTTTTATAGTTGGATAAAGTGGAGCAAAGAAAAGCGCAATGACTCTGAAGCAGGAGAATCAAAATTATTTAAACAAAGGAATAGAATGTGGAGGATATAAAAATCCTTCCATATGCCCTAAATATTCTAGAAGACCAAACATAGATACATGCAATTTGAACATGGTACCCACTCCTGATTTTAACTCAAAGTTTACACTAAGTACTGTTAAGATTGATTGGGTAAAGGACCTATGTTCCTTTTTTTGATGTATCAGTGTATTTGAATAGGAATAATAGAATGCAAGGGAAGAGGGAGAGAGCTTCAGAAGAAGAGGAAGGGAGGACTTGTTTTAAATGGTCTCTGTCAGATAGTATTGGCAGATATTTGAACACTCGAAAAGATCAACAAAAAAGTGTTGAGATTTTCAAATGAGCATTGCAAATACACTCAGAGGATTTGTTCTTTCTAGATAGCATTGTGGATTGGATGAGAACAATTAGGTGGTCTATGTGCCAATAGTTACCTCAATGTAATCAAGACTAAGTTTCTGTGTGGATGTAATGTTGTTGTTATTTGATTCATTAAGTCGGAACAAAGTGCATGTCTACAATTGAGTAGATCTAAAGTTAAGTTTTATTTCATCTCTGCAATTCTCTTGAAATTAACGAGTATATGTTATGTGATTTTATTGCTCAACATTTTAGATTTTCCCTTATTTTGTCTGCATCACCAAGCAACATAGGATACGAAATTATATATTAAAGAACTATTAAGCTTCCCGTGGCTCTCTTTATTGTCAACTATAGCTACAGAATTGCATACGAAGTTGGGAATCCCAAAGTAAGAGGAAGAAGGGTTAACATGAATCTTGTCCCATGTTGATGAATGTATTTGCCTCCTGCCATCCACCATTTCTATTCGGCCTGTCGATAGGTACAGGATTGAAGTCATTGCATGTTGAAACTGATGTATTTGGATTTGATGGAGAGCCACATTAATTATTTTATTTTAGTAAATTAACAAATTTTATTGAATTTGATAGATAGCTACGTACATTAGTTTATTTTGATAAATTTAGCAATAGAAAATTAATTTACTTTACTGATAATTTTAAGTAATCAGTCAGATTCCTGTGTTGGGAATTTTAAGGAGTGTGGAGTTTGTAAAGATAATGAAGTCGAAAAGATTGTTCTTCATATATTGCTATTGGGTTTGTGTTTAATTTTCCTTCTATATCGTCTTAATGAGTTCATTATTCAAGAAAAACTTACTGACAGCATCAACACTATTTGTAGTAAATTTTCCAAACAAAAAAGTTTTGATATAATCATCACACAAAAAGGAGCTAGTTAAGCAGAGGTTGTAATTAAGGAAGGAATCAAGGAAGCTCATTCATTTCACTTTTAAGAAATGGCCATACCATCATAACATGAATTTAGTCTACTTTATAATGCATCAATTTGAATATTCCTTCAATATTCAACTACATCAGAAAATCAATGATCACCGTCAAATACAAACATTCATATTATAAATTAAAATTATTGACAACACAAATAAAATTACCTATACAAGACTTTGAATATAAAAGAGTAAAAAGTGTCCACACTTAATGAGAGCTACTATGCACTAGTGAAAAGGTTTACAAACGGAATAGTGATGAAATAGAACCTTGAAATAAAAAAATTGAAGAACATCACTGTAACAATATTTAAAGAAACGAATGCTTACAAGAAGTGAGACTTTGAAATACAAGTAAATGAAAAAGTCTAATTATGTACACTGAATACAAACTGGAGTAATACCGAGAAAGAGAATGAAAAATAGCCATGAATGAAGTTCATCCATCATCTATAGATAGTGACATGAGACAATATTTCCTTCCTCCTTCTAAGCTACTGAGTATTTTAGAAAGAAACCTCCAAATGTTTTTGCAAACAAAAAAGAATTATGCAACAACTTGGACAAATCATATCATGATTTAAACCCTATGATGAAAGATACAATAAAACCAAATTCATTACCAATCGTAAACCTCTTCATTCATGTTTTCACATACATAGTTTAAATAAGTTGTAGAACCTTACCTTTTCTACAACTGTACATGTAACAAGGTGTAGAGCCACCATCTCTAGCACATAAATATCCTTCCACTTCTCTTCCAATGGGCCAAACAACTGCACTGAGTCCAACACCTATAAAGAAGTGAATTTTTGGACTAAAATTATTTACTTCCTTGTCTCTTTGAAGCACGATTATAAAATCTGTTAGCTCTCCTCCGTCTTGAAAACCAAAGCATGTCCTAGTGAAAGTATATGGATACATGTGCTCCCCAACCATCACCAAAGGAAGATACGTCATATGGTGAATACCATGACCCATATTTGTTTTGAGCAATAAACAATCATGTACCAACCTTATAAGTGACCATCACACCAAATTTTATAACTGTGAGAATACACAAACCTTTTTATCGTCATAAAACCACATTTGGGATTGATCTTTCTGGTTTGAGAGAACCAATTTTCATTTGTAAAGACTAATAGTCACGCTTTGAAATACTTACCCGGTTGAAAATGTAGAGTGAGAGACAATTCTCATTAACAATGTATCAGTCAATATTATTACCTTTCAACTCTAGCTAACAAAAAACAATCTATTATGGAAAATAAATTAATGAAATAGAGGATGCATGGCTTTCACAGGTAACACTAAAATCAACAGTAATAAATATCTTGGAAACTCATATAGTGTAAAGTCAAGTATCACCTTGAAAAATCCTTGTATGGTGTTGATGGCCTTATAAATTTCATACACCATGGATTGTCCCCAAGGATTTCAACAAAGATTCAAGAGTGATCAGATCTGTCATGTCATGTGTTGCTGTTTGTGCTGCACAACTCACCTTTTTAATAAAAATACCTTGTATTGATTCTAACCTCACCCACCATACATCACACACTCATTGGGGTTCACTCTTACGAAATATATCAGTAAGAAAGATCCTTCCCCTAAAACAGGGGTCACAAAAAATTCTACCACAAAATCTATAGTGATGCCTTGGACACATGATTGGGTCAAATCATGAACTACACAACATGCAAGTAGAAGTTGTACTGTCAGCTATCAATTTTGTAGGTTTAGCATCCAAAATATGATTAGAATTACTAAAATTTGTAATTGAAAGGCTTTTAACCATTTATTTCCAAGAATTCTCTAATGTACCTCTTGTCATAAGACGATTTGGAACAAAACGTTTGGATCCTACAAAAGAACTACCAACCTTTATGGGAATCACTAACATCATCTCTGTCACAATATTCCACATAGTCAATTCATGTTCTTAATGTTTCCATCCAAATACTTCCTCAGGAAAATACCCCCAGTGACACACAAGCCTCTGTTCCATCCTTCATGATCACTTACATACATTGGAGGAACATAGACAGGAATCCAATGGCTAGTTGCCTCCAAGAGTGGGAAGTCATTGTAAAAATATTTTGTCCCATATTCTGATATATCTGTGAACCAATATCTCCTTGTTCACCTAGGTAAGCATTTTGAACTGTAATAACATCTTTCCTTGGCACATGTGTGTCCATGAATATCTCATGACAAATTTTTGTATCAACAAAAGATACTGATACTGAGTTATCTAGAATTTCCTTTGGAGCTAGGTTTTGTCCAAGTACTTTCCCAACATGTTTTGTTGTTTGATTCAAAGGAATTACAACTAAAACTGCCTCCTCATTTACTTGTGCGTTGGCTTGAAGCAATTGATCAATGTTCAACAAAAACATTGTTACTTTACATGGTTATGTATAAGGACAAATATAAGTAAATAATTAAAAAATGCAATAAAAATTAGATGAATTCCCATAGCTTCACTCAAATGTAGAGGAGGGAATAAATAAGTAAATTGATTATTGGAGACAGAAAGACAACAACATCTACAACTACTAATCTTGATCAAACATCAAAATGAAATCTACATCTATGTAGCATGTATAAATTGGTCAAAAATATGTTTATGTGGATAAGGTAGTTAATACATCACAAAATTGTAGCACAATGGAATATACCATTGTGGTAGCAGAAAATGTGGATTCTCCCAGTCCATTATAATATCTCACTCTTTGTACAAGAACTTGAGAGAAGCTTTAGCTAAAAAATCAACTTATAAAAAATTATCAATCATTTATGATGATATCTCCATGCAGGCACAAGATTCTCAACATATTTATCTAGCATTAAGAAGACCGGTATCGCCTCGACAAGAAACTTGTCTAGGAGATGTTTTAATTTTGTATTCCCCATCTCTTGGAAACAACATCTAGATTATGATACCAGTTAAGAGAGCGGAGTTCAACTTCTCTACCAATAGTTGAGACTAATGCTAGAGATGTTACAGATTATATTCCATATTTATGTTTTGTTTTAGGGTGAATACTTGGAAGTATTTAGTCGTTAGAATTGAGATGTAATACCTACTCCATTAGTATAGTATAAATGATGATGGAATTTTCCTAGCCTCCATTCACAACTTTTGGTCCACATGTTGTCATAGATTCTTTCTTATTTTTCCATTTTTTCCTAGACATTGAGATATGGATTAAGAAGTCTTCTGCTATACGCTAGATGGTGGGGAAAATGATTTAAAATTAGTAAAATTAAAGAAGAAAGGACTTTAACAAAGAGAGCTCGACATGCTTGTATATATTTCTATCATAATGTGTAAGATGATAGTAAATTCGGCATTTAAATACAAACGAAAAATCAAATATCCTCACAGACTTAAATCTACTCTATAAAATATATATCTACATACCGAATTTTAAGTTTTAAAACAAACAAACATTGAGCAAGATAGACACCAGATAAAGAAAAAGGGAACAGATGGTAATTCTAAGTTTTAATACAAATTTTGTATTGCTATGCAGAACTTCTTGAAGATGAGAAAAATTCCAATTAGTCTTCTTATTGGGATTTGTTTTCTTAATGGTAACATGGACAAGGGAAAATGTAATTAAAATTTTGCAACAGAAAGCTATGAAGTATAGATGCCATGCAATTTTCCCCACTTCATTTGGAAGAAAAATCATATAAGTTGATTGAAGTACCGTAAAAAAATGATTGACAAAAGGAGTATTAAGTTCAAATCATACTCATAAAAATTTCACAGAGAATGTGTAACAATATATTAGAAGCCACAATGCTAACATCAAGGAAAAATGAAGGAAGGTATTGACATGAAATGTTTAGTCCCAACAAAATTTAAAAAAGAAATTCTCAGTTCAAATCTAGGCCTTTCCATTTCCCAATATGGATGGAAATTTAAAGCGTTAATACAGATTTGTGTAAATCCTTACCACAAGATATGGGATCTTTAAAATAGTCGTGACCTTTGAAAATTTGTTACAATTTATGACCACATAAAAGAAAAAAGATAATTCAGACATATGATTGAGCAGATTATAATAGAGACAAAAGTGAAATTTGTATATGAAATATTGCGTACAGAAATCATTTTATTTCTTAAATGCACTTCAAAATTTTAAAGATATATTTGCAGAGAAAAATAATTAAAAAACAGTTATAAATCAAGCTCATTTTCATGTCAAACCTGTCAACTAAAGATGGAATTACTTTGGATTTATATTATCCCCGTTCTTATGAAGGGGGCTATTGTAACATTTATATTTCGATGATGCATAAATACATGATACATGATGACGTGTTGTTAGTTAATAGAAAGAAAATTCAAGTGGAAAGTTTTTTATGAGAAGTAAAATCTGATGTTTCTAATTTGAAAAGAGATAAAACATTTTACTATTAGATAAGTAAAATAATAAACTCTGATGAACACATCTAAAACTGCTCCAATGGTTTCTTCATCTTTTGACTAAGCCTAAGTATGTCATCAGAGAAGGATAAGGTTTTGTTAGGATATGGAAGTGTATTTTGAGTTTTTGATGCCAGTAGGGTCTCAGGAGAATTTTTGTGACTATATGAGAGGCATGGGAACTGGTAAGGCAAGTAAAAACCATAGTAGCTATACATGCATAAGTAGAGTGAGAGCGAAAATATGTGAGAGAACTTATAAGAGATTCCACTCTATCGGAAAATGTCCATAGTAGAGAAAGATAAAGAGGATACTCATGTGCTAAGAAGACCAAATCCCTTCGAGACTAGAGAAATGTTTTACAACTAGTCAATCATGACTGACCAACAGTTGTCCTTTGAAATAACAAGTGAACTTCCAAGACACTTTATTGAGATATTGAAACAACAAGAATGATTGATATGGTTCATTAACATATTAATCCTTTCACTTATGGTTACCTAAAAATAAGGGATTGTGAAATACATAACTAAGTCCAGAACCAACTCTTGGAATTTACTAGAAAACATGCAGATGATATCATGAGTCTAACTACCATAGCATTGATAAGAAACAACCATTGAAGAAATTCCATTTTGGTCACACTAAAATGGCATATATTTACATAAATGATGTATCAATTTCCAACCCCATGTGGTATGTTGGAGAAACAATGCTTTCTATAAACATGCCCCATTGCACAAGTCAAAATTAGTAGTTTAGCAAACATCTCCAATTTCTCCCGAGTTTTTTTAGGTTTCTGATTCGTCCAGTATTTTAATAATTATTCAGGTCTATGTTTCTTAATGCCAATATTTTCCATTCATTCCCGATATTTTCTCTTATAATTCCAATTAGTTTCATTCAATACCCGCGGCGATATATTCCATGAAACAAGATTTGAAACATTGAAATTTCTTTCAAATATATATTTCATCCATCATCATTAGGGTAGATTCAAACTTTCAACTACTTCCCTTTAATATGTTCAAAAACAAAAAAAGTGCTCATTATTTATTTACAAGAATATTATGTTCCCACAATTACTGCAGTCAAAAAGTCTGATAGGTTTCGAAGGAGGGAAAGTTCCATATTTTGAAAAGGTTACAGAATATAGCTCATATAAAAATATACTTAAAATTATACATATTACTCAAAATTCAAATAATCATAGGGAAATACATAAACAAAAACTATGTTTATTTAACATTTTGTAGATTTTTTTCATGTGTTTTTTTAGGAAAGTTTTGAATGTTTGGATTGGACCAGTTTATCCATTCTGAAAACGTTCAGGGTCTGGAAGAACCTGAGCCAGGTCTGTATAAACCTAGTAATTATACCCATTCCACAATATCAATTGGGTTTGTATTTGGTCCAATATAGTTATACTTTCTGTTCAAACTAACATCCAAAGGACATTTTCAGTTGTTGTTTGATATAGCCATTATATTGAGATATCTAAAACTTTGGGCTTGTAAATTTAGGATCAAGGTTGTGAATTTGTGAGTTTCTATGGGAAAAGGGATCCTAGATTTTCTTTGTTATTTTAGAAAGGAGCTAATGTTTTTTCAAGGAAGAAATACTAGTTTCTCCATGTAATAGAATTTCCAAATATCTTGATTAACACAATACACCTGCAAACACATACTTGTTAACATATTTTTGCGACTTACCTAATCTATAGGAATTCTTCTCTTAGAATCAAAATTGAAAAACCAAATTTAATAGAAAATTAAATTAGATATTTGATAACGAATATTGTTGGTTTCAAATCTTGCTTCCGCAGTTGAATAATATATTGCTTCCATGTTTGAATTTAAATAGCTTACGCTAGTGGAAAATGAGAGATTAGTGACAAAAAAATGACCAAAATCCGCATATCAATGACCACTTTTGGTTTGGCGATCGCTGGTGGCTAATTTACGGTCTTTTATTACGCGACCAAAATTGGTCATTTTTATTTTGGTCATTTATAGCTTGTCAGTTGGTCATTAATTTGGTCATATATTTGATCATTGATTTAGTCATGTACTTGAATCAATGACCAATTATATGACCACATATTTGGTCATTGATTTGGTCATGTATTTGAATCAATGACCAATTATATGACCAAATTAATGACCACATGACAAGCTAGAATATGACCAAATTTGGTCACGTAATAAAAGACTGTAAATTAGCCATCAAAATCGGTTTTTGGTCATTGATATGTGAATTTTGGTAATTTTTTTTGTCATTTATATCTCATTGTTTGGTCACATATCTCTCAATTATTGGTCACTAATTTAGTCATTTTTAGTCGCTTTATGTGTGGTCATTATATTTTAATAGTTTAAATGGTGTCCATTATTAATCAATATAAATTTTTAATATGGTATTATGTTTAATTAAAAAAAAGAATCATACATTTATTCTCATCTAATACACTTGTAAATTATGCAATGTCACATGATAATTAATTATAACACTTGTAAATAATATCTATTACACATGTAAATCATACAATGTCACATTAATTAGTTAATAATTACAACATTGGTACATAACATAAAGTACAACCATATATATAAGTTTTAAACCACAAATTATATTATATGAGATGTCAAAAGTATTACAATAAATATGAGTTTTCTCAAATACTCATATTAACTTCCATATAATTTTACAGGAAAATCATCACTTTTCAAAATATTACAATGGCTAAACCATCATACTTGCACTTGGCTGCAAAACCATACTTAGATCCCACGTCAATAGCATCAAAACCATACTCAGCACTAAACCATACTTAGATCCCATGTCAGCAACTTCAAAACCACACTTAGCAGCTTGAAAGCCTTAACATCAGGTTCTTCATACTAAATGGAAAATATTCAATAGCAGGCTCTTCATACTCAATGGCCCAGTTATAAGTTAAGCTCACTCCTGCAAAATCCAATAAAAAAATATCACTTGTAAAGTAGAAAAACAATGAAGCAAATTATTTATCTTGTTCAACAACTAACAACAATAACCAAGATCATGTGCAAAATAATAAAATCTAATCTAACAAATTCAATTTAAGAATTGGTTAAAATTAAACTTGAATGGATAAATCTACAACTATTTAGTACCTAAGAAAAGTAAAACTCAGCTCTAAACTAGGAAATGGATTTCAACAGGAAAGATAATCAACAAATCCACAAAACAATTATGCTCGACTGCACAGGTAGAAACCTACATACATAGTGTAATATGTGAAGGAGTTTCACCCCTATATGTCATGTGGTTAGTGAATGACATGACAACTATGGAAACTAATTAATGATTTAGAACCCCATCAAATTATTGTGATGTTATACTCAACCACCAGTATAATCAGAACCCATCAAATAGCATCAACATTCCCAATTTCCTACATGCCGACCTTGTCCTTGTTTCAAACATATATTTGTATATAAACAAACGAAAATTATAAAAAGTTATTTTTAACTTGTCAGCCTCAAAGTGTTCATGACATAGTTCAGGCATCAAGCCAACAACCATCATATTTTACCCTCTATATCTATATATAATCAAAAAAAATCATGAGTTTTTCTTTCTTGGACTCTGGACTCTGGAAAATTCACTTTATATTCACTCAAAAAATTTCATGAATTTTATCTATATATACATACATATTCTTGTGACATGCCATAACAACAAAACAACATTCATACATGAACCACACCCATACAACCTAGCCACTTTGGAATAAAATCATATATACTAGTATATGCAAAAAAATACTTCTATGAATTATAATCACGAATCTAAAAAGAACTACTGCTTGTTATTTTTTTTCCATTTGAACTCATTTGGCATGTTGGACAGTTAGGTTTCCTAATAGTAAAAGACTTCTAGGAATGTAATATTTGCATACCAGTGGTAAAATTGTTTGAAACAGCCTCAATATCATCAGTCATGACCTGTGCTTTTGATCTGATAAACTTTGCCTTCAAAATATGAACTTTTGATCTGATAAACTTTAGAATCAATTATGCTCAACACATACACGCAATCAATTTCTGCAAATAGATTAGTCCACAATCACCTGAGACTGGCACTAAAATCATACCAAATGCAAGCATGCTTCCTTGTGTCCATGTGAAATAGAGATCTGGCCGAATTTCTATAATACTGATTGGTCACCAGCCTCTGTAAAAATAGCACAAAAGAGATAAGAGCTGGTAGAATATTTTGAAATATAGACATTCAGATAAATATAATGTTCAGTGTTATATAAGCATGTTGTGTGGGAATGAACGCCATTTTTTGTAATTAAATCCCATAAGGTGTCAACGCAAACAATGTAATAATTTATAAATAAAGTGCATGATCAATATTGTCAAGATCAAACAAACCATTAGATAGGGTCATTGATCAATCTATTGATATTGTTAATAACCTTAGGCTATCTAGAGACCTAGTCCCAAGCTGAATAGGTTAGCTATTATCTCTATTACGAACTTATGCTATTAGTTGTACTAGTGTACTCTTATTCTCCGAAATATAACCAAGCTATGCCATTTCGACAGTGGGTTTTCCTCCTCCTACTCAGGTTTCCCATTTAAATCCAAGTGTGTTATAGTGTGTATGTTGCTATTGTTTTCATTATTTCATTACTGTTATTTTGTTTGATGATAATATTATTGATCTGCTGTGATTTTTTATCATAATCAAGGTTATATCGTTATTCTATTCGTAGACTTCATGATAATTGACACACTTGGTTGTGAAACTATATTTACTGCTACTTTTTTGCAGTTTGAATCATTTTGAAAACCAACAAAATGATTTGGATACAAGTTTCTGTATGAAAACATAATGTTTTATGTAGGTCCAGACCTCCATGCATAATAACTACTTTCAATTTGATAAGGAGAAAACAAAATGTAAATGAACTTTACCTTTGGGAGGAACAATCACTATAGGGAAGCTACTATGGTGAAAGTAGTACTCACTCACACTCCCTTGCAATACACTTCAAACCATAGAAGATGTCAAAAAAAACAAAACATTTGAACCAAAAATAGCATACTCGCATTTCAGATATGCTCTAACTTTTAAACACAACTTTAAGCTTACAAGGAGATGCTGAGTATTCAAAATAAAAGGGTTTTACCTCTTGATTATCCCCAGTCCTCTTGTTCCCATTAAAAGTGCAGTGGGATTGATTCTTACAGCTTCATGACAAAGTGCTTTACCTACGTCACCCTCCATAATCCTAGCTTCTGTTTTCACCTTTTCAATGGAAAAATGACAACATAGAAGTCAAAACCAATGGACTAACATTCTCTAAGAACTACATTTACAAGGTTTCTTATTGGAATTACCATGGAAACTTCATATGCTTCTATTGCAAGCCTTTCCATTAGACCTTGTGTGGCATCAAACAACACCTCATCATCTGAATCTGTGCTTTGAAGCATATCACAATGAAATAGAACTCTTATCAGTATGAAATCATCTATGGTACAAAAGAAGGTAAGGTTAAATAGAAGCCCAAATATATTTAACCTACTCCAAAAAAAATCTTGTAATGATTCAAAATGTGATATGGAACGTGATCATCCAACACATAAATTGATCAGCACAAGCTATTCAGAAGTGAGTTACAACTTTCCCCAAAAGAAGAGAGGGTAGGGTGTTAAACTATGAAAACAATATTATCACAAATCCATATAGACCAAGTGCAGCATCTAAAATTTGTGCATCCTTTTCTCTGCAGAACTAGATAGAATCATGACTTGAGTATATTAAACTACCATGATGTTAAGTCACAAAGAGTTGCCTTGCTCAAATAAGACAGACATATTGCAGGTGGATACATTGGACATAAAACCAATAAAGGTGTTATTATCAATAAGAAAGTAAATGCTATGGATTCTGGAAACTGTAAGAACACTTTTATATATGTAGAACCAAAAATTGGACAACTAAAGGGAGAAATCAATTCTCCAGACTTCACTGCTACTTCTTGTACTATCCTCAATGGAGGCAGCTAGATCACAGAGTCACTCAGACTACTCGTTTGTATAAGGTAAAATAATCTTGTCTGCAAGATCAAGGTGAAGCACAAGTAGCAAGAGAATGGCATAAGCAAGAACGAGGGGAAGCACAAGTGCCTAGTCTTTTTGGCATATCTGACTCATTCACACCATGTTACTATATTGCATTAACACACTGGATTTCCTGGTCTGTATAGCTCAACAACCCTATTGGCACAAGCTCGACCAAACACTATAGTGTGTATGTTGCTATTGTTTTCATTATTTCATTACTATTATTTTGTTTGATGATAATATTATTGATCTGTTGCGATTGTTTATCATAATCATGGTTATATCATTATTCTATTCGTAGACTTCATGATAAACGACACATTTGGTTGTGAAACTATATTTACTGCTACTTTTTTGCAAGTTGAATCCTTTTGAAAACCAACAACATGATTTGGATACAAGTTTTTGTATGAAAACAGAATGTTGTATGCAGGTCCAGACCTCCATGCATAACAACTACTTTCAATTTGATAAGGAGAAAACAAAATGTAAATGAACTTTACCTTTGTGAGGAACAATCACTATAGGGAAGCTGCTATGGTGAAATTAGTACTCACTGACACTCCCTTTCAATACACTTCAAACCATAGAAGATGTTAGAAACAACAAAACATTTGAACCAAAAATAGCATACTCGCATTTTAGATATGCTCTAACTTTTAAACACAACTTTAATCTTACAAGGAGATGCAGAGTATTCAAAATAAAAGGGTCTTACCTCTTGATTATCCCCAGTCCTCTTGTTCCCATTACAAGTGCAGCGGGATTGATTCTTAGAGCTTCATGACAAAGTGCTTTACCTACGTCACCCTCCATAATCCTAGCTTTTGTTTTCACATTTTCAGTGGAAAAATGACAACATAGCAGTCAAAACCAATGGACTAACATTCTCTACGAACTACATTTACAAGGTTTCTTATTGTAATTACCATGGAAACTTCATATGCTTCTATTGCAATCCTTTCCATTAGACCTTGTGTGGCATCAAACAACAACTCATCATCTGAATTTGTGCTTTGAAGCATATCACAACGAAATAGAACTCTTATCAGTATGAAATCATCTATGGTACAAAAGAAGGTAAGTTTAAATAGAAGCCGAAATATATTTAACCAACTCCAAAAAAAATCTTGTAATGATTCAAAATGTTATATGGAACATGATCATCCAACACATAAATTGATCAACACAAGCTATTCAGAAGTGAGTTACAACTTGCCCCAAAAGAAGAGAGGGTAGGGTTTTAAACTATGAAAACAATATTATCACAAAATCCATATAGACCAAGTGCAGCATCTAAAATTTGTGCATCCTTCTCTCTACAGGACTAGAGAGAATCATGACTTGAGTACATTAAACTACTATGATGTTAAGTCACAAAAAGTTGCCTTGCTCAAATAAGACAGACATATTGCAGGTGGATAGATTGGACATAAAACCTATAAAGGTGTTATTATCATTAAGAAAGTAAATGTTATGGATTTTGGAAACTGTAAGAATACTTTTATATATGTAGAACCAAAAATTGGACAATTGAAGGGATAAATCAATTCTTCAAACTTCACTGCTACTTCTTGTACCATCCTCAATGGAGGTAGCTAGATCTCAGAGTCACTCAGACTACTTGTTTCTATAAGGTAAAATAATCTTGTCTCCAAGATCAAGGTGAAGCACAAGTAGCAAGAGAATGGCATAAGCAAGAATGAGGGGAAGCAGAAGTGCCTAGTCTTTTTGGCATATCTGACTCATTCACACCATGTTACTATATTGCATTAAAACATTGGATTTCCTGGTCTGTATAGCTCAACAACCCTGTTGGCACAAGCTCGACCAAACACTATAGTGTGTATGTTGCTATTGTTTTCATTATTTGATTACTGTTATTTTGTTTGATGATAATATTATTGATCTGTTGCGATTGTTTATCATAATCATGGTTATATCATTATTCTATTCGTAGACTTCATGATAAACGACACACTTGGTTGTGAAACTATATTTACTGCTACTTTTTTGCAGGTTGAATCCTTTTGAAAACCAACAACATGATTTGGATACAAGTTTATGTATGAAAACAGAATGTTGTATGCAGGTCAAGACCTCCATGCATAACAACTACTTTCAATTTGATAAGGAGAAAACAAAATGTAAATGAACATTACCTTTGGGAGGAACAATCACTATATGGAAGCTGCTATGGTGAAAGTAGTACTCACTCACACTCCCTTGCAATACACTTCAAACCATAGAAGATGTCAGAAACAACAAAACATTTGAACCAAAAATAACATACTCGCATTTCAGATATGCTCTAACTTTTAAACACAACTTTAAGCTTACAAGGAGATGCAGAGTATTCAAAATAAAACGGTCTTACCTCTTGATTATCCCCAGTCTTCTTGTTCCCATTACAAGTGCAGTGTGATTGATTCTTACAATTTCACAACAAAGTGCTTTACCTACATCACCCTCCATAATCCTAGCTTCTATTTTCACCTTTTTAGTGGAAAAATGATAACGTAGCAGTCAAAACCAATGGACTAACATTCTCTAGGAACTACATTTACAAGGTTTCTGATTGGAATTACCATGGAAACTTCATATGCTTCTATTGCAAGCCTTTCCATTAGACCTTCTGTGGCATCAAACAACACCTCATCATCTGAATCTGTGCTTTGAAGCATATCACAATGAAATAGAACTCTTATCAGTATGAAATCATCTATGGTACAAAAGAAGGTAAGTTTAAATAGAAGCCAAATATATTTAATCAACTCCAAAAAAACTCTTGTAATGATTCAAAATGTGATATGGAACATGATCATCCAACACATAAATTGATCAGCACAAGCTATTCAGAAGTGAGTTACAACTTGCCCCAAAAGAAGAGAGGGTAGGGTGTTAAACTATGAAAACAATATTATCACAAAATCCATATAGACCAAGGGAAACATATAAAATTTGTGCATCCTTCTCTCTACCGAACTAGAGAGAATCATGACTTGAGTATATTAAACTACTATGATGTTAAGTCACAAAAACTTGCCTTGATCAAATAAGACAGACATATTGCAGGTGGATAGATTGGACATAAAAACAATAAAGGTGTTATTATCAATAAGAAAGTAAATGCTATGGATTCTGGAAACTGTAAGAATACTTTTAGATATGTAGAACCAAAAATTAGACAATTGAAGGGAGAAATTTGGGCAGCTTTGAATAATGTTTGGATTGAATCTTGAAAGGAATTTGGGCAGCTTTCTCCTATGGAAATTCTATTCTGAATTTCCAATTGCCCACTAACTTGTACCTTATTTAACTGTCCTCTAGTTGGCATGCTCGGGAGGTTTGCAGTTTCTGGGTATCTTTCATCGATGATAATTTCACTTTGAACTTCCAATTTTCCCCTAACTTGCACCTTATTGACTTGTCCACTAAATGGCATACAGAAGAGGGCCTTTTGGGTCTTTCTAGTAGCTTTCATCAATTTCACAGTTTTCATCAATTTTATTTTGAACTTCCAACACACCACTAACTTGAACCCTTGACAAACTAATCCATGGAAGTGAAGAACCCATTTCAGAATGCAGATCTACTGATTCGATCCCAGTCTGATTGCGCTCTTCAACAGAGCATGATAGCTCTTCAATTTAAAAGACAATAGTTTAAGTTTAGAATTCAATCCCAATTAGAAAAATAATGTCAAAAATTCAAAAATTACAAAAGAGAATTGCAGGTTTTACCATCAACATGCTAATGTTGTTACAATTATATTATGTGAATCCCCTTGGAAAATTATATACAAATGCACATTCCCAAAAGAGATGGTTTGTCCTGTGTATAGAGATCTAATTCCATCCATTGAACTCCAGCCATGTGGTCTGATCCAGAGGACTGCCAAGGTAAAATCCCCTTGCTCATTCGAATGGGAATACTACCAAGCATGATACAAGAGGGTAACACTTCTAGGAGAAATAACCAAAAAAATGGTTTCCGACAGAAAATGCAATACAAACTAGACACCATTCCACTTTGTATAGCAAGGAGAAGGTAGAGAGCATACCAGATGACTTAGTCCCAACCCATGATCCTGTGAACCAACATGGACTATTGTCTTTGGCTCAGTGAATACTTGCCTAGTGCACCAAATTACAAACATGGACTTGGATATTGATTTCAACTATTAATTTATTGTCTGCTAGGAAAAAGACTCTAGCCCATTTGGATTTTATAAATTTACAATCAAGATGGGCTAGTCAATTTTGTCATTTGAAACTTGACACTATACATAATATTGTATATCTGTTTTGGTGCTCAGAATGTGAGTTTTGAAGTTTGATTGTAGTGTCTAAATCCAATGCACGTTTAATATTATGAAATAAATCACAGATTATCTTGCTTTGACAAGCTAACTCTCCCATAAAGTATGATGCCATGCACATTCCTCAAGGGGATTGAAACCCTAGTGGTCATCTTGAAATGCCCCCACCCTCAGCATTGGACCACAACCTCATTGGAAAAAATCATAATTTATTTTTATTGTCATTTGTCTGTATTTTTCTAATTTTGTGTGCCTAGGGAAAAGTTAAATGACCTAAATTTGACAATGACTTGGCCAACCCAAAGTGGAGATTCAACTGGTAACTCAGCAAAACTCGACAATATCTCAGCTTAGTAAATAATAGGGAACATAAACTCAATAAAACTCACCAAAAAATCAATAAAAATGAGTTTGACCGATTTTGATCAGGAGTTTTGACTCAGCTAGCCAACTTTGAGACCAAATTCAACTCGGGATTACTCACACACTTATACAAAGTCTTGTTTCTCTGACCAAGGGATAATGACTACGACCCAAGGGCCCTAGGTTATATAAAACACCATTTCTTATACCCTAAACCCTGTGACTCATTTTTATCGTGTTGTCTCAGATGTCCTGTTTCTGGTAACATAGCTCCCAATTATTGGAGCAGAATGGCCTACTCAGGATGACTCTGATTAAATTCTTCAGCAGACAAATATTGCTATACAATCTAAAAGACAATACCATGTGTTAATAGTACTATCCCAAACATAAATGTGAATTTGAAAACCTAAAGACCTAGAATGACTTTATGCATCTATAAATTAGAACATCAAATAACAAAAATAAAGACTTGGAGAACATCAAGATCGCTTGATAACCGCAACAGCAAATAATGGGTGATGTGAAAATTCGAATGACACCCTAGGAAAATTACCACCCTGACCTGCAAAGCGAATGACATTAAGTGTTATTCTGTTTTTCTCTGCCACATGCTCCAATTGCTGAATTTCATGTACTTTCTCGGAGCCCTTGGGAAAATAATGTCTAAGCTTGTTCAAATCCTTCTGGACATCTTCAAAATAATCAAATTGCATCTGTGTCTAAAAGAATCCAAATCCCATAAAACAAGAAGAGTCAACTATTTTGAAACTTCACTGACCAATGCAAGGCTGTACTTTTAAACCCTAATAACCATTCTCTTGACATAAATTATTAAAATCAATCAAATTGATGTCACACATATCAACAACATCAATTGAAAGGAGGTTTTGCATATAATGAGAAACACAAATTACTAAACTACTCACAGTAAGATTGGCTAGATTCGTACATCTTGTTGATTGCTTGAACTGAAAGTATGACAATGGCTTGGGCACTTGTGACTTCTGTAGTAATTCGAAAGTATGAATGAATCTCTGTATCCAAGAATCGAAAATCAATTTGAGAATAATATTGAGGTTTAACAAAAAGGAATCTCAAGATGATGAAGATAAAAGTAAGATGTTCCCTCAACCCACATAGAGTACAAGAATTACACAATAATTAATAATTAATAAAGAAAATTCCGTCTAACAAACAAATTATCAACAAACCTCCTATTCTGTGTTGAATATAGTTGGACAATGAACAAATTTGTGGTCACTGATCAAGGAAGCAAGCATCTGACAGAACATGACAAACTAAACACAACATCATAATCATACACTGATCAATTTTGTCCTATTTATCAGAAGAGAAAATTATTCCCACAAGAGAAACTTCAAAAAAATCTCTTTTAATGGAAACACATTTTTTAGTCATACCCATGTAAGTCCTTTGCTAAGATGAATACAACACTGTAATAGCAATATAATGGGGTGAAAGTCGAATCTCCTTTTCTGCCTCCTTGCCCCTTTTCTTTTCCCCTTCTTTTTGGTTGATGATGATAAGAACAGAGTGATTCCTTCCTTATGATCCTACTGAGGCAACGCAAAAAGTCACCACATGATCTTGTATGCAGCTATGTTGTACCATGACATGGATTATGCATATGCCCCTCTTAATGACAAATTAGGGCACTAATGACCTCCACATTCCGAGAGGTAAAGATGCAACTAACCCTCAAACTACTCAAGGTTTTCCCGTGCTGAAAGAGATCACGAGTCAAGTCAATATGATGATAATGAATATGAGATAAGATGCACCAAATAATAACAAATACTAAATAATTTTGGGAGGTGACCATACATGGATCAACAGATAGCGGCATCCTCTCATGCTCTCTTTCAGTGACTGATCTTTCTTTGAACAAATTATAGTGAAACAATGTCATAAGAACATGCTCAACATACCTGCAACATGCATAAGACAGGGAGGCTCTAATTTCTAAAACTCGTCCAGGAAAATGTAACAATGTTCTTATCTCATGAGGAAGCTAGCAAACTGTAGCTTGTCATAACACCTATTATTAAATGTATTGAGTTAATATTGAATTCTTGTTAAAGATTAATTTAGCTGGAAGGGTTTTCAAATCCTTTAATTCATTGGCTGTATAGGCAGAGATGTATGGACATTATCAAGTCTGGTATTTTTCCTTACAAAGGTGGAAAATAACAAAAGGATAATCCATAAGCAGAGTTACAAAGCAGAAATAACCACAATCACACTGACATAATGGGAATATAGAAATAGAAGCTGCATAAAATGACATGTCATTGATCAGTATAAGCATGCAAAATAAATTAGGATTTTTTATCAGTACAAGCATGCAAAATAGATCAGGCTTTTTGAAATTTCATTCACATTTAAGAGGTGTGAGCCTGATCTAAATTTCATTGTCTTTTTGACATTTGTAAAAATTCTTTAATGATTGCAACTTATCCTTTTTTAGGCCCAACTACACGGTTAAGGGTATCCATAATCCATAAGATGCACCAAATAACAAAAAATACTAAATAATTTTGGGAGGTGACCATACATGGATCAACAGACAGCGGCATCCTCTCATGCTCATTTTCAGTGACTGATATTTCTTTGAACACCTTATAGTGAAACAACGTCATAAGAACATGATCCACATACCTGCAACATGCATAAGATAGGAAGGCTCTAATTTCTGAAACTCGTCCAGGAAAATGTAACAATGTTCTTATCTCATGAGGAAGCTAGCAAACTGGAGCTTGTCATAACACCTATGATTAAATATTATATCTTGTATAGAACTTGAATGTGTATATTAAACAAGGTTTTGATAGATATATATTGTATACGTCTCATATTTTTTCTACATAACAAAAGTAATTTTTTTCTACCCAAACTTATTGGTGAACACTATACTCTACCATCGGGGATAACAATAGGAGAAAATATAAATAAAATCATTGAAAATGAGGAAGAAATAAATAACAATTAAGGGATAACTAAAAGTAGAAAATCAATTGATTAAAACAATTAATATAATTGAAAGAAACAATAAATAAAATTGATTTAACAAGTTAATATTGAAATTGAAATCAAATCTTTTACAAATGGTAATAACAAGGAAATAAATTCCTAACATAGAAATGACATTGTAATCTACATAAATTATGACAGGAAGGAATTTCCTTTACAGGATTCTTCAAAACAATAATGATGCCCAAATAACAAAAATCAAGACTTGGAGAACATCATGATTGCTTGATAACCGCAATAGAAAATAATGGGTGATGTGAAAATTCGAATGACACCCTCAGAAAATTACCACCCTGACCTGCAAAGTGAATGAAATTAAGTGTTATTCTATTTTTCTCTGCCACATGCTCCAATTGCTGAATTTCATGTACTTTCACGGAGCCCTTGGGAAAATAATGTCTAATCTTGTTCAAATCCTTCTGGACATCTTCAAAATAATCAAACTGCATCTGTGTCTGAAAGAATCCAAATCCCATAAAACAAGAAGAGTCAACTATTTTGAAACTTCACTGACCAATGCAAGGCTATACTTTTAAACCCTAATAACCATTCTCTTGACATAAATTATTAAAATCAATCAAATTGATGTCGCACATTTCAACAACAGCAATTGAAAGGAGGTTTTGCATACAATGAGAAACACAAATTACTAAACTAATCATAGTAAGATAGGCTAGATTTGTACAGCTTGTTGATTCTTGAATTGAAAGTACGACAATTGCTTGGGCACTTGTGACTTCTGTAGTAATTCGAAATTCTGAATGAATCTCTGTATACAAGAATAAAAAATCACTTCGAGAATAATATTGTGGTTTAACAAAAAGGAATCTCAAGATGATGAAGATACAAGTAAGATGTTCCCTCAACCCACATAGAGTACAAGAATGACACAATAATTAATAATTAATAAAGAAAATTTCGTTTAACAAACAAATTATCAATTAGGGTACTGTTAGAGTTAGGGTGAAGTAGTTGTCGCCACTGTAACTATTTATAAGTATCAACATGCTTATGGCTTCTGCCTAGCTCTTGTCAAGACTCAAACTCTACATATTCCACTTTCACAAGCCATTAGAAGTAATGAATGCAACTCCATAGTCTACAGAGAATGGTCTGGCAGTAAAGCAGAGTGCTGGTCATAGTCATGGCACAGGTTCAAACCTCACCAAGCTTGCTTCCCCTCATTGTTTGTCTAGACCAAGCAAACAAAGGTAGTTGTAGGAAATGGATGTTTTTTGATGATATATGTGTTCGAGCCTATAAAATGGGATTTCCCTTTGTCAAACACTATACAATAGGATTTTTCTGTGTCAATGTGTGTGTGTGTTTTGCTATATTTTCCTACAAACAAAATAAACCAAGACTACACAATTACCTAGTGCATGAATTAGGATAGATTTATCCCTATGGAAGTAATGTTGATGTGTTACCAATTATGACATTAAGCATAATATTTGAAAATTTGCAAAACTCATAGATCCGATTGTCTCTCTGACTTTGACTATCCCTATATATACTGGTCATTTGGAGGAATCAACTCTCATGATTGTTCTGAGTTGTGATTAAAAGACAACCCTACAATATTCTCCGCTCCTGAAAACTGATTTAGTAATATAACTAAGAGATGGGACACAAATGCAAATAACCATCCCAATATTTGTTAGCTAACTCGTGCATTGGTGCTTTGGTTTTAGATTTATACCATTCATCATACTAGTGATGCAAGTTATGCCCATAATGGTGGCATGGATCAATATGCATACATACCGAATAAACATTTTAAATTAGACAAGGACTGAAGAACTATTCCTCACATACAACATACACTCGAATTAACTATCAATGATGTTTCTGGGAATGATTATAAGCTTACAACTTCAAGAAAATGCTGAAAGGCTGTTCACTTTCCTTTCTCATCCTTGGATAATCCCTTTCCAGGCTGCAAACAGTCCCCTAATATTTACTCCAAAAGAATAATGGTGGCATGTTTTTGTAGGCAAAGTCCATCATGAGGTGAAAATAGGTTTCCTATCTTAATGCGCAAACTCACAAATGCCCATATGCAATATATTATTAGACAATTCCAAAATAACTTGTTAAACCAATTTAGAATGTTTGCAGCCAAAAGAAATAAGAGAACAAATGACAAAGTAAGCATAAGACTTTTGCAGCCTTTACTCTTCCACGTGACCAACGTGAAACAATAATGTTGCAAATTCTATTGATTTCCACCTATATGCACATTTTAACAGACTTTTAAGAATAAATCAGTAGATAGTATATTTAAAATATGTACCACGAGAAGCACAAAAAGTCAAAATTCACCATCCATGAGTCTTGACTAGTTCCACAGACAAACTTTAAAAGCACCATGGTAGCACTAGTTTTAGATCAGATAATCTATAGTGTATTATTTAAATGAATGAACTAAAATATCTGTGGTGAAACACCAAGGAAAAAATAACAATTAAATTAATTAATTCATACTGATCAATTATGGCTGCAATGGAAGTCAAGTGATTTGGCTCAAGGAAATGGTCAAGAGCTTTTGACAATTGATAATGTCTTTGGGAATACTACCTGAAAATCTATTTCCCTAAAGTTCAAGGTTGTATACAAAATTCCAATGTTCAAAGGATGGAAGCATGCCTGATAAATTTGAGAAAGATGTTGAAAATATTTGCAGGCTCGGAGAAGACCAGATATTTGAATTTTGGAGGAAGGTTTCCTTGGAGAGAATTATGAGAAACACTAAGCAATTGAAAACTAGGTGAATTTAAGAGATCAGAAGGAATAGGCCCACTAAAATTGTTACAAGGGAACTCCATGTAATTTAAGTTTGGAGCTTTCCAAGGCCTAAAGGAATGTGACCACTAAGATTATTATGGGCCATCTGGACCCTATACAAAGGGGCACAATTTGTAAGATTGTGAGGAATTTATCTAGTTAATTGGTTAGAGAAGAGGATAATCCTTTCTCATTTGTTTCCTACACACAGGTCAGAGTGGATGGGTCTTGTTAATTTATTAGTATATGCATCAAATTCTACTAGCCTAGAATTTTTACCCAACTAATCAGGAATGCTTCATGACAGAGAATTTTCCAGATATACAAAATTTGCAGACTAGGAAGATTAGCAATTCCCTTAGGGAAGCCTCCCCTGATTTTATTGCAATTCAGGTTCAATAATGTGAGCTTTCTGAGCATCGAAATATATTTAGGAATATTTCCAGTGAGCATTTTAAGAGATAAATCCAATCACTCCATGTTTGCAATATTGCTCAACTTCCATGGGATGAATCCAGTAAGCTTGTTATTGTACAGTATCATTGTCTCTAGCCTCTTTAACTTTCTTAGTTCCAAAGGAAAAAGACCGGTTAAATTAGAATTTGAAATATGCATAAACTCCATCTTTGACATGTTACCCAATTGCCATAGAATCCCACCCTTGTAAATATTGGACCCAAGCTCCAAATGCCTGAGCTGCTGCAACTTCCCAAGTTCTGGATGGATTAAACCACTGATCACATTTCCTACCAAACTCAGGTACTCCAGTCTAGAGAATTCACCATATTGGCTGGGAGTGCTCCCATTGAAGTAATTCCCAGCAAAGTTCAGCATTTGCAAATTAGCGAGCTCGGCAAACTCCCATGGAAGGGCCTGGTAAAATCATTTCTCTAAGCAGTGAAGTTCACAAGGTTCTTCAACCTTGAAACTCCCCCAGGGAAGGATCCATTGAAGTAATTATAGCTGATGTCAAGGCTTGTCAGACTGTAAATCCTGAAAATGGCTTCTAGAAATGGCCCATGAAACTGGTTGTCTCTAATGTTGAAGCTCAAAATGCGGGTAAGCAACTGGACTTCTTGTGATACTGAGAATGTGCCAATGAGGTTTTTTCTTGACAGATCCAGTGCCACGACCCTAGACTCATTGTTACATGTAATTCCAAGCCATGAACAAGGAGACACATACATACCATTGATTCTATATTTCCAGTCTAAGAGTTTTCCTAAGCTATCCACAAGGACTGATTTGAGTGCCAATAGGGCACTGACCTCCTCATGCACTAAGTATCATAACATGGTCCTAAAAGGATGTGCCAAGTATGAAAATCAACAATGAAGACGTCAATGAGGTCTAATTATCTCTAATTATCTCAACCCTAAATCTATTAAGTGCTAAGAGGGATAAAAAACTATGAGGTCCAAAAATCTAAAATTAAAAGAGTCCATATTAATATGGATCTGTGCTTAGTGTGCTTGGCTAGTCAGACATTTTTATGTCAGTAGGAGAAATGCACACAAGAATAAAAACACACAAACATATTCACCCCTCCAGTTGTATATCACCTCACTTATCTCATCACAAAGATCCCACTTTGCTGGGAATCATTGGTATTGTGTGCGAGTATTTATAACACAACTAGATGTGTGCATTCCTTAAGAGACAAAGTTTGTGTGCATTCAATTATCGAGATTTGACTTATTTTTAATGCATCCACCACAATGTTTTTACTATTTAGGTGCCATTATGCTTTGGAAGAAGAGAAGAAGAGAAGGTATATATGCTTTCTAAAATAGATACATGAATTTTTCTCCCATTGATACTAGACAATAATATGTATTGCTCCATTTTTATTTCTTTAAGTTATATGTGAAACTCACATTGAGTTTAATCATGTGATTCAAAATGGTGTATCAAAAAAGAAAATGGTTGTTTCCATGATGAAAAGGATAATATCTCATGGAGGGCATAATTACTATAAAATGGATTTCAGTAACAAACTAAGTAATTAAGATGAAATAAAACATGGTAAATCATAGGAATGAATGTTTTGTTTTTCCAACTTTTCCTTAATATAAATTTTTCTAGGAGTTTATCGATCCCTTCAAAATTTTGTCCAAGGGTTCAAATTTGGCATGTCTTTTAAAACCAATGAGTCTAGTGTCACACTTTCCAATCCTATTACATGAAAGCTAGAATCTACCCAATCACTATGGTTTTTCAACAGACAAATTTAGAACTAGTTGAGACGTTTTGACTCTCATACATATCGCTAGATCCCTCGACCCAAAAGATAAAGGAGGATTTCAAACTCTCTAACCTTCACAAGATATTTTTGGATTGTATTAAAGAGCTTATTCCATGCTCCTTATTAAAGTTGGAGATTCAATTATCCCCTTACTGATGGGAGGACTTGAAAAGTCAATCAATGGGCATAGGTTGTAGTGACACAAACATGTGCCAGACACCCAACTTAATAAAATTCAAAGACTCAAGCCTAAACATTATACCTAGATCTTCAAAATTTGTAGAGTGTGGAAAGTTGGAAACCTTTGGTGGACCTGAAAATGCTACCTTTGTTTGGTCCTTCATCTTGGGTTGGGTTGTTGTTTGCCATAGACTAGATATTAGAAACCCTACATCCTTTGCATTCGTTCTGTCAATAGATTGAAATCCTTAAGAACCTTTTTTGGTGTTTTTTTAAGTGAACTTGGAAGTCTCAAAATCATGCATCCATATCCTCTCCACTCCCTTTTCATAAAAGACTACCATGTTAAGAGATCAATTACACTGAACTATTGAGTTTCAACTTGCCTCACAGAGTCACAACTCATTACAATTGGAATTTTGTTTTTAATCTAGAAATACACTGAATGAAATTTTATTTAAAGCCCGGTCCCCAAACAAATAATTTTTTTTCATGGGTCAGCAACATGTTTATTTGAGCTAATGTCTCACTATAAATCACAGTGAGTGGAACTGGAAGTGGTACAATTTTTCCAACTCTTAAATTATTGAGATGGAAATCCATGCACCATAAGCAGGGAACCCCCTACCAAGCTGCTCACCCCTACCAAGTTGCTCACCCCTATTCCTCAATTCATGAAATCTCAATGGAGAGAGGGAGGCCACGACATAGATCTACCCAAGCCATCAAGGAGAGGAAAGAGTGTCACAAAAATTAGCCACACAACTCTCCTACAACCCTCATTAAATGATAAATTCCTGACTCTTGTGCTAGTTGGGATGATGTTGTAACTCGTACATCACATGGAACCAACAAATCATGGGTAGAGGCCATCCAATAATGATAAAAATGATCCTTGCATCCCCATGCAGACCTAATCACAACAACAACTTTAATGAATCTTCTCAATGTTTGTTGTCATTCAATTTTATGCCTTAATAACAATATTTTGCGGGAAATTCAATTTTTATGTTGTATGGCTAAGTGAATTTTTTGGGGACACTCAATTTGAATGTCATGTTAACCATACTACATCAATATGAGCTTCCAGCATACAATTATGGATATATTTAGGGTGAAATCGACATTGAAAAGTTTTCCATTGTGCATCAATGGTTCATGTATATTATATGACATGGACTCTACATTAAGGATTCCATCATTCAGCATCCACAGTTCACAAGTATCATATCCATATGGGTACCTTGTTGCAGGGATTTGTTCCAACCCTACCATCTTTTCCTAGCACTACTTCTAGGAAAACTCAAAAAATGTAGACACCGCAAAGGATCCAAGCATAGATCATGTTAG
>LPNX010207254.1:54328-67956 GCA_001517045.1 Pseudotsuga menziesii | reverse complement strand
GCCCACAATACAAAGGCCAAGTAAGGAATCCCACCAAGCTCTACAATCCAATCCATGGAGTTTCAAAACAAGCCAGCATCGCACCAAAATTCAAACCCAATTTCTCCCATGTGCATCACACAAGCCATCATGGATATTCTCACATGCATCCCACAGGCTTCAATACTCGACACTTGTTGTCACTTCTCTCATTCATCATGTGTGATCATTTGGAGGCTTGAGCTTTTAGAATAGAGTCATAGACTTAAATTTTAGACTGATCTTGGCAATTCTTGTGCCTTGTTGGAATCTCAATTAGGACTTAGGAGGCAAGATTAGGAGGGTATACTACAACCTATCTTCCAACTTCAAATTGAAATTCCAAGGGCCCTCAAGACTCTAGAGGCTATTTAGAGCCTTCTTGATATTGTATTTTGTTTCCGATTACTATATGTAGTGCACTTCGTGCCATTTTGATATATGAATTTTTGATCCATACACACACACAAGTAGACTTTGCATATTTTTATCTAATGGTTTGGGATCATAGTTTGGAATCTTTATTTTTTTTGCATTAAATTTGTAATATCTTATGTATTTTTTAGTAAACTGAGTCATTAATTTCAAATTGATCTAACTCAATGTCGATTCTGGTTTGAGTGGGGCTGACCCTTGACCAATTCCAAGCCCGAGTTAAAGCTTTAAAACATTGGCTAGAATCACACCAAATATCAATCTAAGTTACAACGTAGTTATAACAAAGACACTATATTCCCTTTATATATAATTAGGTGAAGGAGTCCAACAATAATACATGGATTAAGTCCACAAGTAAACACTAGGCTAGTTAAGCCAACAAAAAAAACCCAAGTGGAGTGCTACACTAAGCATATAAGCAACAAGACACATCCTTTAGGGGTTCCATATCCATATTCCATCTTTGGCATGGATGCGCTATGAAACATGTTCGACACATGTTTAGTACATGTCTTGAAACAAGACTTATACTAAACACATGTCCTAGACGTGTCTCACATGTCCAACACATGTGGGTAGAAAAGTGACATATAAGATTCTCAAAAAAAAATATCAATAATTTTTCTCACTTTCTAAAGAGGGGGAAAGATATCTCAAAATTTTCAATTGTGCAGATGAATAGTAAAACCGAGATTTGATGGGATTCCATGTATTTTGAAGGCGAATTCGCAAACCATATTTTCCATGTCTTCAACAATGGTGATTTTCTTCATTCATTCCACAGAAATCATGGCACAATCAGCAATGGTAGTCGGTAAAGGTCAAAAGAAAGATGGGAATGTCAGTGTTGGTGTCCCCCCACCTCCAAGCTCATATATCTCTACTAACGCTAGTACTCCATCTGCTACAAAGGTAGTAGCCAATGTTGAAAATAACCCTTTTGTAGCAACTTGCAAGATAACAAGCTCGAGAAAATAATAAATAAAGGGAATTGCTTCTCTATCAAATCAGTTTGAAGTTGTCATATGTAGAACTAATGTAGAACTTGATTCTTCAAATTCAAGTCTGCAGTTAAACCACCAATGCAAGGAACTTTTGTTATCCCTTAACAAAGATTAAAGCTAGAATATATGGTATGTGTAGCAAATGATAGTTGGTTAAAAAAAATATTTTATCTGGTTATCTTAAGGGTTTGCAGGCGTACAAAAAGGCTATTATCCTATTCCTTGAATCCTTTTCAAATGGTTCTTTTTAGATCAATAAATTTTATGACCCTTGATATGTGCCACAGTTGATCATTAAATACGCTTGGGAAATGACAAATGACAAGCATGCTTCTAGCATTGTCTCAAGAATCAAAAAAATCATGAGCATTGGAGGCTTTGTTTCTCTCTACAATATGTATTATGCCAACCATTTGGAGCATGGTCCTAGAAAGTACTGTAGTATTTTATGGTTTGTAAGAAATTTTGAAAGTCAACTTATTTAATTGCACCTAAGGTCTAGGAACAATTGAGCACATTTTTGTTGAAAGAGAAAGGACAACAAGCATATTGAAAAGAACGATGATAGTAGGAACCAGATGGAGATGGCACTGAACGACGATATCCTATTTCAACTTATAGTCATGGAAAAGAACTTCATTCTTGCATTTTAATCCCAAGCCATGAAGAATTCTCAATGAAAATGAGATCCTTTGTGTCTTGATTTTTTAGTCAAGACACAACCTATATTAAGGATATTGTCTCTCTCTTTTGCACAAAGGCCATTTGGCTAATCCCAAAGTATTTTTCATTTTCTTTAAGCACAAAAAAAAAGTATACCACTCTTCGACATGGTTATGTTTATCGTAGTATGTTCAATTCATGTTAGATCATTATATTGCCAATATATCAGAGGCTTCATGTCCACTCCATTTTATGGGTATAGAAAAAAATCATGCTAAATCAATCTATTTCCTCCTCACATCGACAGAGAATACTTTCAAGGCACATAAAAAAACAAGGGCAGAGGAAACATGGAATTTACTAACCTAAGAAGGAGAAGTAGATTTGAATTTTTTGCCTGTAAATCCCTCGTCGGCCTCTTTAGGAGCCTCCACGTTATGTCATGTGCTGTTGTGTCTTTTTCAATGACAACAAGATATATAGAGAATTTCCCAAACCCCAAACACATTCTCTAACAGTCTTGAGTTATTGAATCGCCCCTCAAACCCAAACACCCTATACTGCTACCAAAGCCAAAAAATTGGTGCCATTCGAGCCAAATCGTTACATAGAGGAGTAGATCATGCCATATTATTATGGATTTCACTGCCATCATAAAACCCTCACTGAAAATTTGGTGCCAATCGAGCCATGGCCAAAAATTGACAAAAGGGATTTCACTGCCATCATAAAACTCTCGCTGAAAATTTGGTGCCAATCAAGCCATGGCCAAAAATTTGACACAATAGATTTCACTGCCATCATAAAACCCTCACCGAAAATTTGGTGCCAATCGATCCATGGCCAAAATTTTGACACCAATGGATTTCCCTCACTGCCATCATAAAACCCTCGCCGAAAATTTGTGTACCCAGCTAGTTGACCCTCGTCCCTGATCAACACCATATGACACTCGTTGAATGATTCTTGCTATGGGTACGCTGGGCATGGCTCTCAATCAAACTCTTCCTTTCAATCTATAAAATAAAAACCTCGATCCGAAAAATCGGACTCTTCATCTCTATCTCGAACATCATAATCTGGCTCTGTTATATATGTGACTGGATCAACAGCTAGATAAAAAGCATCTGTTGGATCCGCATTACGAACAAGAGCATCAAATCTCGTTTCCCTTCTTCCTCCTGCAGTGTCTATGCCTCCACCGGTGCTTTAATTTGTGGGCAGCAACAAAAAGAAAATATGTATCTCTATCCAGCAATCAGTGCCAATCGAGCCATGGCCAAAATGTTGACACCAATGGCCAAAATGTTGACACCAATGGAGTCAAATCTCTATGTAGTGGAGCAGATGGAGAATTTTCACGACCATCATAAAAAACAAAATTGGCGCCAATGGAGCCAAACATCTATGTAGTGAAGTAGATAGAGACATATTGTTATGGGTTTCGTGGCCATCATCAAACCACACTCTAGAACTGTGGTGAGCGACCAAATTATGGGATTTCACCTGGAGTGTTCCCCAATAGTTGGGTATACCAATTGTTTCACCTCGCTTGTGGGAAGAGAATTTTAGGCTTGGTGAACCACCTAGAATGGGATAATCATTGGGGTCTTTCATATCCAACATTTGTCAAAGGGATCTTTATCACGGCTAGGGTGTGTATTAACATTTTTTTAATGATTTTGTTTTTTATTTACAATATTATATCATAAATATGTTATTAAACTTTGGTTTTAATTTATATATGTGAATATGTTAATGTTTTGTTTATATATGAAATTTTATATTTATATATTAATTTTTTTTAATAATATTATATTTTAAATGTGTTTTAGTAACATAGACTTTGATTTTAGTTTATAATTGAGAATTTAAATATTAATGTTTATTTATATATGAAGTTTTATATTTATATATTAATGTTTTATATGTTAATGATGATAGTTTTTTTTTAAGAAAACAAAATCAATAGTACTCTTTTTCAAGCCCAGAGAAACCAACTGCATGTTGTCTAGTATTTTGAGAAGGAATTATAACAATAAATTGTTGATGTTTTTATGAGGGGAGTGATATTATGATACTACATTATTTATTTACTAAATTCTAACACTGCAAATGGATTCAGAGACCCTTCTCTAAATCCATATACAATGTACGGGCCTCTGAATCCATCTGTAGTGTTAGAATTTAATAAAATGTACAAATTTATTGTCAAATTTGTAATTTTTTCCATTGCCGGAGTAACACAACTAAAAACAACCAAATAAATCACCAATTGTATCTGGTCATTTGTAGTCTAGATATCCGGTGATCAAATTTGGTCATTTACCTTGGTCTTTTTTAGTTGGTTTTTATCCCATGACCAAAAGTGGTCATTTATCTTGGTTGTTTTTAGTTAGCTAACTTAGAATTATCAATTTTGGTCATTTATCCCTTTAAAAAAACTGTGGTGACCAAAATTTTTGGTCTCGTGGTCACTAATCTCTCATTTTCCACTAGTGTTAGTTATAAAAATTCTTAGGTGTGTGTACGTGTTCTGTTGAACTATTCAAGTGTGAGCAGGGGTAGAAACAACAAACCTTGTGAAGAAACCCAAACTGAAAAAGTTCCCTTGCAGAAAACTTTCATCAATAATAAGATCCACAAAAAGCAGAAACTAAATATTAAGAGGATAAAAATACCTCTAATTGATGAGATGTAGTTTCTTGTTCTTTGTCAAACTAGACCAGATTGAAATCATAAAAATTATCTTCCATTGCAATATTTATATTTATCTCAATGCGTTGATAAAATCCACCTCCCTCCATCAAAAAATATAGATCTCGATAACCAAGAAAATAAATCATTTAAACCACAAAAAAATCGATTAAATCCATAAATAAAACCCAATTAGAATCCACCCACACTATTTGTCAAAAAACCATTGAAACTATTTACAGGGGTTTTGGTAAGTGAGTTGTGCAGCGTCGTGGTAGCTGCGCAAGTAATCGCGGTACCGCGCAAGACCAGATCAACACAATGGGTGAAAAAATAACTGTTTTGAATATTTAATAGACTATTTGACCAAGTTTTGTCACCATAGGTCATTAGCGGCTATAAGTTAGTTAGAATTGGAACTTCAATATAAAGGCGCAAGCCTATATCTAGAACTAGTTTTTCAATTGAATAGATATCTTATCATCAACATTGTTTGGAGCATGATTATTGCATGAGGTCTAGTGCGATCTGGTTTTGAAGAATTTTCTATTGTATCTGCGATCTATCTAGGTTATTTTATGATGTATTTAGCCTCCGGTTATGGAGAAGACTTCTTCATTTTGGATCCTTTGCGCAGAGTTAATATGTTGTGATAGTTGTTGCACAAATCTTATCTTTTAGTCCTGCTGCGATCTAATCATTTATGATGTTGCTGTGATTTAGATCTGTTATGGTACTGCTATGTTCTAGATATATTATGATGTTGTGATCTATTTTGTTATGATGCTGTTGTGATCTAGGTCTGTTATGATGTTGTGATTTGTTGTGATACCGATGTGGTCCATTCCAATTCTGATATATTGATGTTGATGTGATCTGTTTTAAGTTTGTTACATTTTCGTTGCATTATGAGTTGAGATGTTTTATGAATGATGTTGTTGTACTAGAGATACTGTGACAAATTTATGATGCAATGTGTAATGATGATTGCATAGTTCTGGATTCAATAGTTATGTTGTCTCCTCGTCAGATTTCATATCCTCTACTGTCACTGCAGGAAACTCGGTTTCGACAACTCTCCCTTGAACATCTTGGGTGAGACTTCGCCCACTCTGTGGATGTTGCTGGGTAGGGTAAAACATGTCTGAGCAAGTGCTCAGGGAGATCGCGCTGGTTGGGTGTCGACAGAGTGAGAACCCTTGTCGACGAGGATTTGTTGGTGGGTTTTTCCAATAGAAACCTATAAAAACCACCCTTCATACCATAATTTAGCTTTATAAATCAAAATGGTAGCCATGAAATCTGTAAGAAATCGTACCCCAATTTTAATCAAAACCTACCTTGTTTGAAAATTTAATAAAAAATCATATTGGTAGACCAAAGAGTAAACAAAATACAGAGGATTTAAAGTTACCTGGTTCTAAAAGGAGATGGGATGGAATCTCAAATATTTTGGGCCAGAAAGGATATTTTCATAAAATATGTAGGTACTCTACATATAACCTCTACGCTTGATGTACATACAAATTGATATTTAATGTGATATAGACTATATTTTCATCCCAAAAATAAGAAATCGGTACCTCATTTCTAGCAAGCTTCCATATGAAGAAAACACACATCCAGCTAGAGGTTGGTTATATCCAATTTCTCTACAATCCATAGTAATCTGCGATGTCTGCTACAACATGCAGTTCAAATCTTCATCCTCATCCTCATCTGGATCTTCTTTCTTTCTCCTAGCTCTCCGTAACCTCCAGGATTCCCGAGGGAGTGAGAATTTCATGATTGGAGTCTGGTCTTGTAGAAACCATGAGATCCTTCAGTATAAAAGGATAAACCCAAGGCCCTTCCATTTCTCAAGCCTCTTCAATATCAACATTGGCAGCTACTGCTTCTTCTTCATGAACATTCATGAGCTTCTCAAGTTTTCCCTCCCCATCAATCTTCGCCATGAGCACTCTAAGCTGATCTCATCTCTCCATATCCCTCTCACCGAACAGGATAATAGGTCAATTCAATCCATGAATATGAGCATGCACGAAAGAGTCATTGGTATGTACTACCAATGCATAAGAACATGTACCTAGAAGAAGCTCCTGCATATCTTGTTTATTTCTCTGTTGGACCTCTTCGCTCTCTATTCCACATGCAATGGTTGCAAGATAGGATCAAAACCGCCTATTCATGTGCCATAAGTCATTCTCAATGTAAAAAATTAAACATGCTACAAATTTGTGGTGCTAAAACCCTTATCCTTGAAAGTAATGGCTTCTAAAATGCATATTTTTTATTTTTATTTTGATGGTTTGTTTTATGTGTATATTCTAAATATGCCTTCGGTTGGTTTAGTTTATATATATATAATATTACATATTAAAGGTAATATCTTTCACTAAAGAAGGATGAGAATGTAAGTGCAGTTTCAAATTTAGTGGTGGGCAAGGACAAAACTTTTGGTTTCTTTGATTGTGTTATCTAATGTAATTTAGATATTACTGATATAATCTAGGTGTTAGTGGGTAAGAATAATTCTACTTTTATTAAATTCATACAAATTATTTTTTAATGTAGTTTTGATGTTATTATGAAAAAGATAGATAAATTTAGTTTTGAAACGATCTTGATTTTTTTTGTATTGGAGCAATTTGTTAGAAAAGATTTGGAGACTAAAACTAGGTTGTATTCAATCAAGAAAGATCTATCTTTTCTTGGAATTAGAAACTCTTGGGGGTTAGTTAGAGAATGATGGAGTAAAAATATGAATTAAAATCTATTTATTTTTGTCATGTCAAGAGAGAAAACAATCAAGAAGTAGACATATCATCCAAGAGGGCATCAAACCAGTAGTCAACCTCCCTATCGGTTATTGGATATAGGGAAGGTGAAGAAATATATAAGGTTTCTTCTTTACAAGAGGGACCCTCTCTCACTCTATTCATCGATGGTGCCTGCAACTATCCCATCATGTGATTTTGTTCTTGTTATCTTCTAACATAGAGGGATATTGCATTTGCATTGGCCCATGTTGTACATTGAAGTCATCATCAACAATATTTTCATTTATGACTTATGGGCTATATGTCAACTCCAAGGTCATGACACATGGTCTAAATAGGGAAAGAAATATACATGGACTAGATATGGGACTATGTCATGGTACACACTGGAAGTGTCTATCCTAATATTCGAAGCCGAATGAGGAAAGCTTGAAATAGTTATATGTCTAAAAGAACTAGAAGAACTAGAAGGGGGGCTATAATGGGTAGTGTGCCGACATTGGGAGTGGGGATACTATTGTTTTTAATTGGATGCATACAACTGAGTGTTGGCATGGGGTTGAGACTAGCAACATCGGTGGGATAGGGAGGACGTAGAGGTGGTCTATGGTTAGAAGCAGTGTCATCCTTTGTCAATCTCTAGAAGCCCATAGAGGAGGGGAGCACTAGAAATAAGGAATTGATCTCACAAGTGGAGGCCGGTCCCGACTAAAAATGTCACTGAAGGAGGGAACAAATAAAATAGTAAACATGTTTTGTGCAAAATATGGCATGAAACTATCAATTCAAGAGCCTCTCACACACAATTATTGATCTTTTTCCCAATAATTACATCAAAAACATCAATTTCATAAAGTTCACAATATTTCCATAGATTTTATTGAATAAGGCCAATTGAGAAAGGATTGAAAAAATAAACAATAGGCTTTCATAAGTGTGCCTTTTTTGGATGTTTGATGTCATTGTTAACATGTTCAACCCCACTTTTCCCCATCTCGTGTCCCTCTTTTTGTCTAGTATTTCTCTAACCAACAAGAGTTGGACTGCTACAGTCTAGGTATAAGTTAGAGTAGCTAACACACAAAAAACCTATTTTCTATCTTGTATGGACATGATCAACATCAAATCAATCAAGACTAGTTTCAAGTCCTGCATGAATTTGATAGAAGAGATAGCATGGCCCATTGTTTGCAACATTCCAACATAACAACAAATACCCTTGAACTTTTTCACAGAACAAAATAAATAAATAAATAAACATAATGGAAAAAGAATAAAAATACCCCACCTTGTTGATACAACAACCTTAGAAAAAAATCGTTTCCATGATGAAAATCAAATGTTGTAAAATGCACCCAAATTATTTCTTGGAAGAAAAGTCCCTAAGCATTTCCCAGATAAAATCCCTAATGTATATTCACCAAAATATCATGTCGGTGCACAATTCCATGTGCCTATATGAATGAGGCGATCTGGTATGTTGAAGTTTGGTTCTTTGGTGAATGAAGAGAAACTTCTATTTTAATTGTATATTTTTTCATTCTACATCTGCTCCATATCATGCAACACCTCAACAGGCCCTATCTACTACATAGATAATTTTTATCCAATGAGTAATATATCTCTCCCATTTTCAGGTTTGGCACTCGAAGTATGGCTTTCAGTGCCTAGGCCATGATTTGATGCAAAAGGAGTTCTTGGGACAAACCTTTTTTCCTTGGGGATCATGAACTATGTATGGGGCCTCAGGCCACCAAAAATCCCTATAAAGGGAATATAGTACCTATTTCATGAATTTTGGTTAACCATGGATATTTATTTTAACTTAAGCAATGGAAAGGTCAAAAAACATAGCCTTATGCCATAACATTTCCATTTGTCCTATAAGCAAGATATGGTGTCGATTTAAATATTTTTAACACAAAAGATGATTTCTATGGCTTTGACCGTGGACCAAGGTCTAAATTTAGGGAATAATTCCATATGAATTACATTGGGATTGATGGACCATGAATAGAGGCCTAGATTATAACACAAGTCCTACATGGGGAATCTCATCCTAGATGTGAGATATGTTCACCATTTTGAGGAAGGACATGTCAGGGATGGATTTCAAGGCCCATGTTATGGCCATATTCGAGGTGACTAAAGGTGCAAATAGAACAATATAGCTATTTTCTTAATTATATTTGGATGAAAATGTACCAACATTAATATTATCAACTAGGATTAATTGGAGCTCAATGATGGTGTTGACATGCTCTATTTGTTCTAAAAGATATATTGGTTGGAAAAAGGAATTGCAATAGATAATGGTATAAGGGTTAATGTGGTTAATCTTGGTTGTTAGTGCTTGATGTGAGTTGCACAAGACCCATTTAAACCCAGTAACTAATGTCTCAACTTTGTCCCCATGAAGCATGAGGACAACTTGAGATATTTTAATTGCATGGTGAGAATGATATCTCTAATGGCCCATTAAATAGTTATTGTAGCATGTAACAATATTTTTATCCCACAAGATAATTTGGGATCATTCAAAGTAAAAAACATGGATGTTTTATGCTCCATCTTAAGCTTAATTTCTCTTTCTTCATTACTTTGCATTAAAATCTCATAAACAAGATGTATGACATCTTAAGGTCCCATGCAATATAGTAAGGAGACAAACTTTGAATATGCTACATTTATTCAATTGAAATAGAATAAAATTTACATCTAAGTTGAATGGTGGTCAAGATGAGGATTTAACCTTGTAATATTGACCAACAAAACAAAACTTCTTTCCCCCCCATTGTGCAAATCATGTATGCTAGTTTTCATGAGGGAAAACAATATAATACTCTCAATGCAACATTTAAAGAGAGTGTATGTTACGATATATAGTTTTCAACTTGTCGCACCTTGATGGTGTATTTTAAGACATATATACACTCCTAAATACAACATTACAAGGTTATTATGGTGTACCACCTGCAACATTGACCTCAGTGGTTAAATCCAACCAAAAAATTGTCAACATATATGTTGAGTCTCATACTAATGTATGCTATTTTATAATCTATTATATATTTAGATTTGTTCTTTGGGGTTGGTCAAAGGTTCAAGGCTTGTTAATATTTTTATTTTCGAAGGAAATTCTAGATGATAGGGACTAATGGCCATTGTAAATATGTCAAATTTTAAATATTTGGCTCTTCAAAACATTCATAGGTTACAAATGATTCCAAATATTTTGCATGTTTTGCACTTTCATGACATCTTTAGTGATTATTGGCACTTTTTGTCATACACTACAAAGGTGCATAAACACATGTTGTTAAGGTATGTGCATGAAAAGTAATGATGTGTGTGTATACATTCTAAAGCTTAGTATAAATAATGTTTTTTATATCAATTATGGTTGGATGTAGCCATTAAAAATTCTATCCCTTAAACCCATCGCAAACATTGCACACTTCAATGTTGACATGTAATACTTACTCAATTGGACGATGAAAATTTTGAACACTAGATACCCAACACCACACTTAATTCATTGACATTCAAATAATAGCATTTGTTTCCTAATCCCTTGGTAAAACCCTTCACACCAATCCATGTGGCACTTGACTTTCCAAAGAGGGCCTACCTGAGGTTTAGGGTCATCATTACCAAGGCTTGGTAATATCTAGGGAGGTGAAGGGAAAGAGAGAGGTAGTTATAAATCTATAGATATTATTGGGTGAGAAATTATAGCTTTAGGGAGCGAAAAAAAAAAATCTAATTGACTATGGGGATGGGAATGATGTCATCATGTAGTATATAATTAGGTCACATGAGGAGCTTGTTGAGAAATGGCTTTGTTCAAGGTGATATCTATCATACATGATTCTAAGGTGGTATCTATCATATATGAAATTAAAGTAGTTTCTAAATAACTTTGTATATAGTTCCTATAAATAACAACTTGGTATGTGACTTCACAATGGGTGGGTTTTTAATTATACAATTTTGTTGTCAAATTTTTCAAATTTTCATTTGATTAGTCCAAACGTTTGCAATCTTATGATGTTAGTCCAAATATTTGCAGTATTTTTTTCCTTTTAACATGTAATACCTTGTGTATTTGTTGTCTTCGCCACATTGGTCACTTTGGACTGTCCATTACCATTATGATTGGTCTTTGACTTGCAATGGGTATGCTTGAAGGGTCATGTAAGGATGATATAATTGAACCTAAATTAGGAGGAGGGGTGTCAAAAATATTGAAATGGAGACCATAAACTTTTTGTAGTCCAATAATTCCATATGCAAAGGCTCATTTGATGGCATGGGGCCCACACATAGTCCAACAGTCCTAAAGAAAAAACACTATGGCTTCAAACTATTTATTTCGACCTTGGACCATGAATAAACTTATTATAACCATCCTTAATGTACTAAACTCAAAATGGCCATCATATGTTGATCACATGACAATGATTCCCTTTACAAGACATTTTGTGGTATCTAAGGGATACAATGATGTCTCATGAGACACATAGACATATATTATGTTATAATTCCCTACATTTTTGCATTTAACCACATCACATGCACCAACAACCATGTCTACTATTCTAATTAACTTCAGAACTAGCACTATATCCAACTTCCAAGCCAGGTATTCCCTATGGAGGGCCATTATGGTGGTTTGGGACCAGACACATGTAACATATTTCCATAGTGAAATGATATAGTGTAAGTTGGCCCTATATTTTTCACTCTACCATGGAAAGGTCCTCAATTTCCATCCCTAATATACCCCTAGTCAACTTGTTGGCCATATTTCCCTACACATGCCCTATACAATGATGTGGGTTGCTATGCAAAGAACATGCGCACCATAGGAAAATGTTATATCCCAACAAAATGAGTTTTGTTATCAAATGAAGGATAAGTAACCAAGAAGAATCCATAATGTGATGAATTTCAAAATAGCCACCATATCGCTTTGACAGGAAAAAGGTGGACTAGGGCCTCATGGATGGCCCATGTAGAACCTAAAAGCCACATGTTATAGACTAAAACTTTGGATCTTCACCTTGTAACATGAATTGGGTCATGAGAAACATACTTGGTGTATTAAACCATCAAATACGATACCACATATAAATCACATGCCAAACATTTCCTATGAATGGGATAGGTTGTCAAATTTTCAAATGTGATATAACCACCATTCTCAAAAGTCCAAATTCTTGTGACTTTTAAGGGAGGTTTTTTAAAAATCGGATTGAAAAGGACCTTTAGTGGGGGGGGTCAAGTAAACCCCTCCCCAAACAAAATTCATGACAATAGGACTTTTGAGGGAAGATTTATCACAACCGCCCCCACAATTCCAAACCCGCATAATTTTTGGGGGCTACATTAAAAAAACCACCCCCAAAATCTCAATTATCATTCCATTTGGGGGCGTATTTTAAACAAACACCCCCAAAAGTCAAATTATTATGAATTTTGGGGGAATATTTAGAATAAAAACCACCAAGAGTTCATTTATCATTACTTTTTTAAGGGGGGCTAGGGTTTAGAAACTGCCTAAAAAATAACCCTTAAGGGGGTTCTTTCCACCACCTCCCCAAAAATCCCAACGAGATTTTTTTTTTGGGGGGGTGTGGGGGGAGCTTTAAGAAATACCCCCAAAAGTCCGGAGAATTGGAATTTTGGGAGGGTTTTTAAAAAGCTCCCCCAAAATTTCTGAGAACGGGAATTTTCGGGTTTTTTTTAAAAACCACCCCCAAAAGTTCAATTCTCATGACTTTTGGGGGAATTTTTTAAGAGCCACCGCAAATATCCTAAAACAACTTTTGCGGGGGTGGAGGGGTTAATAAAAATATCTCCAGGTAAAACTTCCTTGAAAATTTCTTTAGGGAGGTGTCTATAAAAAACCCCATCCAAAAGTCATGAGAGTTGAACTTTTGGGGGCGGTTTTAAAACAAACACCCCCAAAAGTCTAATCATTCATGATTTGTGGGGGCAGTTTTATAACAACCTCCCCCAAAAT
>LPNX010207254.1:0-53969 GCA_001517045.1 Pseudotsuga menziesii | reverse complement strand
GGGGGTGGGATTTCTAAAACCAACTTCAAGTAGTGGGTTCTTTCTAAACCCGCACCAGAAGTCCCAAGATTTGGAATTTTTTTTGGTGGGGGGTGGGGGTTGAAGAAGCTCCCTCTGAAAATCCAATTCTCAGGACTTTGTTTTTTATTTTTTTTGGTGGGGGCATTAAGAAATTCCCCCAAATAGATAGAATTGTTTTTTTAAGGTGGGGGGTGGATGGGGTTATCAAAACCATCGTAAGGAAAAACCGCCCCCAAAAGGGTATTTTGTTGTAGTGTTACTAAACATCAAGGATGAGGTGGAGGTAGGCTATGGGAATGAATTCAACCTTGGAGGACCTTATAAGGTTTATAATAATACATCATGAGGAGTGGAAATATATTGTTATCATTTTTTAATTGTCCTTTGGAATTTTGGAGAGTTTTTTCTTTTCCATTGCATTGTGAGTGTTCACTCTCCTTGCTTGTGAACCAATTTCGAGGGAGTTGGATTCCTTTCCCAGTTTGTTGATTGAGACTCACCATACCATATCCTTTCAAATTCGAGATCATTGGTAGAAGTTGGAACCTTCAAGAGTCATAACTAGTTAATCCCGAATTTTCCCAATTTGTGCATTTCTCCAAAATTTCCAAAAAGGCACATTACATTCATGTAAAAAAACATCATTCAAATTCCTCAGGTTGAAAAAAAGTATTACTTCACTTGAGGTATTCTTGTCCCTTACTCATTAGAGATAATTTGAGGTAAAAAATGGGCCTCCTAAGAGATGTACTACAAAAAGATAAGATATATTAAAATATTATGAGTTAGGGGTTTTATGGGGTAGGTATATATGACAAATCACCTCCTACACTACTTTTTATGCACAATATAAATAACCATGGTTGAGTTACTTTTATAAATTGACTATAAATAAAATTAATAAAATAACTCTACAATGATGTGACTAAGATTCATTGTAAATTCCCAAAAATTTATTGTCCTTTAGCATTTATTTGTCTTGAACTTGTAAATAAAATTAAACAAAAACGAATTTAATTTATATGCATAACAAACATATTTTTTTCATATAAATATCATTCATGAATTTAATTTATTTTAAAAGTACAATATTTTATATATATATTAGTTTGACATTATGATATTAAATACAATTGAGTGAATATATGATTTAAAATTAAAAAACATGAAAATGACAATATATTATATTAGAAAGAAATGTGAAAAGACATTTTTATGAATTATGAGTACTTTACTTAAAAATGACAATAATATTATTTTATGAGAAAGTGAATTGTGAGTACTTTACTTGAAAATAACAACAATATTATTTTATGAGAAAGTGTGAAATGACTTTTATTGTGAGTACTTCACTTTATGACTTAAAAGTACTTGTACCACTACATTGGTTAACTATGGGTTTTCATCCACCATAGAAAATGTGACAAATAAGCATTCTTAACTCATGCAATGCCACCTCAACCATGGGGGATGATGTCATATACTGGAATGTAATGGGTTGATTTTTATAGTACATTTTGGTCCTTTTGAGGCCCATTTTTGACCTCAAATTCTCTCTAATGACAGTTGGGATACTCCACTCTGATTCCTCGACAAGTTCTATAACACTATCCTCCAGCATTCAATTAAATTCATCCTTAACCTTTTATTTGTATCATGGATTCAATATGTAAGGTCGCTGCTTGGCCCACTTTGCATCAGGTCTCAAAGGTATCTTCATTTTTCCTAGGCATCAGACTATTCCCTTCATTTCTGAAAATTTTGTAGGGAACAGATCCTGCAATTCATGCAACAAATCAATGATCTTCCCCACAATCTCATCATCACAATAATCACCAATATTTTCAAACTTTGATTTTTCATGCGAGACAATATTTACTCTCTTCACTTTAATTGGACTTAGGAATTGGTAGCTATAAATTCCAACTCCTTTCACTATGCCCATACCTTCTGACTGAGGTATGTTTATGTTGAGAGATTCCTCGTCATCCATTTCTTTCATGTCATTGCAACATTACATCCAATGGTGGATTGTCGCGCTGCACTAATCAACATTCATAGATGCAACAGGGATTTCCTCAAATACCTTCTCTTTAATTATTTGCAGCGCAACATCAATTGTTGGATGATCACTTTCAAAATCAAATGTGTGTGTGAATATTGTATCTACTCTTCCCACTCGATAGTTCGTCGTTGTAGCTCCAATGATGTGTACAAATTACTTGGTACCATATCCAATGTATCTATAAAGCGTTGAACCCATTCTTGTCACGGATACTCTTTCCATATCGTCTGACAATTCTCAATATGTTCAATAGGATTTGTCAATCATGTATACTTGCGATCAATATAACTGATCCCTTCTCCAAATATAATCTCTAACAAACATCAACATTGCGGCCATTTGGAGATAGATTGCTTATGTGTACCCCACCATCTAACGGGCATATATTTCAGCACAAAGTCAAAAGAATATAATCATTACATTTCTGTGACTTTTTCTTCAAATCATACTAATAGAGATGCAATATCACAAATACCTTCATATGTAGGAAGCTCACTTGCTTTAGCTCCTATCTGTCACACAAATATTGTAATTCTTACGCATCTTCACACAGAAACTTCACGTAGCTGTTTCTCCAAATTTTATTTTGATCCACCTGAATTGGATGAACATGAGCTATCAATCAATGCAACCATCCTCATCTATGAACCTTCAAATGGAAAGATTATTTTCTTAAAATTAATTATGGTTTGATTATCTATCACCTAATAAATTCCCAAAAGTGTAGGATATGGATTTGTATCATCGACAATGTTTATCACTTCGAAGTTTATGTATGTCCTTATGCCTTCTATTTAGACATGTACTTGCATCATTCAACCAATGGGTTGAAAATTCAACTAATTCACTAATCTTAACTGACTGAGAGACCAATCCAATCATGACTTGTTCATGATTTCCCATGTCTTCCTTATCAAGATATTGACATCATAACCCATATCTAGAATGATATAGTCCATTTCATAGTATCCTATTGGTACATGCATTCACAAATCCTGAACAGTTTTCAATCCTTTCCCAACATGGTCAAGTTTTTCTTCAAGTCGCACTCCCTGAGGTGTTTCTTTTACAAGTGCTGTCAATTCTGTGAAAACATCTTAATCATGGATTAGTGCTAAAAAAAATTTGAAAAATTCCTTGATCTTACTAACCTTTTTCATTAGCTGCTTCATGAGTTATTGCTCAAATATTTCGGGCATCTATTTTACTTGTCCAAATTTTGATGTTTGATTGGTATCAAAAAATTATGGTCCCATGTCGAATAATACTTCAAGTTTCCTTATAGATGTCTAGAGTTTCTTTCTTTTGTGTCGTCGGTCGCACCTACGATTGTCCATGTTGTGTATTTTTTCCTGCTCCCATCACAGTACCTCCTCTTTTAACAAAATAAACATTGAGTTCTCGTGGCTCTACAGAAATCATTTGGATGTTTTGGTTGGGGTTTTGGTTTTGATTTAGCACATGATTAAGATTTACAATGGTTTGAGCTTGCCATTTTTCGATTAATTGTAGACACTGTTCAACAATATGGTAAAAATATTTACAGTACATACATTATTTTGCAGGACTTACACAATATCAAGGAAAGTGTCCTAGTTTTCCACAAGTATAACATATGATTTGTCCTCTTCCTTGACCAAATAATTCTCCTCGTTGTTGTTGTCCTCGACCTGGAAAATTTCCACCACCCCTTAGCTGAGGGTAGTGTTGCTGGGACAGATACTGATTCTGTTGATATTGCTGATGAGGATATTGAGTAGGCTAATAATGAGGCTGTGCTCATTCAACTTGCATCTTCTCATTATTCTTCATCAAGTAGGTATCCACCATTTTTCTCTTGCAGTAGATGAAGTGCTCTACAATATTTCTCATCATGTCCTATTGATTTAAAAAAATTACAGTACATACTAGCTGGTGTACTTTCAATTTTCTATAAATACAAACATTCTTTTGAATTATGGCCTCAAGTTTGACATATTCTACACAAAGGAATCCCTTTGGTGTTTATCAGGTTCAGAACCCCTACCAAAACATAATTGATGATCACCAAAAAATTATCTTTGTGGTTTCCATCTTCTATGCACCTTGTACACCATAGCTCCTCTTAAAAAAAAAATCCTTTCTTAATGTCATGGAGTTGCATTGTAAGATTATGCAGTTGTCAATGGATCTGCATCATTCCTGTTCTAGTTTCTTCAATTAGCGACGAGATTCATGGTTATTTCAAGAGATTATTCCTATGAAACAATATTAGGTTGCATCAATGTAATCTAGATGTGCGGTAACATCGCAATAATGAGCTATTCCTTATGTTGTACATCCTATGTCTAGAAGCTTATATTGGCCATTAATGTCCTGAATCTCTGGTCAAAGTGATAGACAAAATCTATAGGTAGTTTCTTGATTTATTTAATCTCGGTAATGCACTGTGACTCAGAATTTGGATTTCTAAACTCATATATATTTTGATTCGAATCAAGCTGAGTTTTTCTGTGCAACTCCTACTAGGACTATAGAAATATTTATGTACCATTCTACTGCATGACCTCACAAATTCGTGACCATCTATGCTTTCTTTATTTTCTCATCCAAGATTTATTGCACAGTCCATACGGCTTCAAAGAGAAACCAATGTTGCTTTGGGTCTTCCATCCCATTAACATTAAATATTGGTAACTTAATGTCTGTTCCATCCATTATCTTGTCTCCTGATACACTTGCGAAAAAAAATTGAGTAGTCAAACTCCCTTGTCCATTATTCCCGACGTTAGTGCTATTTATATGTATAGATCTACTTGGAGATGAGTTTCTATATCTTAACTATGGCGATGTATGTGGAATTGTAGGTCTATCGTACTCATGCTCTGTTCTTGGAGTTTCTACTGACTCGTCTAATTATTCTTGTTCAGATATGGGATGGTATTCTTATTCCTCGTTGCAAGAAATTTATCAACATGTAATGCAACCTCATATTATTCTTCTCTTGTTGTACTACAACTCCCTCTTCCTAGCAGAATCTTTATTCTCTTTCCTGACCTAAAACTTATTCCATTTCTTAAAAATACAGCCTCTAGTTCATTTCCGCTATCTCCAGGGAAAATCTCAACTTAGTTTACTCCAATTTTCACATAGTTTAGTTGCGACATGTCCTAAATTCTTCACATAGTTTTCAATTGTTACATTTGTAGGATTCCTTTTTAACATATGAACATATTTATCCAAGTATTCAAGGACGAAAAACATATTCTGCGAGGTCCTTGAAATAATTTTATTTCGGCCTCACTATAAGAGGTTATTGTCTCGATAGAAAACTCAGTAACGTATCCCTCCAAATTATTGTCTACTAAAACAAAATAGCCTTTGACAGAGGGTTGCTCACACTTTTCAATCATTGAATCAATTGAGGATTCCACTTTGTCGGTGCTTCTCCTTGTGTTTTTCTTTGCAGGGTTTCCAACCCTGACAACCACTCATGAAAAACAATGGGGAATTTGGAAAATAAAATATTATGAATATCCGTGTAGAGGTATCATCCCTACCACTCCATTCGGTTCCATCGAGATCGTTTAATCTCTTCTCGCGAAAAATCCAATGCTTTTAAATCCACCCAATCTTGGATTTCATGCTTTGTTAGATTCCACAACATATTCCTCACCAAAATGACTCAGGGGATCGAAAATAAAACCATTTTTAGGCCTTCTGGCCTCTCTTCGAACAAGGTTTAGTCCCTTCTCTAATCTGCACAATATATTGACCCGATAGAGAAAATCCAAGTTCACAACTGCTGTGAAGAAGATGTAGTCTCACCGGAGATATCTTTCTATGTATAACTTCCTGAACTAGGTTTCCGTAGTTGGGAGGGGTTTTTAGCGTCCCTTGGTCTTTTACCAAGGTGCTTGAGAGAAGCATGTGGATGGATTATTTAATCTTACTATGCACATTTAGTCCATGACACACTTATTCCCTTATAAATAATATAACAATAGTCACAGTGCAACATATATGGATTCAACTCATAACAGTGCGACTGATATACATGAACTCATTCGTAAGAATTTACATAAACTTTTGTTCACAACAACCTATACACATGCGACTTAAACACATTTCACATTAACACATATAACATAGAATCTAATGTGGAAACCCATACAGGGAAAAACCACAAATTTTATTTTCATCTAGAATGAGAAATATAGGCACCTTTGGTCTACACACTAAGCTGCAAACTATGTTCTAGAACTTCATTGCTTATCATTACAGACTTATTTCTCCTCTCATACTCTTTGGCCTTCTCTTTCACTACTCTTCATCTACTTAACTCTACTAATGATCAACACACAGCTTGGATTAACTCAATTTCTACTATGACTTCTATTAAGATTACAAATGCTTAGCTAGATATCATTAGTATTCAATTTAATTTCACAACAATAGCATATGCAGGATCAATGAAAGAAACATAATCACAAGAGAGACACATATTTATCCTGGGAAACCCTCTAGGGAAAGAAAACCCAACAAAATTTTCTCTATATAGATGTATCAAAATTATAAAGACAAAACCCCAAACAGGTGCTCCTTCTCCTTATAGATATCTCTCTCTCTCTCTCTCTCTCTCTCTCTCTCTCTCTCTCTCTCTCTCTCTCTCTCTTATGCACTATACACAAGTGAGTGTGTGTCTCCAAATGATGAACACGCATCTTCTATTTATAATTTATCTTCCACTTGAATTTTTCCCCAACACGATCCACCCAAACAAACTTACAGGGCCAACTTTACCAATGAAGACACAAAATAATATTATATTGTTATAGCTGATTTTACCACACTTGGTAGATCACATATTTATGGCCTTCCATGTCCCTCTATAGACTCCTTGGACCCATTTTTCTCATGTTATAATTTTATGTCCCAAGAAAGTTCCCAAAAAACACATGTTTATGTGAATACACGACTTTTAAAGCTATACTCGCGTGTATACCTAGCTTTTGAGCCAAGGCCTGTTAGTATTATTAATCCTCCCTTGATAAAACTGTCTGTTAGATTAATTTATCATGACTTAATATTTTTAATTAATTAATTAAATTCTACCAGTACCATTGGGTCCACATGGCCTAATGGGTCCACATGTACCAGTTACTAGAGTGTGGGGAAAACAACTATAGGCAATCTGCCATTGACTGCATTTTCATGCATCAGATTAGGTGCCTCCTAGGCCAATCCCTACATTTTAAGAGCAACTGGGAGTCCCAGCACCAACCTCCTTCAGTCAGTTGGAGTTGGAACTAGCTAAGCTTAGTTCATTTCTGGCTACATTCAGTTAGATCACAATCAGTTCAACTAGCACTAGTTATGCATAGTTTCATGTGTATGAGGTGCCTTTGCTCACCTACCACTTCAGTTAGTCTGAGTTAACTATTTATTATTGATTGTGTGAGTATTTTAGACATATGGAGTTAGCTATTTGCATTCCGATATTGATTGAGACATCTTGATTTAGCTAGTTAGTTAGGTACAGTCACATCCAGTTGGTATATTCAAATTCCTCCCTAATGGATTCGAGTTCTTCTTTATGTAAACTATTGTAACACTAGATTTAATTAATGACAATGATACTGTAATTACCTAAGCTATACTCATCTATTTCCTCTGTGGTTTTTTTCAATGCGTATCTTCATTCTCATTTTAATGCATCAATAATATTTGACTCATTGCTTGAAGATATAAATGGCATGGCAATTTTAACATGGTATCAGATCCATCTCAATCAGGTTTCATGTTTGTCTCTCTCCATTGAACATCAGAAGCAGCTAGGCTTCCAAAGAAGTCCCATTAGAGAAAATTTCAACTCAAAATGGGCCTCCTAAAAAAAATTAATAAAATAATAGTTAAAATTAATAAAATAATATTTTTTAATTTTGGAGGAAGAAAAGAAAAAAAACTACTTTTTTGTTTGTATTTTCGACATATCTCCCTGTGTTTTTACTCAAATTTCGATCAGGAGAGCTTGTTGGATGTGGAATCAAATTCTGCATCCAACGAGTACCCATTTGACATACTTTTGATGGACCCCGCTACCCCAAAAACAAGAAATACCTGTAAAAACACGGGGAGATATGTCGAAAATACAAACAAAAAAATAATTTTTTTTTATGATATCTATCCCCAAATTTATATTAAAAAAGTGTTTAAGACCTATACGGTATTTCAAATTTAAGCCAATTTCATTGGCTAGCACATGATGACATGGAATTTGAGTTGAAGTTAAAAGGCCCATTTTGAGTTGAAATTTCCTCTAATGCAATAGTGATTTGCTTCCTATGAATTTATTTAGAGTGGCTATGCGGGTGTGATGGACCCTGAAAAAAATGTTCATGTCGAGAGGGAAAGCATGATTCTATATAGTTCAAATTGTTTAGTGTTTTGTATTGAAAATCTACAGGTGCTACGTACCTTGTGTGAAGATATTGTATTCTTTCAGCAAGAGAATTATGGATTCTCTACTTTCTACTCTTCGGATCCTTAAACCCTTCAATTATATTTATTGGAGGGAAGATATGCATCTTTCCTTGTGTAACAAGGGATATGACAGGATAATACTTGGAAGGTAGGTTGAGCCCAATCAACCAGTTGAGAAGAAAAGTTTCTGAACCACATAGATGAAGCTTTCAGTTATCTATGCACTCATCTATCCAGATATCTCCTCTTCCACATTGAAGGTTTGAGGACACCCAGAGAAGCCTGGGAGAATCTTGAAGACTTGTTTGGAAAACAAGATGAGGTTTGGGGACACCTCCTGGAGAATGAGATGGTAGCCTTACATCCCAGTAATTTTGAAATAGTAGAGAAATTCTTTACTAAATTCAAGTCTCTTGCACTCCGATGCAGAAAGTGCGGAATAGAAAGAAAGGATGAGAAAAATGTTCTCTCCATTCTTAACAAACTCATCCTAGATTATTATGTATTTATCTCAATCTTCCATTTGAAAATGAATTCCTTTCCGGATTGGAAAACTCCTTCACTTGATTCCTTTTCTGAGTTCTTGATCAAGGAGAAATAGAAGTTGATTTGAATGGGAGTCATCAAGACCTCCAAAGATCAAGATCTCCTAGTGACAGACTCTTCCAAAGTGAAAAACAAAGGGAAATCAAAGAAGAAGGATCCCAAAGTATCTAATTCCAATCCTACAAAGTATCAACAGACTTCCAAAGGAGCCTCCATCTCTAAGAAAAAGAAGAAGTTCAAAAAGAAGATGTGTCCCGATTGTATGAGAGGTTTTCATCTTGAAAAATTCTGTATGAAGAAACAAGTAGATGATTTTATTGCTCTCCTCAAACAAAATAACATTGCTCTCCCACAAGGAGAAAATAAGACTGATGATGGACATGAAAGGTTCCATGCTTTGAAAGCTGGCCTACCTCAGTCAACAACATATTTGATTGATTCTAGAGCATCCAACCACATGGTTACCTCTAAGGATTTATTATCCACTCTTAGTATCATAGAAGGGCCCTTTATTCACATGGGAGATGATTCCCAGATTCCAGCTATAGGAAGAGGCACCATCAAAGTCCAACATGGTGTTTTCAAAGATGTTTTATATATGCATTCTCTTGCAACTAATTTCTTATCTCTATACCTAATGACTCACACTGGCTCACCAAAGTAAGTGTTGTTTGGACCTAACTTAGTAGAGATGATAAAAATATCAACTGGGGACATTGTAGAGAATGTATTTACTGATCATGCCTGCAAGGCATATAGTTTCTCTCACTCCATGCCATTCATAGTTCCAAAATCACAACATCTTCCATTCGAATTAGGTGAAGGTATAAACATTCCTCTCCCTATTGCATATTCATTTATATTTCCTAACATTTTAGATCCAGACTTAGAAGAGGAGGAAAACCAGCATGATCCAGACTCCAATCCTTCACCTCAAAGGGATCTAGATCTAGATCCATCATCTACCTCATTTCAGCAGCCTAAATGGGCTCAAAATGTCATAGAAGTGGCTGGAAATTGTGCTGGGGATCCAAATGACAAGAGAAGTAGAAGGTCCCAGTATTAGAAGGAGAGTGTTGCACTATCTGACATAGATCCACTTGATCCTGAGAGGTGTTTTATGATGATGGGATCATATCCTCAATCATTCAAGGAATTTTTTCATGACCCTAAATGGTAGGAAGGCATGTATGCATAGTTTGATTCGCTCCATGACAATAAAACCTAGGAACTTGTCTCCTTACCTCCAAGAAAGAAGCTTGTTCAATAAAAATGGATCTACAAGACCAAGATAACTGTATATGGAACCAAAACCAAGTACAAGGCTCAGTTGGTAGCCAAAGGATACTCTCAGGTTCAAGGGCTGGACTACAATGAGACATTTGCTTCAATATCTAGAATGTATTCCATCAGGATTGTATTGGCTATTGCATCTTCCAAAAGATGGGAGGTACATCACATGGATGTGAAAAGTGCCTTCCTGCATTTAGATTTGGAGGAGGAGATATATATGAAACAACTTGAGGGGTTTATTGATGATTATTTCTTATTTTTAATATTAAGGAAATCACTGTATGGACTCAAAAAAGCCCCAAGGACATGGTACTCCAAGATGGGCACTTTCCTCTTGTCTCAGAAATTTGAAAGGTGAAAATTAGATTGCAATGTCTACATGAAGAAGAATGAGGGGTTCTTGCTTCTAGTGGTATTATATGTGGATGGATTGCTCATTACTAGAATCTCTGCTACTGGATTGAGTAGCATCAAGTATTCTCTAAACAAAGCATTCACTATGACTGAGTTAGGACTGTTAAGATAGTTCATTGGTCTCGAAGTAAGTCAAAATACTTTGGGAATCATGATCTCGTAGTCCAGGTATTCATCAGACATGCTTAAGAGATTCCACATGGAGGATTGCAAGGCAGCCCCCTGCCCCTTTCTACCAGGAATCAGGATTGAAGAAGGTTGTTTGACACCCTTGGTAGAGAGCACTCTCTACACACAACTCATTGAGAGTCTTTTGTATCTCACTCATTCAAGACTAGATATATCCTATGTTGTGAATGTTGCTTCTAGGTACATGCAAGAGCCACATGAGCTACACTATAAGGAGACAAAGAGGATCTTGCACTATGTGCAGGGTACCATAGATTATTGGATCCACTATGCTACAGGATCATAACTCAATCTCACAAAATTTACAAACTCGGACTGGGTAGGACATGGAAATGAAAGGAAACCCACCTTGGTTTTTGTATTTATGATTGGATCTGGTCCAATTTGTTTTTCCAGCAAGAATCAAGAAACACTTGGACTCTCTTTAGCAGAAGAAGAGTATCGAGGAGCTGTGAATGGAGCTATTCAGGAATCATGGTTGCATGGCATCTTGACATAGTTTGGGGTTCAGACTTCATCTGCAATGGATATTTATTGTGACAACTAGAGTATAATCAAAATTTCCAGTGATCATGTTCAGAAGCAGAGGACAAAACACATATAGGTTCACATGCACTACATTCGGGAACTGGTGCATGAAAGAACCGTCACACTGCAGTATTGTCATATAGAGGATCAAATTGCAGATATTTTCACCAATTATTTTATGGAAAAGAGATTTTTCCTTCTTAGGTCTCTTTTAGGCATTAAGGATTGATTCTTAGTTCCTATCTCTGCTATTTTTAGGGGGGCGTTCCATGAGGTTTTCCCCTATTTCCTCAGTTGTATTAAGCATCATTATGTATTTTAGATTATATTTGGGTAACTTATGGGCTTGTGTCAAGGGCCCTATTGATTCTTGGAAAATCCTAGGTAGCGATAGTAGGGATTCTCCCCAATAACAGTTCCCAATTAGATCATTTATCATTTGGAATAGGGATTCTGTCTGGTTAGCAGCCCAGCTACCATAGAATTGAAGGAATGTTTAAGTCTATTTTACTGGCTATGGCTGTCCACCATTTATGTAATTTTATGTTTTATGAATGATATGCAAGTTCATAAACTAAATGCAGGTGATTTCAGAAACAAGACCCTCACAAGCAGTTAGCCGTGCAGTGAGATGCACAGGGTCTTACATATCTCCTTACATGAATCAATTGTCCCTCAATCACCCAAAGTAAAGAACAACTAGTTTAATCTAATATATTTTAAAATATCCCCAGGGAGAGGAATTAGATTGAAATGAGTAAATATACTATATTGTTTGCACACAAAATCCTAAAGATAGCCATTAGATTCTTCATACATAAATACAACAAAAAAATAACACGAAGATAGATATGTGAAGTTAAAACATTTATTACTCATTTTATTGCATAAGATTCATAATAGCAAATGAAATAATTCGTAAACACATAAATAATTCAGCGAGCTTAGAAAAATCTCACAAATTGTACAACAGGCCAAAACCAAAATAATTCCTCATTCATGGATGCACACAAGCGTCCTGAATCTCATACAGTCCTTCCTTAAGAGAAAATTCAGTTCTCTTTATTATACAAATAAAAATTTCTCCTTACAGAAAGTTTTAGCATATGAGAGCTAGAAAAAGTCCCATCGCTATTCTACTCTACCTTTACTTATGCATTTACAAAATTACTTTTGGTTATCCATTCCCTTTGGGCTTCCCCAACTCTTTGATTACAAAAACATTGTCCTCTAGTGTTCTCACTAGGAAAATGGAATAACAATAAAATATTACATAAATTATCCACATGTGAATAAAACAAATCAACCTAGGTGGACCTAGCCAATCCATCCATGAATTGCTTCCATGTAGCTGCATCCTCTGCTATTGTCTTGAAATCCTTAGGATCTAGTATTCTGACTGACACCTCAAGCACAACTACATGCAATTTTATATGTACTACTCTTTGAGGTGTGACTCTAATTCGGTACTCTAATAAGCAATCGCTGACTGCAGCTTGTGCAACCAAAATATTTACTATCTTCTCATTTAATCCTTTAAGTTCTTATATGATGAGTTCATATTCTTGTAGCCTTTCATGCAGGTACTTCAGGTGTTCTTTGTGTCCTGGAAATTCTTGAAGTCTCTTCATTGAGGAGGTCTGGCATCTGTTATGCATGGTCAACACTCTTTTATAAAAGTCCATGCACTTATCCAATGTTTTCCCAACCACAACTCTCAACTTTACAGCAACCTTGCTGTTGAAATCCATAACTTTATGCTCAATATGAAAATTCTTAACAATCTTTTGAGGTGCAGGTTCTGGATCTTTTCGATTGGTCTCCAACCAAGTCAACTATCCCTAGAGGACTTGCATGATTTCTTGAGTTTGTGTATTGAATTCAGTTGATATAATTGAGATCTCTTGTAATCTGATCTCAGATTGCTTAACCTTGTAGACTTCCTCTGTAAATTTTAACTGCACTTAATAAATTTTCCTTCTGAGCAAGAGGGTGTGCTCATGAAGTGGGTGATATTCATTTTCTGCTCATTTTCTCCTTTGAAAAGAGTCTCCAAAGAACTATTTTGTGTCTCCATAGGGAGATGACCTCTTATTAAAACAACTCTTGATGTGGAAGTGAAACTTTTAGGATTATCTTGAGTAGTATTTTTCTCTTCATTTTCCCTATCCTGATCTTCTTTCTCCTTTTCCCTCAGCTCGTGAGCTATCCTATCTGCTTCTTGTTTTTCCCACTCAGCCAACTCTTTCTATGTTATTTCTTCCTCTTCCTTTTTTCTAGCAGCATCTTCTTCTTCCTTTTCTCTGGCAACTTCTTATGCCAACAATTCTCTTGCACTTTCTACTAATATTCATGTTGCTTCTTCCTTTTCCCTCTATGCAGCTTCTTTGTCTTGTCTTTTTATTTAGAGGTATCACTGTTGTTTCCTTTGCCTCCTATCATTGTGATTTTCTTTTTCAGGTGTTCCTTTAAAGCAGTCATATTACAAGAATTCCGATGTACCTCTTCTTCCTTTTTGAAATGATCAGTGTACTAGAATTTTACTTTCACGAGTGCACAGCGTACAACAACCCTACCCTGAGCATCATTTCTATGAAACCTCTTTTCACTAAAATGGAATATTTCTAGATCTTTCACAAAATCTGGTGCACTTTTAACCATGGAAAACTTATAACTACCCACATAGAATGGAATCAGAGGGAACACAACTTTCTTCATGTCAACCAAATAACTCCAAAAACCATCTAAGAAGAGCTACTTTACTGCTTATTTATGTACCACATAATCAGTGGCATACTTGGGAAGTAGTGAAGGGGCTTTGGTTTCCCCATACATCCTCAAGTAGGTTCTTTCTTTAGAAAATAAATAGTCTACATACTCAATTATAACTTCCCGATCACCCTTAGACATGCATTTACATTCTTCAAGGACCATTAACTAGTAAAGGGGCATTAAGAGCTCCACAGAAATTAGCTTGTAAAAGCTATGATATTTGTGAGACCATAAACTCTAGTATGTTTCCTAGATGGGTACTTTTCCTTCCTTCCTACTACTATTTATCTTTTCAAATGGATGTAAGAAGAGTATAGAGTCAATAAAAAAGGATACCATATAAAACTCAGAATTTCACCGGTGCAATCCTTCTTGTGTTGCAGTTATACAGGAGAACAAACTGTTAGCTATGATATATTCACAATTGAACACAGTCCCCTCCATGGTTACATGGTACATTAGTGGTACCCACCCACTTTTGTAAAATATTCCATAATCTATACCGAATATCCTGTTCATAATTAGGGCTACCAACCTGTATGGGGTTCACAAAACTGGTAGTCTCATATTTCCCAGATGCCCTTTGTCGGAAGTACTTTCCTTCTGTTGTCATCATCTTTGTGCATCCAATGTAATCAATAGTCAGGATATTTATCCAATCATTGGTCATGCTAAATTTTGAAACTAGTAAATTGTAAGATTTAGCTATGAATGCAGGAGTGAAAGAGGAAAATCCTTTATCTTCAACATTGTACATGATCATCCCTTTTGCATCATCCTCAGACCAAACCCATCCAATCACCTCAAAGCAAGGAAACAACTCCGGTCATGTGGATACTTTTGTAATTGCTGATCTCAATATGTTGTCAAACAAGGTTAGATCCTCCAAACCTACATCTGGAACTTTATGATCCTAGAGCATATGATAAATATTCCCCCACTTGAATTCAAGATTGGCCCCAATGACATATTTAGTGTCATGATATATGATTTCTATTCGAGGCGTCATTTCTACATCTAATTCTTCATCTCCAACTTTGGCCTTCTTCTTTCATTTCTTAGGAATGGAATCAGATACAGACTGAGCCTGTAGAAACACAATAAAACATGTCTTAGCATCCCCACTATTATAAATCACATGCATTCAATGTGTATAAGAAAATTGAATGACTACTGTAGGAGCTATATCTTGTTTTACAAATCATCTCTTCATAGAACAAAATTAACTAGTATATTATTTACCATATCATCTTTACCCATTGGAAACAAAATTGCACAATAAAACCTCACATACCATCCAACCCAACTAAGGAAAACTTAAAAATAGGACGACATAACCTAGTTTAATGTAAGGTAAAAAATTGGGCAAAAAACCGAGTTCGCAGGCGATATTTGAGTGTCGCATCAAAAGTTTAATTCTATAATTGACAAGCATAACCCAAGGTATTTACCAAAACAAGATTCAAACCAATGCATGACCCTTTCTATGAGACCAACGGCCCACGAGATAACAACTTGGAGGAAAAACACTATGATAGCATGGAGCTAGCCACCAAGGCCAACACTTCAGCTGAGGAGACAAGGTAAACAACCAAATGAACACACATATTCCATGACTGAAGGCCTCGCAAATCCCTATACTGGAGAATAAAAACCAGGTAAGGAGTGGCCGACCAAAAACTTGGGTCGTCCTGGCTTCATCATTGCATAACCAGAGCCTTAAGCTAACCATGTTTGAATGGAAACGACATGAACAGGCTAGGGAAGGTAGAAAATAATACTATGACTAGAGCAAGCTAGATGGACGATTCCAAATGATTTATAAATAGAAAAGGATGAGGAGATGTTTTTTAAATCCCATGACAAACATGGAAACCATAGCTTCGCAAAAATCCAAAGAGAGTGCCACTTAACCAATGTAAAGGAATCATGGAAGGATAATATCTTACCTATAAGGGATAGCTTCAATGGTTGGTTGAAATCTTGATGCCAAAAACTTTGTAATCTACATATGGCAATCCTCGATAGGAACAACTCAGAGCAATGGATTCTCCATAGTATTCAACAACTAGTTGTTATAGCGGATTTCACCACTCTAGGTGAATCACACTTTGTATGGCCTTCCCCTATCCCGCTGCAGACTCTTTAGACCCCATGGACCATATTTTATCCTTTGATGTGTCCTTGATCATCCCTTAAACTATATAAAAAATGATATACAAGGCCTTTTACCCGATAACCATGTACATACGTGGGTTTTACCCCGATAACCGCGTATGTCGGGATGTGTGCATAATCCAAATCCTTTTGGATTTTTCCTTGACATGGATCCGACTCATTTGACTCATGGCCTTCCATATGCCTTGAGATCATTCGGATTCGACCCTTCATTATCCCTTGTGAAGCTATATAAGGAACCCCTTGGTACATTGAAGGCAGATAGAGAGATTAAGAGCAACAAAACTATAGTCCATTGTTGCCAGAATTATACTTTAGTCTGCATCCCTTTGTCCCTTTGGAGCACTGTTGCGTTCTTCCCAAGCTTGCCTTTTGCTAGTGATCTTGCTATCGAGAGATGAAGGATTGAGGTGGTGGAGGCCCAAGTGGGATATTCAGTTTCTCCGATTCGTAGACGTGCCGTCAGAGGTTGTATCTATTTTGTAATCTTTGATTTATATTAATAAGAACTATCTTTCCCTGTCCAATGATGTGTATTTGATTGAATATTGTATCCATTGGAATATGTGAAATGCTTTTACATTATTGATTATATATGCTAGAATAGATCTAACACCATGATATATAGTATGCTTGTATTGTTTACTTGTTGTTGAGGAAGTATTATATCAATTCAAGCTGAAGATTGGAAAGCTCAACAGGGATCTACTTCAACCGTCCGGAATAAGGTACGAGGTCTAATCCTTTAGTGTTAGACATTTTATTTCTATTGAATATTGGGAAAGATTGATTTCTGGGGTCATAGCTGTCTGTTGTGGTACCCCAAGCCATAGGAATTTCTCTCCGTAACAGAATTGGCAACTCTGCTGGGGATGTCCCTTGTTTTTATTTGGGGGTTTGCGGGAACAATGGGATTGATATTATTGACTTGCTCTTTGTTTCTCCTTGTTTCTGGGTTGCATTTTATAGTATGTTCATCCATTGACACTCCCCTTTATTTGTTTGACCCTTGGCCTGCTTTTTACCACTGCCTTCTTTGTATACACAGGTTTTTGGCCAAAAGTCGCGTATATACGCAGCTGTTCTTTATACAGTCATGTACATCCTCCCTTTTGGTGAGTTTGATGTTGTGGGAAGTTGCTGGGTGGGTTGTGAGTGTGGTTGGGTCTTTCTTGGGTTTGTTGTTGTCTGTTGGATGCTTCTTTTGTGACCAGAGACCGCATTTTCATTGATTTTTCTTTGAAAGTAGTTTTAGTCATTTTTCCTTTTTGTTTTTCTATTAGTGCATTACTGTTTTTTGTCTCGGTGTCTTGCTGGGATTGTCTTTCATACTTGCTGCAGAGACTGAGAGTTTTAGATGACTTTTATTGCATTTTTCATCCTTTTATATTGAAAAATACAAAGTAGTTGCACTCTTAGTTGCATCTTAGATATGGATTTGAGGAGGTACTTGCATTGGATTGCTTGGATGAGAGTTGTGTTTAGGCTTTCATATAGGAAGGATTGCATTGGCATTCGGAAATAAATATATATTTATGCATCTCGTGTAGTGGCATACCCTATTTTTCATTTGACAAAGATTGCACTTAGCATTGTTTGTTATGGTGTGCACTTTTATTTCACTGTTGAGTCTTCATATCACTAGTTGCATGGCCATTTCCCTTTGAGTAATTACAGCCAACTAAAATCAACGCTAAATAAAATGAATTACACTCTTTTCTTTTCTAGGGTGCACCAATAAGAGTAGGTTTTAGGATCTTGGAATAGTTCATTGTAAGTCAATTCTCTAAGATCACTAAACAACAACATCTAGGTGTCTGTCCAGGTGAGTGTGTGAAATCTTTGGTATAATTAGTGTTCTTAGGATCCTCATCTCAAACAGGATTTAAGCACGAGGCAGTGTGAGCGGTTATCGATTGGGATGACCCCTAGTCATAACTGAGTAGCACCTGAGATATTTCTAGGATTGTATTCGTATCTGGGGGATCTTTCGAGAGTTTCGGGCTTTGCTACCCTGTCCATACGGTCAATCCCACCTGCGACTATCCATTTGAGCATTGAGTATATTGAGGTGACCTTAGTGGCCTTACCTAGGATATCGAGGGGGTACTTGTAGAGGTTATTCTGCAGGTGTCCCGGCCAGGTAGAGGCCGAACAGCAAACTCGCTTTACGCGTTGAAGCTGAGGGCCACTATAATTGGTTACATACCTCTGCTTGTAGTGTATGGGAGTTTTGGACCTCTCCTAGGGGAGACATACCTGCTACATTCAGGAGCTCACGTATCCTCCCCTTGGTCTGCTTGTATTTTGGCTGTGGATTTTCTTAGGAGTGTGCTCTTTGTGCACTAGTTTGCCTTTGGGATCATGGTTACTTGAGTATATTTATGCTCTCTTGAGTTCGGGTCCTTTTATTTTCGGCATGCCTGGTATCTTATCATCTGTCTTGGTTCTAGGACGGACCCTGGTGTCAAACTTGGGGGCATCACAACCCCTTACCATGCTCATAGATTTGGGAATGGTCATATTCCATCCTCTACTCCATTTGTGGAGGATTTTTATTCCCTTTGCTCGGTCTTTACACTGGTGGTCACCCTCATGGGGGTGGTGGTGGATGCGTGAACATTGGGTCTACACTTTACATTCCTTTTTATGTCCCATCGTTCACCGCATTGTTTCCTTTGGGTGCATTTGTCATGATCATTCCTCCCTATATCCTATAGTCTGGATTCTTTATTGACTATTTTGGGATGTTTTGGACTAATATGGTTGCCATGTAGGGTCCAGTTTTGTACACTTTCTCCGAGGTTTTGACCTGTTCATGCCTGTCACAGGTATTATGTCTGAACTGGCATATAGGTTAGGATGTCACATCTGCTTGCATTTATGCATTTCCTTATGACCGTTCCATCTTGACCTTAGGTATGAACCCACTCTATTATGTCATGGAACCTTCTTGCTGCTACAGAAGTGGCATGATGTGAGTGGTAGAGCTTCACCTTACATGGGTACCCTAGTTAGTGCCTTATTTTCATTTGGTGCCCATGCCGACGTTTTCTCCTTTAGGGTGTGGGAGTCTGTTGTATAGTACTACCATGACATTTCGCAAGAGCCTCATACTCCTCTTGATCTTATGCTGGCTTGTTTCTTTCCGGACTCCCCTTATGTCAAGTTGTGAATGCATTATCATGAGCTTTGCCTACCTTATTGAGCTTTATCCCGACTCCCCTGACATTGCGTTTCAGCCCATATAGCCCAAGCTTGTCTCATGTCTAGCCATGCAGAGCCATTTTTATATCCTTCATAGCTTGATTCCCTTTTTACCAGGAGTGGATTTGCCCCCGAGTGTTGATATCCTACACATGTATCCTTGCATTGAGCATAGGTATGTTCCACTACTTGGAACTAGTCTGTTTTCCCTGATGACACTCGTCTCCTCATAGTTTGTAACTATAAAGCTAGTTTATTCTTTTTTCAAGTTTTTCAAATAACTGAAAAAGTCCAAAAAAAAAATCAAAAAACCAAAAATCCGGACAAGGAAAGATGTTATCTTTGGCAGTTGTCAAGTCATGTCGCCTTCGAACAGAGCACTGTATATCACATCCATTGGTTGGGTTATAGTTTGACTTAGGAGCTATACTCGTTTATCTGAGTTTATCTCCACCGACTGGTTAACCTTTCAGTCCCTATGGATCCTCTGTTGATGCCTCTTGTGTCACAGAGATGTCCCGGTTTGTATATCGAGTCTATGCTTCCTTCATTCAGTCACCATACGTCGTTATGCTCTTGTTCGAAGGAAGTTGAAACTTGTGTCGGCCATTCCTCAGTTATCTTGACTTTGCATGTCTGCCATTCCTGGTACAGTTACTGGTTCGTGCACTTTATGATCGAGTCCTTCCACATTAGACAGCTTTGCTGAGTACCTCGGGTTGGATGATGGGGGATGCCTCAATGCCCTCCTTCCAGCGGATTTCATCCCATTGAATTTAGATCATTTATTCTGGGATTGCAATCTAGAGTCCTTTTAAGTGCCTTGAGACTTGCAGTCATCAGTGGCAGGTTCTCTCGCCATCGACAGTTTCTTGGGAATACATCAATGTCCCCTGATCAATGGATTCTTTCAAGTGTTCGACCTCAACACATCTATTCACACTTATTAGTTTTCACTCTAGTACCTTGATTCCCATTATCATTATCGGTGGGTAATCTCACATTTGTTAATGGTATACATCAATGACTGGTAATCAGACGATGGACTACTATGTTCGACCTCGACATCTCTATTCGCATAGTAGGACATGTACTCGTAGCGGTTTGTGTAGAATACCTTCCAGATTGGTGGCATCTCTTATATGCTACCTCCTTGATCGTGCCAGTGTTCATGAGATTTCATCTCTCGTGACTTGATTCGAGTGTATGTCGGACATTTCCAGCCACAATGGAGATCTTGATATATTGCATATCTTCAGCCATTTTGGAGATCATGGTCCTTTGTATATCTTCATCATGGATATTTTGATCTATGTATATTGTACATGGCGATGACCACATATGTGATATCATGTATTATGCCTATTCATGGCCATTGTACTCTTATGTATCCAGGACTGCTATATGTACTTGCAGTTATATGCAGAGTTGTATTATTGTACTATGCTGATTGGGTGGCTGGTCTTCCATTTGGGATCCTTCATCACTCCACTTCTAGGATGGACTTATAATGTATTTCGGCCATCGTATGACCCCTCTGATCTCACACATTAGGGGGCATCTGTTATAGTGGATTTCACCACTCTAGGTGAATCACACTTTGTATGGCCTTCCCCTGTCCTGCTGCAGACTCTTTATACCCCATGGACCATATTTTATCCTTTGATGTGTCCTTGATCATCCCTTAAACTATATAAAAAATGATATACGCAGCCTTTTACCCGATAAACGCATACATATGCAATTTTTACCCCGATAACCGCGTATGTCGGGATGTGTGCATAATCCAAATCCTTTTGGAGTTTTTTTTGACATGGATCCGACTCATTTGACTCATGGCCTTCCATATGCCTTGAGATCGTTCGGATTCGACCCTTCATTATCCCTTGTGAAGCTATATAAGGAACCCCTTGGTACATTGAAGGAAGATAGAGAGATTAAGAGCAACAAAACTATAGTCCATTGTTGCCAGAATTATACTTGAGTCTACAACCCTTTGTCCCTTTGGCGCACTGTTGTGTTCTTCCCAAGCTTTCATTTTGCTAGTGAGCTTGCTATTGAGAGATGAAGGATTGAGGTGGTGGAGGCCCAAGTGGGGGATTCAGTTTCTCTGGTTCGTAGACGTGCCGTCAGAGGTTGTATCTATTTTATAATCTCTGATTTATATTAATAAGAACTATCTTTCCTTGTCCAATCATGTGTATTTGATTGAATATTGTATCCATTGGAATATGTCAAATGCTTTTACATTATTGATTATATATGCTAGAATAGATCTAACACCATGATATATAGTATCCTTGTATTGTTTACTTATTGTTGATGAAGTATTATATCAATTCAAGCTGAAGATTGGAAAGCTCAACGGGGATCTACTTCAACCGTCCGAAGTAAGGTACGAGGTCTGATCCTTTAGTGTTAGACATTTTATTTCTATTGCATATTGGGAAAGATTGATTTCTGGAGTCATAGCTGTCTGTTGTGGTACCCCAAGCCATAGGAATTGCTCTCCGTAACACTTGATGCTTCTTCGACACAGTTATCTTGACTGTCTTTCACTTCAGTGTGGGATTCCTCGTGCTTTGTCTGACTTACAGAATGATCTTCCTCTACCACTGGTTCCTCACTGGAGACTTCTTTCATTGTATCCCATGCTCTCTTTGGAGTATCAGCTTCTACAATGTAATGAAATAATGAATAGTCTATACTATCTTGTATGAGACATAAGGAAACAACTTGCCTTCTTTCTTTTTTGAATTCTGTCAAAGCATTAAACGTTTCTGGATCAATGGGATCCTCTTTAACTATGAATTGCCACAAATCTTGTAATTTTAACACATTAATTACTTTGATTTCCCATACATTATGCTCATCTCCATTAAACTCTGCCATAAACCTTGTGGTGTTAAGATATTCTTACCTCTTCATATTCTTCTGGGACTGCTTTTGGTAGCACCATCTTAAAAAATAGATCTTCTTTTCTAGATCACAACCTTCAATAAAATTGGATGATCAGGCAGTGAGCTCTTCAGGTTTTTTTTTTTTAATTGGACAAAATAGAGCACGACTTCCTTCTGCAATGGGGAGCTCTAACCAGATCTGAACATATCCACAATGATCTACCTGTGCACACCTCTGCACTTTCTTCTTTGCAATTACCAGTGAAGTAACGAAATATAGGGTTACGACAACGGCAGCCCTAAGTCAGATCTGGAATAAATTAAAAAAAAATAGACAAATTGCCCAGCACAATCAAGGTTCTGTGCAATTGGGAGTTTAGATCTCAAATTGCCAAGCACTGGAGCCTGCGATCCACAATAATAAATAGAAGAATAGCATTCCAAGTAACTCAGAAAAAATGTACACCTGATATCAAATGCACTCCTACGATTTCTTACTGAGTGGAATGGGACCGGCTACTCCAGCATCTTCCAATCTGAGCCTGCGATCTATACCAGATTCTATGGTAGCAGCCTTTCGAATCCCTTCATTGCGCTGAGAGGCGCTCTACAGCCCAGTATGGGGGAGATCTTGTCACGTGATGTCACGTGATGTAACGTGATGTAACGTTACTAACATGTTGGCAAAAAACAATAGTGAAAGTAAATATTATGGGGGAGATCTTGTCACGTGATGTAACATTACTAACATGTCGGCAAAATATAATAGTGAAAGTGAATATTATGGGGGAGATCTTGTCACGTGATGTAACGTTACTAACATGTCGGCAAAAAATAATAGTGAAAGTGAATATTATGGGGGAGATCTTGTCACGTGATGTAACGTTACTAACATGTCGGAAGAAAATAATAGTGAAAGTGAATATTATGGGGGAGATCTTGTCAAGTGATGTAAAGTTACTAACATGTCGGCAAAAAATAATAATGAAAGGGAATATTATGGGAGAGATCTTGTAACGTGATGTAAAGTTACTAACATGTCGGCAAAAAATAATAGTGAAAGCGAATATTATGGGAGAGATCTTGTAACGTGATGTAACTTTAGTAACATGTCAGCAAAAAAAAATAGTGAAAGCGAATATTATGGGAGAGATCTTGTAACGTGATGTAACATTAGTGACATTTGTAACATGTCGGCAAAAACATAATAGTGATAGTGAACCTAATGGGAGAGATCTTGTAACGTGATGTAAAGTTTGCAATATTGAAGTAATTAATGTAAAAAGTAGTAAATATTTTGTGCTCAATTCCATGTCTTAAACTTTTCAAGGAGGTCGACAGTGATTTTTTTTTTTTCTGAAAGTTGTCAATAACAAATTAGGTGTGTGGAATTCGCATGGTTAAAGGCCAAACCTTCAAAGAACCTGTGGAGGTCAACAATCGCTATGTTGATATCAACGGGTTGCATCTGCTGAGGGCTCACGGGGATTGTTTGGGAAGCATATCCAACTTGCTTAAAATGTCAGATCTTCTATGGCTCCATTGGAATGACTTTCCCAATGTCTCCCTGCCTTCGTGGATTCCTTTAAAAAAATCAAGAGTTCTAGAAATTCGGATGGCCACTGGTGAATTGAAAACATTGTGGAAGAGGAAAAGTGAGGTACATCTAGATACTTTAATTTTTTAATGGAAGTTTGTGATTAGTTTTGGTAAGAGTTTTTAAATAATCACACTTGATATTTTACGGTGAATTGCAGGCACCTGTGCAGTTGAGGGAGATGATTATTGGTTCTCGTCTTTTAAAGTTTCCAAACTCCACAAGGAAGTTGAAGCACCTCCAAAAGCTTACTGTCTGTTATATCAAAACATTGCGAGAAGAATTCTTTCATCTCCGCTCCCTGAAATATTTGAGAATGGGCACAGGCATGAAGTTACTTCCAAAAGCATTCGGGAATCTTACGAACCTCCAACATCTTAATTTGAGTGGTTGCAACTGTCTTCAACTGTTGCCAAATTCTTTAGGAAATCTTACAAACCTCGAGTATCTTGACTTGTCTGGCTGCTCCAATCTGCAGATGTTGCCAAAATCCTTTGGAAATTTACTTCGACTTAAACATCTCTGTTTGACAGATTGCTCTAAATTGACGCTCTCAAATGAAACACTTGGAAATATTAGCACGCTAGAGAGCTTGGATATTTCAAATTGTCAGAAAATGGATGTAGTGCCTCTGCAAATCACACGTCAGTGGTCCCTGCAAAAATTATATTTGTGGGATACAAATTTAAAGGAATTGCCAAACGCGATTGGAAACTTGAGCAATTTGGAAATCCTTTTATTAAACTCCCCTAAGCTAGATGATCTGCCAGCTTCCTTCTGTAACCTAATGTGCTTAAGGGAATTGAGACTTCATTTCTGCAACAATTTGAAATGCTTGCCTGACTCAATTGGAGAGTTAAAACAATTGACAGAGTTTCACCTATGGTATGCCGGATCCATAGAGTATTTACCAATTGGTGTCACTGAGTTGAACAATCTTGAAATTTTGGATGTCAGATATTGTCCCCTAAGAGCATTGCCTTTTGCCCGTGTGGAAATGGTTGGAGCCCGAAAAGAGCCATTGACAGATCTTAGAGAGGGAAGATTGTTACACTCTTCCATTGACAAGTGCATGCTGCGACTTAAAGATTTACAGCTTTGGGGCACGAAGATAAAGGAATTATCATTTCCGAGAGGTGTTTTCCCTAACCTCCTGCATATCAATATCATCTATGGTCATGATTTGGTGGAGGTTGGAGAACTGCCAACAACACTAATACCTTTAGAGTTGCAACATTGCTCTCCCTTGAAGGAAATAACAGGTCTTTGTGGTCTTGAAAAACTTCGTCGACTACACATTTATGGGTGTGATCGAGTAGAGGAGCTTCCCGGTCTTGAGACGTTGATATCTTTGGATCTGAAGAGCGTAGTGGAGATGAAGAGGAAACGGAAGTTGAAGTGGAACTGGGGTTGAAGAGGATACAAGAGTTGCATCGGAGTAGTCAAATAAGTTCTGACGATGATGATCAACAGGATTGTTTGATGATGAATTTATTTACAAATAGAAAAATATAATTTAAACATTTACAAAGTTATATTTTAACCAAAAAAATATGCTAATCAAAATTTATTAAAAAGTTTAAATTTTTTTTATTAAAAGGTCCAAAACAAATTCTCAAAATTTTTTATTAAAAAGTCTAAAAAAATCTTATTAAAGGGTCCAAAACAAATTCCCAAAATTTTTTATTAAGAAGTCCAAAAAAATCCCAAATTTAGAATAAATAAATTGCTTTGAACAAAATCTATTGATCCATTATTTAAAACTAAATGTTAATTAAAAAGAAATAAACCAATCATAATTTTGGGTTTGAATTCATAAAGTTCAAAATGGATTTGATCCCTCTAATTCCTACATAAACATTTAAAAAAATTAATTACACATTTCACTCTTGAGAATGATTGGTGGAAACTAAAGATAGTAAGCTTACATGGAAGTGGATTTAATTCTAATTACTGAAAACTAAAGATAGTAAGCTTACATGTATATATTCCCTCTACACATTCAGCAAAAATTTGGCCTTGCACATGGTTTTAAAACCATGTGCAAGGCCTCATAAACAACCATGCAAGGCTTCTTAAACAATCCATGGTAAATTTCACTCAAGGAGATTTTTTAATTTTTTTACCAAGTTTCAATTAAAAATGAAAATAAAAAAAATAAACGACTCCTTAAAAAAAAAAAATCCAAAAAATATATTATTTCAAACACTAATCAATAGCTTCATTTCTCAAGATTGTTTTTTAATGAACATTGTACCATCTATTGGTGAATCATAATGAAACAAATGAAGATATGCTTAAATTGTGTATTTATTATTATACTTTAAAATTTCTAAAAAGATTATAGTTACTGGATAAATAGATATAGATTCTTATTTACAGGGTGTGGTGCATATTGGGTCATAAAATCCTTGTTTTTTTTTTGTTGCCAAAACCTTCAAATTATCTTTTTTCTCCGGATCCCTCTAATTCCTACAAAGGCAATGAAAAAATTTAATTGCACAATTCACTCTTGAGAATGATTGGTAGGAAAATCCCTCTAATCCTCGAGTGGATGATCCCTCCCTCTAATGACAGTAACTTATTATTTTAATTGATTATCATGTAATCTACTTGAGAGATTGTGATTGTTAATTGTGTGTAGGTATTTAAAATGTATTATTTCACTACATAAACTAAAGATACTAAGCTTACATGGATATACTCCAGTTTTGTGTCACCTCCCACCACTGAAAATATGTGTCTTTTGGTTTGAATCAAATCAATTTATACCTAAGAAGAGGTTTGCAACTCGAGAGATTTGATCCATCTCGGCGCTTGATAGACCCTAGGATTTGGATCTACGCTGGTTTACAACAATGTGAAGTTTAACTCGGAAAGAGTCGATCCCCTGATGAGTGTGACGGCCCCATTCATGGCCTGGGCTAATGACGCACACTAGTCCATGGGCTGCGTCTACCTCAAGAGAAAGCGTTTGCAGGCAGGGAAGAATCACCGCTGGTTGTTCTGAAATAGAGAACAAGCTATCCGAGCTCTAATGGCGAAGAAACCTCAGATGGGTTTTTTGGGTTATCTACATACAAAGATCGCATAGACCCAAATCTTTTCTTGTTGAGTTTTGACAACCTAGATCTGACGGCCACACCAAACTTGATGGAAATATCCAAAAGCGCTGAATAGGTAGATCGCTGGTAGATCGGTGTCTCATGCACGCAGGTGTGAATTGAATCAGATCAAATCGCCTATTGCCTGATTAAGGATCTGAATCCGCTCATGCTTTGTTTAAATTGTGTAGATCTGGGAGAAACGGAAATAGATCTGCGAACCGACAGCGCAGGAAGCTTGCTGGAGATCTTTACCTTTTTTTTTTTTAATCACTGCAAAAAATGCAAATTACTGGAGAAAATAAAATTCAGATCTGAAAAAAAAAAGAATAGAGTGCCTTAGCTTCTTAGGCAACCCGCTTCCAAATGGCTTCGCTTCCTAAGAATGCTTTCCACTCTGTGAAAAGGCTTACCCCAACAATGGAAGGATCATGCCTTAGGCTCTGATACCATGTGAAAGAAAAGAAGAAAGCAAACAGAAAAACACACAGGCAGATGATTGCCTTCTCATTATTCAGAGTTGTTTAAATAGGAAATACAAAACAATATTACTGTGGATGAAAACCACAGCTAGGTAAATACCGTCGTGGGTTACCTAACTCTCTAAACTAACTACGAGTGAGATTACTCTCTTCAACACATTTTACAGCCTAATAAGACAGAGATGTGTAACTTCTTCCCTGGTCATCTTTGACACCTATCCGTTATAAAAAAAAAGTATTATTAAAATAACATATCTACTCAAATTAAATTTAAATTATTTAAAAATACATACATATAAAATTACACATACTAGATAATTAAAAACAATAAATCAAAATCTACGAGTGATTTGTTGATCATGCCAAAACTCACTTTAAATGCTGAATGACCTTTGAGACGGGAGGTTGTCGCCTTCCAATAAGCATGAGGGGAAACCATATCCTTGTCAACCCTTCTCAAACACCTACATTCTCATCATAGTCCAAATCGATGGCTCGGGCAGAATTGCCGTGAACAACCTCCCAGAGAGGTTCATACCAGAAGATTGCAGCAACTTCCAATTCCCTCGGTCAGTCCTCCTGTCCTTTCCCGGATCAATAACACACTTACCAAATCTACTGTGCAAATGGGTGCAAAACCAATGAGCAAGCATAATATCAATGGAGAAGGGAGGTGTCAACACATGGGCTAGGTGTCCCGTTGTGGAACCTATTAGTCCTAGGTCTCTCGTAGTGGCAGCCGTGAATCCTTTCACCCTCATACACCCGCATGAGGGTTATAGAAACACATATAACCTATGTCATGTCATTGAGTCACTTTCTTTCTTTCCTGTTTTCAAGTGTTCATGGAAATTGAAAAAAACTTATTGCTAGATTATCACACCACCAAGTGACACTAGTTTTTGCTAGAGGAGCAATGATAGATAAGCTGGTCCCTTTTTATTTTTTTATAAGAATTATATTGCCTTTATTTTTCATTTTATTTTAAGCCGGTATGGAGAAAAGTTCATATTAGAAACTTAAGAGGGGCAAAGGTTCAATTCGCCTTTCCTTTCTGTTTTTTTGAAGCTTGGTATGGAGAAAAGTCCATATTAGAAACTTAAGAGGGGCAAAGGTTCAATTCGCCTTTCCTTTCTGTGTTTTTGAAGCTTGGTATGGAGAAAAGTTCATATTAGAAACTTAAGAGGGGCAAAGGTTCAATTCGCGTTTCCTTTCTGTTTTTTGGATGTTTTTTTGAAGCTGGTATAGAGAAAAGTTTTTTTTAAGACTCTGGGAACAGCAATCTCAAAAGTATATTTAACAGTTTTCAAGCCATTTATACCAGTAACTTGTGACTCAGCAAGGGCCGAGACGTGGCTAAGCCCACCGGGATGAGCCTCTATCCCAGTGGTCGCCTACCCTTAGAGCCTTGTCACAACCCTATCCGGCCAGTTTTGAACCGATGACCTTAAAAAAAAGTAACAAATATTCTTAACTGATATGGAAAAGAGTTACTATTAGAAACTTAAGACCAGCAAAGGAATTTGATTCAATGATTCAATATTCATGACCTCACAACAGTGTCCTGCTTTTAAATTTTTATGACCTGAAAAAGACATCTCAATACAAAAGAATTATAAACCTCACAACCTTTTACTTGGCCGCATTGGGAATATGGCTGTCTGTTCAGATTCATTGATGATTGGACAGCTCGGGATAGGATGGGTGAAATTGAAGACATGCACATGTTTTGAAGAGGCATCCGGCTTACATATTGTTAACAGCACTCATGTGCCTTATTGGAGCTGTGAACTATACCCAAAGTACTGTAATATACTAGGGTAGGGTAAGATATCCAATAAATGGGCAATTTGATGGAATATTCAGCTTTCCAGCGGCGCGTATGCAAAAAGTATCTGAACATACCAAATCTTATATTGGAAAAATATCGATTCAAGATTTACAGATTTAGTATGTAAAGTTATCAATCGCTAGAGAATCTGATTGCTGCGATTCGCTAAATATATTAAAAGTTCCTCGGAATAATTGTACTGAGTATGGAAGAACTGTACCGCTTGTACAGCTTAGTAAGGAAGATGGATATTGTTAAGCATTTTTTCATAACTGGCTCACCCAAAATATAATAGACCATATAGAGTTGCACGAATACATGATATGCGCCGTCCAATTAGGAAAATTCCAAACACAAGTGTAGTTCAAATGTCATGGATTCTGATGTTGATGCTAAAAACCGTGCCAGTGTGGTAGGCGTTAATTTTTTTTTCAAAATGCCTCGAGCCTTTATTCTGGGACGGTGGGACCAAAGCAAATGATATAACAGCTGACGAACACTGAATAATCCGACCTAAATATTATTGTACCTTTGGAAGGAAGATAAAGCACTCGAAAATATACAAATTGGGATATGAAGGGCATTTAATAATCCCACCTAAATATTATTATACCTAAAAATTAATGTATCTTTGGAAAGGAAGATAAAGCATTTGAAAATATACAAATTAGGATCTAAAGGGCATTTAATTGGATTTTTAATCATTTTTCTTAATATGGGAGAACTATTTACCTTGATATCAAAGCTTAAAGCGAATAAAACAAAAAGCATCTTTAAAATTTAAGTTCATAAGGCAAGCATGACATAGTTTAATGTGGTCAAAGTTGTATGGGCTGCGGTATTTTGGGATGGCTTTCAGTGATCAAAATTGAATCTTTCATAGCTCTTTCTAGGGGTTTAGCCCTTCCTAGAAGTACATTTTATAAAATATACTTCAAATAAAATTTAATCTTTTAAATTTATCGAAAGAAAAAAAAATTTATAAATTTCAAAATAAGCATAAAATTTGAAACATTCTTTCAATATTATTTTAATTTCGTTAAATATATATAAAACATAAATTAATATTATTAAATTAATTAATACATATTAATCACTTAATTGATCTTTACATCTCTCTAAAATAGACATTTTTCTTAAATTATAGCATTTTCTAAGTTTTTCCTATTTTTTTCCACCTAAATCTCAGCCTTGATTTTTGATTTTTGTATTCAAGAAAAGAAAAGATTCCATAATTGATATTGGAAATAATAATTTCGTTTCAAAATTAGTGAAGTTGAGCTGTTATTTAAAGACATGGTTGTGTGGTTGCTTTACTATGAGATCGTGACTGGTGAGGCTGATATTGCTATTGGCGAGCTAATTGGTTTAGCATATGTGATGGGGGTTGCAGAGCTTTAGAGCTTCCCATGTGCATCAATTTTTTTTTTCAATAATTCGAAGTTGATCCTTTTCTTTGTTTTTTTATCTGTTGTAACTTGATTTATGTGTGATTTTTCCAAAACTGTAATTTCTTTTGGGTGAATGTGTTACATACCCACAAAGTCAAAAGTTGTTGTTTTTTTGGCTAAAAAGAAAGAATAATTGTAACTTGATTCATGGGTGATTTTTCCAGAACTCTAATTTTTTTTTGGGTGAATGTGTTATGTACCAGCAGAGCCAAAGGTTGTAATTTTTTTTTGGGTGAATGTGTTACCTACCACCAGAGCCAAAAGTGCCAAAAGTTGTTGTTTTCTGGCTAAAAAGAGAGAATAACAATTCGTTAATTTGTTACTGTGAACTTATCATATTTATTTTATGGGTGGAAAAATATATATATTGGAATTTCAAATTTGAATATAATTTGGAATTTGGAAAAAACTATTTTGTGGAATTGGAAAAATATATATATTTGGAATGAGGTAGATTGGAATGCCATTTATGATGTATGGAAACTAATGAAAGCCCAAAAAGCTCTTCCACTGGGAAAATAGCTTCATCTCTCCCATGACGTAAATTTGATGATTTTGAAGAATAAAGGGAAGCCAGTTCTTGATTAATATTTTTAGAATTGTGTACATTTGTGTAAAATAGTAGTTTTGTGGATAAATTTGAATTTAAAAATATTTTTAATTTATAGTTTAATTGAAATTACAAAACTTTTATTAGCTATTTGTTAACATTATTAAAATGTGAAAGTATAAATATTTATTAGGAATTTTTTTTATAAAATGTATAATTAATTTTCTTTTTTCAATTAAAGTATAATTATTTTTTCAAATTTTCAAAGGTGAAGGGTTTGGTAGATATATACCCTTCAATATGAGATTAAAGGAGAACTTCAAATTTCATCACTGATGGCTTTTAGATTTATTTTAAGCTTTTTTTTATAAAACAGAAAGAAGCTAATAAAACAGAAAGCATCTTTAAAATTTAAATTCATAAGGCAAGCATGACATAATTTAATGTGTTCAAAGTTGTATGGGCTGTGGTATTTTGGGATGGCCTTTTTATATTACATAATTTTGTTATTATGTCCCATGGATTGTATCTGGCTTTTTTTACCAAGGCTTTTTTTTCTTTTCTTTTTTTGTGTTTCTATAGTTTTAGAGTTGTATTTACATGGTTTACTTTTCATTTTATTTAATTAACCTTTTTTTGTCTTTGGAATTTGGAGTAGGATTTGGGGTGGTGTGACATGCTAGAGGCATGGTGACGTTGGTTTTATGGTTGTGTTTGCATAATTTCCTTTTCATTTTATTTAATTAACATTTTCTTTTGTGTTTAGAATTTGGAGCGAGCTTTGGGGGTGCTGTGACATGCAAAGGGCATGGTGACGTTGGTTTTAGTGTTAGCCGATATTTGCTCTTTGTTTCTCGGTTGTGGGTTTTTGCTTCCTCTCGGGTGTTTCGGTTATCGCTTTGTCGAAATTTGCTCAAAATTTGTTCAACCATGTGCGATGAAAAAGTGAAGGTACATTGTTACGGTACAAGTGGTTTAGTGTTTGGTGATGCCCACATTTAGTTTCATGGTTGTTGGCAGGGATTTTGGTAAGTGACTTGCACAACATCGCGGCAGCTACACAACCTCATGCGGTACCGCGCAAGACTAGATTAGCACGATGGGTGGAAGAATAATCGCTTTGAATATTTTATATCTTATTTGACCAAGTTTTGTTGTAATAGGTCATTAGCGAGTCTAAAATGGGCCTTATAAGAAAAAATGCCAACAATAATTTCTTGTGAGTTGGAATTCAAGAACCAGAGGTCAAGGAGGATGAGGTCATGAATTAATCCAGTGCTACACCTGTGGGGTATTTGGGCATTATCAAAGGGAGCGCCCTTATGCGTAGTGTACATACGGTGTAGCCCGTGATTATAATTTTGAAAGCTACCCACAGTTGATTGAAAAATGGTAGGTAATAAATATTCCTCAGTTATAGAACGCGTAGAATCAGAATCAGCCTGCATTCCAAGTACATAACTAACCGATAATGCAGAACCAGGTCCCACCGCAGACTCAGACTAAGAACCCGCCTCAGACTCAAAACCAACCAATGAATCAGAACCTGCCGTTGAACTTGAATCAAGGATCAACAATTGCCACTATTTAGGCAGAGCCGCGAATGAAGGATGTTGATGTTGGGATCGTCGCTCACACTGGTGAGACAACTGGAGACAATGGACCATGGCTCCAAGTTCAGCTCACTGGTAAGAAAAAGGTGGCATTTGAGATTGCGACAGAGAAAGATTTTTTCTTTGATGCAAAGAATGCAATCAGGTGAAATCCGGGTAAGTTACCAATTGTTGATATGCCATTTGATTTTGATCCATCTGTAGAGGAAGGACCATCGTGACAGCATGGTACCTTGCAGAAGTTCTTTGAGATTTGTCTATCACTGGAAAGAGGATCTGATTCCCTTGTCGAGTTTGACACATTATTGTACCACTCGGATAAGCCAATGAAGGATTCTGCTATGAATTCCTTTCAAAAAAGGAAGACAGGAAAGGAGATGAGGACGAATATCTAGATTGGAGATTATGAGGTTGACTCGGTCATTCTGGATTGGAAAGGCAAACCTAGAAATTGATTGGAAAGGAAACATTGGGATGGTCGTTGGTACAACTGCGACTAGTAAATCAGGCGAAGGTTCAGCCCATTGGTCGCGTTTCAAACTTGGTTGTCGACATTGAAGGTATGAAGATTCACACTGACTTTGATGTGATAGATGTCATAGAAGACGGTGGTTCCTATCCCACGGTACTAGGGATTGGATGGGCTAATGATATCATGGCAGTTATCAACTTCAAAAAAATGAGTTATGACATTTGAAAACAAGGATGTCAGGGTCATTGCTCCTATGGACCCTCAGGAAGCACGGCGATATATTGAACTCATAAAGGATGAAGTTGGGATAAGTTGGGATCACGCTTATAACATCTATGAAGACTATATCCATCCTATTGTTGATGGTGAACTTGGATTTCACAGTGCAAGTTCTGCGTCCTTTGACTCTAAAGATGCTCTAGAAATTTGGTAGACTCGGTTGCATGAAGTATCATTCAAGAAATGCGGGTTGATTACACAGTCTCTTTGGCATGTTACAACTGAGACTATTGAGTTGTACCTTTATGAAGGGTTGTTGGGACTATTAGAGTTCTTTTAGGAATTTGAAGAGAAAGTTTTTGAACCGCAAAGGATACTGGCTCTTGATGTAGCACTAAAGACTACTCCATGACTGGTAATAGTGCCACAGATTGAAGATGGTCCACTTTGGCGAATTAGTGGTCTTTGATGCTAGGAGATATGACAGACGGAATGATCTTACTGGTCATTTAATCGAGTGTCAGACTTTATGGGCATCACGACCCAAAGATGAATGGGTCCACGCTTTCGTTCACAATCTAGAAGAAACGCCAAGATCCTGGTATGTGGCGGCAGAGTTGCGAAGGACTATCACCAATTGGGAGGAGTTGTCTGTTTGTTTGGTGCAGACATTTAGTTTTCAGGACATCAACCCAGAGGTATGCAATGCTTTACAAATAATCTGTGATGTCATACTCAAGGTCACCCCTGTCGCCTATACAGTTGATCCACATGCGCATTGTTCAATCCAGTCCATGATGGCCTGCTACAACTTGTCAGGCGAACCTGGATATGATGATGCATTGCAGAATGTTAATATTCCAGAGTCCAAAGGAATCTGTGATGTCGCAACCTCCTACATACCGATGGACTCAATGAGTCAACTGCTAAAGATCCGAAAATTTAACAGTGCGTCGGCAGAGAACCTAAAATTTGCCAATATTGGAGACTACTGGGACAAAGAGACCATGGCTAACATCATAGACCTGCTACCTGAATTCTAGGATCTTTTCCCGACATGGTTTTCAGAGATGAAGGGAATTTTAGGAGACCTATGGGAGATGAAAATCATGTTGAAACTAGATGCCAAACCGGTGCGACAGAGGCCGTATCGAATGAATCCACAATACAAGGACTATGTGAAGGCAAAGATTGACTAGATGCCTGATGCTTGGATCATCGATCCTGTAGAAGAATCCTAGCAGATAAGTCCTACGGTGGTCCATGAAAAAAAGACAGGGGAAATCCACATTTGTGTCGACCTAAGGAAGTGGAATGATGCATGTGTACATGACCCATTCTCGACACCTTTTACAAATGAAGTTCTTGAAGGTGTAGGCAGCCAGTAGATGTATTCTTTCACAGATGTCTTCTCAAGATACTAGTAGATCTGGATTGGTACGGAGGATCGCTATAAGACTACGTTTGTCACTGAATGGGGCTTTTTTCAATATACAGTCATGCCATTTGGGTTGAAGAATGCACCAACTGTATTCTCTCACGTAGTTGTCGTTGTATTTAAATATTTTATTCAAAAGTTCCTACAGGTGTATATGGATGACTAGACTGTCTATGGACTAATTAGGGACCTTCTGGACAACCTGCGGCTGATGCTGGAAAGGTGTCTCCAGCATCAGATCGCCTTCAACTTTAAAAAAGTGTATTTTTGTGCACCATTGTCATGCTACTGGGGCGAATCGTCTGCAAAGAAGGTCTGTTGGTCGATCTAGCGAAGATTGTGCTAATCCTCAGTTTACCACCACCGAATAATGTAAAGATGCTTCGGGCCACACTGGGGCATATTGGATACCATCACAAGTTTATCAAAGGATAGGCTGCAATTACTACCCCCATGGAGAAGCTGCTAAAGAAAGATGCAGCCTATGAAAAGACTCAGGAATGTCAAGGAAATTTTGACACCTTGAAAGCCGACATGGCCTCTGCGCCCATACTGGTTTTTCTTGATTGGGATAAGGAGTTCCATGTGCATGTCGACACTTCTTCTATCTCACTGGGGGTTGTTCTTGCACAACCAGGTAGGGTGACCTGGATCACTCGATCGTAAATGCCAGTAAAAAGTAGTCTTTTGCTTAATGAAATTATACAACGACGAAAAGGGAAGGATTGGCGATGGTTTATGCATTGCAAAAATTCTGGCACTAATTGTTGGGAAGACATTTCAAGATGTTCATTGATCATTATACTTTGCAATACCTGGTCAATAATCCTATGTTGCGGGGGAAGATCTGTTGATGGCTGTTACTCTTCCATGCGTTTGATTTTGAAATAATTGTGAAGCTAGGGTGACTGAACGCTGGCCCCGATTATCTGTCTCGTGTCGAGAATGGTGAAGAACTGACCAATATTGATGACGGATTTCCAGATGCACAACTGCTTCATGTTGACATCGCAGATGATCACTATGCACCAATTATTCATTTTTTTTCCACTCGTGTCGCCCCGAAGGATGTGTCGACTGGCCAAAAGAAGCAGTTGGTTGTAAAGGCTTTTGATTTTGAATTAATTGTGGGACAGTTATATAAGCTTGGACCGGATCAAATATTGCAACAGTGTATTTTACCACATGAGCAGGGTCCCATTCTCGAAGAAGCACGTGTAGGAATTATGGGAGGTCACTATGGAGGTTGGGCTACTGCAAGGAAGGTGTTCCCCACCGGACTATGGTGGCCTACATTGCATAACGATGCCGCAAACTATGCGAGGATTTGCGACGTCTCCCCGCATGTCGGTATACCATCACGGTGGGATGATATGTTGTCGGTATCGCAGGTGACTCTGCAACCATTTGATAAATGGGTTGTGGATTTTTTGGGTCCTATTAATCCACCAAGGAGGCGGACTGGTGTGCAATACATCATTACTACAACCAACTATCTCATTAGGTGGGAAGAAGCTACACCAATTGTGGATTGTACCGCTGCGATGGCAGTGAGTTTCATCTTTGAAAACATCATGACACGGTTTGGGTGTCCTAGGATCTTGATGAGTGACCAAGGTAGTCACTTTGTCAACCAGACTACAAAAGCTCTAACTAAGGAGTTGCAGGTGCAACATAAGAGGAGTACACCATACCATCCATAGGAAAATGGGACCATCGAAGCGTTCAACAAAATCTTGGAAACAACGTTAACTAAGGTATGTAATGCTAACTGCGATGACTGGGACCTAAAAATTCCAGCGGTGCTATGGGACTATCGCACTACTTGTAAACGACTAACCGGTCAGACACCATTTAAGTTGGTCTATGGGCAAGAGGCAGTCATGCCCATGCAGTATATTGTTCACTGTCTACGCATTACCACAGAAACGGGAATGGATGATGTAGAAGCATTAGAATAATGGATTACGCAGTTGATCTCACTTGAAGAAGACCATTTTATTGCTATCTTCCACCAAAAGGCTGTGAAGGATCGACAGAAGGCGTGGCATAATTGCCACATTAAGAAAAAAAAGTTTGCGACAGGAGATTTGGTTATGTTATATGACAGTAAGTTCATCAAGCATCCAAGTAAGTTAAAAATGAAATGGTTAGGTCCCTATCTTGTTCATTCCATTACTTTTGGCGGTGCAGTTCAATTACAACAATTAGATGGTGCAGTCTTACTGACGCTTGTCAATGGGAGTCGCTTAAAGCCCTATAGGTTAGGGATGATGATGCACACTACTTGAGGTGCTGAAAAAAAAAATGAAGCTTTTAGTTCAAAATAGCAAGGCGAGCCCCGGAGGAGAGGCTGCACAAGGTTCAAGTTGTTAGTGCTAACTAGTCAACCACTTGCGACAGCTACAAGGCTGTGGGTCGGTCAAATCAAGTAATAAATGGAGGTAGTTAAATCAGTTGGCTGACGGCGGCTTGTTGAAGCAACTCGCATTAATGATTGATCTGACCATTGGAAGAGTAGGATTGTCTATGGATTTGGCATCATTCATACCAGATTTAGCAATAATGGTGAGGATAGATTTGGTAATGATGAATTTTGAATTGGAGGTGGCTATAAAACAATGCACGAGATGTGTAAGGATGGAATTGTTCAGTTGAGTGAGCAGAGTGTACATTAGAGAAGGGATTGTGCAGTGTGGTGTGATCTATTGAGTGAGTTGTAGTGTTACAGGTTAGAGTTGTTGAGTGCATTCTCAGGTTTGAAGGGTGAGGGATGCTAAGCGACCTTGACCTTATAGATATTTTCAGTCAGTATGAATCCCCTATTCGGCCCACAGCTGTTGAATAATAAATTATGAGCATTCCAGACAGTTCATTGTCTATTCCCATGAGGAAGCGGCAAGCTCAAAGGCCCAGCCCCACGCTGTCGCAGAAGAGGTAAACTCGCACCTCGATGGGAGTGCAAGGAGAAGGCATTGCACAAACCTGGTCGTTGAGCTCGGGAGATGTTGAGTCCATGGCAGCTCGAGGTGTCTCTCTTCATGAAATTTTGGGATATGTTGCTCCTACACATTCGGGAGCAAAGTTACGGCAGTCATCAAAGAGTCAGAAGTATCCACCAAAATTGTCGCCGTTGCCGGAGGTGATGAATTGCTCGGTCGACATCATCTCTGCATTAATGAAGTTGAAATTTGAATACCATGACCTTCTATTGCTCAAATATGTCAGGTATGAGCCCTATGAGTCAATATCGATGGGGCCTAATGCCCCAATCCGGCGGATTCCTCAACCATGGGAAAGTGGGTTAGATCAATCTGGATTGTTGGGGCTCATGAATATGCCTCATCTTGGTAGATTGAATGTAGCCCATGCATGTGTGAAGTAACTATTGGCTTGTTTTCATGGAGGGACACTTTGGTTGAATACGTCGATCCCAGCTATAGTAGATTTGATAGTAAGTATCACAGACTTACCGAAGTCCAGGCAAGATCCAACGTAGTATATCTGTGGGAGAGATATTGACAAAAGTCTTGCCAAGCAGCTGAAGGAGCGCTTTGGTTTACCATGTGATGGTCATGCTTATCACATCGATAACATCAACTCACAGGTGGTGCGCATCGGCGCAAGGATTCTGGCGAGTAAGGTCGTTGGAGGAAACCGACCAATACAATGCAACTCAGGTGTTGTCTCTTGCACAGAAAAGTGCGTTGAATGGGTGAAAATGAATTGGTCTCTATTTTTTCTGAATTAGTTGCTAGAAGATGCACTTGTTGCTCAGGCTGGGAGGTCATTTTCATATAGTTGGTTGTTGATCCTTATTGTGCTAGTTTCCTAGATGGAACCGGACGACTATCAATCGATGGCAGTGGATGTGGCAAAGGTGTGCCGATGTGCAAGATATCAAAACTTATGGTGGGTTGAGGAGCCCAACTGATAGATGGACTGTGCCATTCACTTTTGGTTTTATTAGGAAGCATTGCAATCCATGGACATTGTCGTTCCCCGAGTCTCTCCGTGTGCCATGGCCAAGTATCAGTGGATCCGTTGGTTTTCCATCGGGCCCCATTATATCTACATTTAGGTGCAGTAGGACCACAATAAGAAGTGGCTACGTTTTCCATACAAAGTCATGACAGAAGAATTGGATGCCACCGTTCAAGAGTGGTCAATGGAGTGGCTAAACCTAGGAGGAATTATCTAAAGAACATCCACTATATGCCCCAGAAGAGCCTTCCCCGAAGGACCTGAGCACTCATGACTCTGACAACGAGTCATCCACATACCTTGAGGATGCAGCACAACACATGCAGGAGGAGACTCACACCAAATGGCACCAACAATATGAATCAAGTAGTGGTACCAAGTCAGGGATGGGGGATCAACTGTAGCAGCTTATCAAAGTTGTCACTAACTCATCTGCAGATGCGACAAAGGCGATCTGGGAGTCAACCATGAAGAATTCGGTGTGGTAAGAGATCGATTAGATTCAATTTTTGGAATTATTTCAAGGCACACATCTGTGCGACCCATAATGCAGGACATCCCGTCAATTAGCACTGAACCCCAGGACATGAACTTGCAAGTTCCCCCAACTGCGATCGACCCGAGTAATGAGGAAGTTCAACAGTTGCTGCGACCGATCCAGAGCATGGATTTGGACCTTAACAAGTTGTCCGCTATGGTGTTAGTAGAGTTGCACCACGTTGTCACCCTGCAATTGGTGGAAAGATAGAAATAATTGACTGAGGGATATGTCCAGTCCCAGAGCATCATAGAGAAGCTGTAGAAGAAAGTAGATGAGCTACATCAGGTCTAGGTACAGTTGGTAGAAGAAAAAGTTTGAGAAATCGACGCCTTGCAGGAGACATGGGTTGAGATCCAATGAAAGGCTGCTAAAGAGACTATGGAACTAAAAAAGGTGCAAGACCTCCTGATCATTGAACATGCGCAGATGTGTTCTAGGTGTGGTGAAGTCAAGCACATTGTTTTTTAATGTTGCTAGCACATTTTTGAGAACACAGCCGAACTCATGCCAGTTGAAAAGGCCAAATGATTGGGGAAAACTATTGTTCAGCTTCAGGATACTAACCTGATGCTCAATGCCCTGGTACAACCTACGATGCCATCATAGTAGGTTGAGGAAAGGAAATCCTCCATTGAAAACATCACAACTAAGTTATAAAGCATGGACCAAGAAGTTAAAACTATTATGGAAGCAACAACGCAGTTTTGGCAAGGTGTTGTCTAGGACGAGCAGCTTGATCAGCTGACTGTGCAAGTGCAAGAAGCTGAAGGTAAACTGAAAAAATTGAAGACATCACTCAGGGCCATGCCACTGATGGTGCAAATCACACAAACTGAGGAACAGTAGAGAGTCTCCCATGCGCAGGAACGCTAACAAAAGCGTCGCGCTCAGCTTGATGAATTTCAGGAAATCATTGGATAGTTGGATTTTAAATCATTTTCCACACTATAAGAAGTACAAGAGCATCGAAAAATGGTTGATAGCAAGGCCCAATAAGAGCACCCAGTGAAGCAGGATTTGACTAATTGTCAGAGTACTGCCGACAAAGTTAGCTGCAGTTACATGAGATTGCATAGCAATTTGAAGATTTTAAGGCGTGAACATTGGCAGACACCCTGTCAACCTGACGTGGCTTAGGGACAAGCTAGAATACTATGTTGGGGGCCTATTGGTAGGGGTTTTGGTAAGCCTAGTTGCGTAGCATTGCAGCAGCTGCGCAACCTCATGCGGTACTGTGTAAGGCCATATTAGCGCGATGGGTGGAAGAATAACCGATTTGAATATTTTATATGTTATTTGACCAAGTTTTGTTGTAATAGGTCATTAGTGGTTATAATTTAGTTATAAGTGGACCCTCAATGTAATGGCGCAAGCCTATTTAGAGATATAGCTTTGCAAGAGATGAGACAAAGAATAGGAGAATCGCATCAGAGGATAATTGGGGCATAAGATCTAGTGCGAATTGGTTTTGTGAGGAATTTCCTATATATCTATGATTTATCTAGGTTTTCCTGATGTATAAAGTCTATAGTTTTGGAGAAGAATTGTGTATTGTGGGTCCTTTGTGCAAGGTTAATATGATATGGTAATTGTGGCACAAATCTTATCTGTTGCGATCCAATCTATTGTGATGTTGTGACCTATTATGTTAGGATGTTGTGACTTATTTTGGTATAATGTTGCTGTGATTTAGTCTCTTTCTGTTATATCGATGCGATCTATTTTTCTGCTACTGTCTATTGCACTATGAGTAGATATGTTTTATGGACAATGCCGTAGTATTAGCAATACTGTGACAACTCTATGATGCTATAATGATTGCATAAGTTCTGAATACACTCTACAAGTTGAGGAAATGGTGTGAAGTCGGCTACAAAGATCTGTCTCTAGCAGTTATGGTGTCCTTTCGTCGAATCCCCATATCCTCCATCCCCACTGTCAAAAAATCAGTTCCAACAGCTCTCCCTTGAACACCTTGGGTGAGACCTCGTTTTCTCTGCAGACGTTACTGAGAATGGTAAAACCTGTCCAGGACGACGCTCAAGGAGATTGCGCTTGTTGGGCATCAATAGAGTGGGAACCCCGATCGATGAGGCTTTGTTGGTGGGTTTCTCCAACAATGGTTCATTGTCTCACAATCGCAGGTTGTGTGTTTGTTGCACAGTGTGAATGGTAATCCATCTTACTGCCAATTGGTACCTATATTTGTGTTCACTATTTCTAGCTGTGCGTTTAGCACTATTGGGGTTTCCATGATTTTCTCTTGGGTAATTTTTTCTACCCCAAGAATTCTTGTTGCTACGTTGAGCGTTTTTTGGTCATTTTTCGGAGGCTAGGTTCAATGTACAACTCCAAATGTCCAGTTTATTTTTCATGGAGGATTTTTTTATATTCTATTGTTGTTTCCTCATTCTGGATTTCGTAGGTTGAGAGTGTTGTGATGGGTTTTTAGGATGTCGCGATGGGTATTTAATTCACTTAAATGGGTTTGTATTGAATGTACTAAAGGGAAATGGTTTTATTTGGTGAATATATTTTTTTGTTCTTCTTCTCAGTGGAAACTAGAGGGCTAGAGATGGTCGGGATTTTTTCTTGATCTATGGATAATAATCATGATGGTAGAGGTGGCTGTAGGGACACGATGGTGTGGTAAGGTTCTTTTTCCTATGTTTTCTTTAGAAAAGAGAGGAAAAAAATCAATCCTTCCATATTTGTTTTTTTTTTCCAGCCTTGATATGGTGTTGTTCCTCCTCTTTTCATTGTTTTGTTCAAATTAAAAAAAATCCTTATGTTAGTTATCAAACCCACTTTTCGAACATTTTAGATAATTCATCGACATGGATAGTATGTGACTCTCATTCCATGAACCTATGTAGGGTTATTACAATCGATTCCAAAAATTTTGTGATCAAACTAGGGTAGTAGTTGTTGGACACACTAGTTACAATGAGAGTGGGGGTGAACCAATGTCCACAACTTCTATTATTTTTTCACTTTTATTAACAATCGACGACTTATTCAATATTATGCATCATCACATTATCATTATATCATCATCAATTTTTTTATAATCATCATGTCATCATCACATCATAACCATAGAATGAAACACATAACACCATATTTTACGTGGAAACCCAAGTCATGTGGCGAAAACCACGTAAGCCTTTATAATAGTTTCCAGAAATATCTGGAAGGAGGAAACAATCCCCTTATTACAATGAATTTAGTTTTCCATCGACAACTGGAAGGAGGATACAACCCCCTTATTTACAAGCTACAACCTGAAGGAAGATAAAACTCCCTAGTTCTATGGCTACAACCAGAAGGAGGCTACAACCTCATTTCCTTGCCCAATCCTGCCACCTTGATATGAAGGTATAAATTGTTGAACCACGATCGCACTGATCATGTGGACCTGCTAGTCAACTCTTGTACTACACTACATAATCTGTACCACACTGCATAACCACTTCCACTGCTAACCACTACTAATAACTGCTCATCATTTGATCACTACTCATCAATGGCTCACTGTCCACTCTATCACACTTATGATTAATATGTACAATCAACCTATCCAATCAAGTTGTACGAATCAATCTGTTGTTCACATCATCTGACTCAATCAATCTGAGTCTAACCAATTGCACACCAAACTTAGTCTACTTGAGTCAAACCAATTTCTCATAGAGCTTAGCCAATTTGTGTCATACCAACTTCACATTAGGCAACCTGTGCCAATCCTGCTCAATTGAACCAACATGTACCAAGATTCTTTTGTACCTTTATGAAGATCAAAAGATGAAGAAACAATAGAAAAACCAAAATAATATCTAGATTGTGTCACCACATATCCCTCGTAACAAGATTTCCAATGACCAAAGAATTTTTTAATTTCGATTCCGTATGAGAAAGTTATGCCAATTTTAGTGAAGATGCCCATAAATTTCTCCTTCACAAAGTTTTGTACTTTCTCCAAACAAATTTCTCCTCCACAAGAAATCAATCCTTCCATATTTGTTTTTTTTTCATCTTTGAGATGTTGTTCTTACTACTATTATCATTTTTTTTTTAAATGAACAAAAAATAAATGTCTTAGGTTAGTTATCGAAACCACTCTCGAACATTTTAGATACTTCATCGACATGGATATTATGTCACTCTCGTTCCATGAATCTAAGTGGGGTTATTACAATTCATTCACAAAATTTTTCTATCAAACTGGGGTAGTAGCTGATATTTTTTTGAGAGATAACTTAGAGAAATGATCTCAAATGTAATTCAACCTTTGCATTTGGTTCAATGTGTTCATTTTCTCTTATAGGACTTGGTACAATATTTTTATATCGAGTTTCTTATCTCAAGGCTATGACCGTGAATTTACTTCCTTTGGGACCAGGGATATAAAATTCATTATCCCATTCCCTTTAATTTTTTGTGATCTTTTTATAAGGAGATTGTTGCTTTCATATTTGTCTCCCAATGCCTTTCCATGAACCTTCCATATAATGATGTGCCTGTTTTCAGAAGGTAAATGAATTCAAAATTACCAATGGTGAATATCCTAATAATAGTAGTTTAAGCGCCTTTAAGTGAGTTAAGGTGTTCTAGAAGGCCATCTCGAGGATCATAAAATTATCAACTACTGTTTATTCTTGATTTAATTAAAACTAGTTCTTGCTCATGTTGTCTCCTTATTTGTTGTTTTAAGTAGAATTACAAGTTTGATTAGCCATGATATTTTAGTTCTACTATTATGATGCATATTTTTTATAATTCCAAAGTTTATACTTTTTCACTGATAAGAATAGATTAGATCCCACATAATCAAATTTGGAATTAGTTTAAAAATTCATGGTGCTTCATCAACATAAAAGAAAAATGTGGGTGTGTTCTTTAAATTTTCATTTTTATTTTGAATTTCATTGGTATTGAGTCAAAACATCATTCAATTTAACTGATTTACCTATTTAGTAAAAAAAACCCCTATAATTGATTCATCACTTAGGCATCATGTTCCAAAGTTGTTAATTAGTTTCCATATAGATCTAGAAGGAGTTAGGTTCTTATTCCTAAGATCATGGATATATTTAAACTAAGGTACAAATTATAAGTTCTATAATGATCAAGGAGTGATTCCCATGAAAAAGTGTATTCTTCTTTGAATAACCATGTTAGAGAAAAAACCAACACCAATTCAAAAGATGACCTTTTCATAGATTTAAATGATAAAATCATAAGTATAGAAAGGGTTCATTCTCCTCATCCCCATGATAAGACTAACCCTCTATAAATATATAACATTTCAAACTCTTATTCAGTCCATTTAGAACCTACTCCAGTCACTAATTCGCATGTTCCCCGTGTTATAAATAGATCTTGTTCTTAGTTTATTTGTTCTTTTTGTCCTAATTTTCTTCCATTGGTTTAAAATTATTTTACATTTTATATTGATTTTAAGAAATTTTGACAATCAGTAATTTTTGTTGGATTTAATACTTTTAATGGTTGAATTATTTCATTAGTTTAGTTTTAAGGTTTGTCTTTTGGACTTATTAGTTAATATGTATATATTTAAGCTTTCAAAAATTTATAATAAAAGTTTATTCCAAGTTTGGTTTATAATCTAACCCTCATTTTTTAGTCCTTTGTCTAATATTTTCATGAGGAGATTCCTGTAGCAGCTCTGTTTTCCCTATTTTTGTCATTATCATTGGGAGCAGATTACGAGATGATGGAAATGAATTATGGAAAATATATAATTTTTTTTGTCCACAATTGACTCATTCACAAAAACCTCTCTCCGTTTTGCAGCAGCTATTATCGTTTGAGAGATTCGAATTCATCTTTGTGGCCTATTTTCAGGGTTTGAATTATCTAATAATTTCATGTTTTAGTCACAAATTTTGATCATGTCTTCCGATCAAATGAAAGAGAATTGTTAATACCCAAGAGAGGTTTTTGTTCACAACAGATTCATTTAAAAAACCCTCTCTCAGTTTATTCACAAGTGTCCCGGATCAAGAGATATGAAGGCGTCTTTAAGACCTAAATTATCTGAAATTCACCAAAATTTCCCAAATCCGATTTGCTATTTTTTGGTTAATTGTCTTTAAATATTTTGAGATATCATGTAACTAATTGATGTAAGTGTTCCAAATTTTGACCTAGAAAGTAGTTATGGAACTAATTTACCTTTGTAGTGACAAAAAGAAGACAAACATACAGTTTTGGTGGGGGGATTTTTCACTCAAGGAGAGGCTTTTGGAGCTTTGATTTCTCAAGATAGAATTTATAACTCTTATGTAAGTGGATGACTGTTATTGATTATATATAAACTGATAAGCCCTTTTACCTGTCATGCTTTTTTCATTTGTAATCTGGTTGATTGCTCAGTCTACAATTTCATTTCCTCTTTAAAGGTTTATTCATGTAAATGCTTGTAGCTTGTGGGTGGAATTGGTATTTCATGTGTAATGTTTATGGATTATAAGGATGTGTTTGATGCCCAACAACTTGCATGATTCAGTTCGGTATTATCTTGTGGATTTTTATTTCCTCCTTGCTGATGAATTTTTTAAAACCAAAACCACAGACCAAAACCCTAAAAAACTATTTTACTTAGTCTTATTTTACGAGATTGTGTTGGCTTGTTCTTTAGTAGTCTGAGAACAATTTTTGGCACTAACACCGCGTATAATTAAAATTTGTGGATTATACCCTAAATGTATGTACTCTTTCTTAGTCGATCTTACTTATTGTGATTTAGGGATAGTGCACTTTGAGGGATCATCAAGTATTGGAGGATCCATCCTTGCTAAGCCATGGAATGTAACATGGGGCACAAACACATTCACATGAGTGTCAGTTTCTTTGGTTATCCCTTCTATTAGTAATCCTTTTTGTGTTAGAAAAATCTATGTAGTAATGTCATTTGCTATCACAATATATCCCATGTCTAGGATTCCATAGCCTTGGAATTCCCTTTCGTTGAATAAAGCCTCCAAGTTCTACAATTCAGTTTAGGGGTGGAAATTTCTCAAGATATGGATTTTCCATAGGATGTGAGACTATTGCTAATTTTGTAGTCCATATGGGTAGATTTGTTCTAAATATGTTATTGATTTATGGTTAGAATTTATCTCATAGTCCTCGTTATGAGATGAGAAAAATCCATATTATCAACTGTAGAAACATGGAAAGGTCCCTATTTAGGAACTAGTGTTATGCAAGTGCACAAAGTAATCATACATTTAGTTTTATACTACACTAATTTCCTAAATCTCATTTTTGGAAATGCTTAATTTGCTTGAGAAACAAAGGGTTTTCATCTCTATTTCATGTTATTGTATCTGTAAATTTAGAAGATATTTTAATGTATATTATCATTGTATGTTGTTGTACCCCCATTAGGGATGTGTGTCACCCCTTTACGGGATGTCATTATTGTGTATGGTCACAGAGGTAAACCCATCATTGTAAGTCGAGGAAATAGTCCCCATGTTAAATAATGTAAAATGTATTTATGTGTATTCTTAGGTAATTCGGCCCCACAAGTAACTTGGGTGACCTAGTGGTTGAGTTAACTAACTCAAAGAAATAATATAAATAGAGAGGCGCCCTCCTCATTTGTCATAAATTTCACTTTCTCTTATGTGCACTTTAGGAGAGAGAGAAAGAGGAAGGACATAGAGCGTCTGCACATATAATGTGCTTGGGTTGTTTTAACTTGTCATCTTATCTTTGTGAGGGAACTATTCTGAGGATGTTTGTGAGGTTTTCTCCTTTATGGTTTCACCAATGAAAATATCTGTGTCTTGTGTATCTTATGTATATTTGATGTATTGATGTTCTTGTTATTATTTCAGATAAAAATACAAAGTAAATTAACTTATAAAAACTAACATGGTATTAGAGCCACTCCGAAGTAGGCAATGTGCAGCCGAAATACGACTAAAATGGGAGCTAATGGAAATTAGGGTTTCATGCCTGAAAAACCTAGAAGAATGAATTTAGTCATATTAGCACGTTTTCTATAACACGCGATTGAAGAAGCCTCAAAAGACAAAACTTTTACAGGCCGAAGAGGACTTATTTTTGTCCATTGTGTAAACTTTTTAGCTCATATTCGCTATACTTAAAGAGATATGGTCACTCCAAATAAGAGTTCGAGCCTCCTCCAAAATACAGTCATAAACAAGTGACCTAGGGATAATTTCTATATCTCCGAGTAGGAATTTTAAGATGAAATTTTGTAAGACTTTGCAGGTAGGGAACAAACTGTAGTTTCTTTGGTCCACTTTTCAGACCTAGAATGTAAAACAGTGACACATGGAAGTCCGTACAAGTTAGATATGTTGAAAAGTCATAAAAATATTAACCTTGGGAAACTCAACATAAGTCCCGCTTGGAGAATCCATTTTTATTCTAACCTATGCTATTGGAAAGATTACATATCAGTATATCTTAGTGCTAAGTTTTAGACTGTAAGTAGCTGAAACATCGAAGATATAATGGATTCAATATCACACATTAATGGAGAAGACATTGAAAAAATGGGGCTTCATGTTCTAGGAGCTTCCCGCCATTGTTTTCAGAGAAGGAGTACATTGGAAAGCTCTACTTGAAGAGGCACATCTTTATGTTGAATCATAAGTTTGGAAAATTAGGGGTTTTTTGGCAAACCCTAGATCAACCATCTCGAGAACGAGGTCGGGCACCTCAAATTAGTAAGATATAAATATTTTATATTTAAATTTGAGGTTATCATTTCAAAATAACTAATCACACCCAGATTGATGAAAAAATTGGTGAAGATTACAACTTTTGATTATGGAAGTATAGGACCTCCGTGATCCTTGAAGAAAATGACTTGGATCAGTATTTCAGTAAGGAAGTTCTAAGAGCCTAAGGGAGATGAGGCTAATGATAGAGTTAAGAGAATCATTTCATATTCCGTTAAAGATCATCTCACCCCTCATGTTCCATCCTTGAAGACACCAAAAGGAAGTGTTCAATGCTATGACAAAGCAATCGAATAAGAAGAAGATATTGTTATAACCACCTTGAATGGCCACCCATGATCATGGGATTCATTCATTCGAGGAATGTGTGCCAAAAGGAATTTGACTACCTCCAACAGAATCTGGGAAGAGTGCAAATAAGAAGAAGTTCGACTCATAATAATAGAAGAGAATGTGGGATAAACCGAATATCAAGCTCCCATGATTCAAAGAAGATTGCTCAAACGGTGAGGAATATAAGGGACTCAACTCATGAAGAACCTATTATCCATCTATGCATTTGGATAAGAAATGATGTAGTTGTGAATGAAGCATATGATGAAGCTGAAGGATCAAGACGGATTCCATCCACCAAACAAATAAAGATAAGTATTCAATTCTAATTTCATGATAGTGTTTGCTTGTGCACTTGTTTATAATCAATTGATGTATTATGCATGTTTGTTTTTTTGCATTTATACTATTGAATTGAACATGATGGGTAAGAAACAAATGATGTTGTACATTATTCCATTGCTACTTATCTAGATTAAAAATTCTTTGTTGAAATATTAGGAGTAGTACACACTTTTAATGACATTGGGTTAGGAGGCATCTAGAAGTTACTATATGTGTACGAGATATGAATGAAAGTTGTAGCACTGACTAAAATAGTTTCATGGCTATGTGACATATATTTGTCACTATTAATATGTTTTGGAAATTATGAGATGTTTGTAATCATGCAACTAAACTTGGATTATAGATAATTCCAAAGAACAAGTAATGGTAGTTTAGAAGAGGAACATGAAGCTTTCCAGGTCAGAGACACACGGGAGAAAGAAAGAGCTTCAAAAGAATATAAAGAGAATGGTATATCCACCTCAAGATATGAAGACCATCATGGGCATGAGAAATAATCCAATATGAATAATATTATGATGAGACTTCCAAAGAAAGAAAGAGGCCTCAGACATACTCCAGTTATGTGACACCGTTGAGCGACATCACTAATGCAGATCCTTCTAGCTAGGAAGAAGTGGCCAATAAGAAATGGAAGGAGACTATGATCAAAGAGTAACAATTGATTAATATAAGTGATGTCTAGGATGCGGTGCTGAGATCTAAAGGGAATTTCGTATTGTGTTCCATATGGATCTACATGATCTAGGATGCAATAGATGACAACATCAAGGGATACAAGGCAAGAGTTGTAGAACAAGATTTAAGGCATAGACTATGAGAAGAAACTTGCACCAGTTATGAGTTACACTTCCATTAGATCGATACATGCAGGTATGAGATGGGAGATACACCAGATAATATCAAGACAACATTCTTGAATGGTTTAATCAAGGAGGAAGTGTACATAGAGCAAGCACTGGGAGTCAAGACACATGACAGACACACTCATGTGTGAAAATTAAAGAAGGCATTGTATGAGCTCATAAGGATCCGTTGAGATAGAACAAATAGTTACGTGAGGATCTTTAAGATCACCTAGAGTGATGAATATATTAACCTTTTATACAAGGTTGAATATGAAATCCTATAGAGGATGACAAGCTCACAGATGGGTGCGAGAAGAAATTTTCAACAAAGTTCAAGATAGAGGATCTTGGTATCTATTTACATTATATGGCTACATAGAAAATCAGTAGCAGAGAAGGATACTTATCACTCTAGTACATAATGTTTCAATACATAGAGTATGAAATGAAGAGGGAGAATGATGCTTCACTTCAGAGGGAGTGACCGTAGAAGATCCTCAGGTTCGACATGGTATATAAGGATGGAAAACTTACTAATGACCATAGGATTACTGAGAGTAAAGAAGATTCCAACCTTTGATTCAAGGTTCGAAGTGAAAGACCAGTGATGCACATGCTATATGTCGATGTCCTATTCCTGACACTAGAGGACGAACTCATTGAAGATTCAAGGAGGATAATTGCCACCGAGTCTGAGATGAAAGACCTAGGGATGATGCACTAATTCTTAGGAATGGAGGTGTTGAAGAATGCGGATGATATTTTCCTTGGTCAAGGAAAGTATGCAATGTATATTATGAAGAAATTCAGAATACTAGACCGCAAGGCAATAGCCACACCTATGGCATCAAAATTGAAGCTTTTGTGTGATTCTTCACCTGAATCGGTTGATTCCATGATGTATCGTTAGGTAGTTCAATCATTGATATGCCTCACGAATACAAGACCAGACATATTCTTTGCTATGAATACCCTGAGCCAGTTCCCGACGGATTCGAGACATGTTCACCTAGTTGCAAAGCATGTATTGAGGTAGCTAAAGGGTATAATTGAGTATGGGCTCAAATGTGATATGAATTAGAACACTAACCTTCATGGTTATGTTGATTCAGATAGGGGAGCTAGCGCCACTAAGAAGAAGAGCACTTTGGGTTTCTTCTTAAGTTTGAGATCCAATATGGTCTACTGGTTTGGAAGGATGTAGTCCTACTTGGATTTGGGTACTGTTATCACCCAAAAAGGGTTCACTACCTCATCTACCCCATTACATGGCTCATTTGTCCATTTTCCCACCATATTTCCATCAAAAACCCATAAAACCATGCAAAAAGCCTCCAAAAGGCTTAAAGTGCCTCCAAAAGGCCATAAAACCCTCTTTTCCTCTAAAAATATCCAAAATTCCTCCAAAAAAGCAAAAAAGGAATAAAAATATAAAATAATGAAAAAAATGAGGAAGAAACCCTAACCCTAAAAACTGCATGGTTTCCAACTATAAATAAGTGATGGAGACCCCTTATTCAATATCCACAATCACAAGTATCCTGCCTCTGCCAAAATTGCTCGTGAAACCCTAGCTCACCATTGAAGCTAATTTCACCGTGAGAGCCCCTTTTGGCCCATTTCCACCATTGGAGAAAGAGAAGAAGCAGCTTGAAGCTCGGAGCCACCGACATCGGACCAGCGCAACGGACTTCACCAACCTCCACATCGGAGGTAACATCAATAAAGATCATTATTTACTATTTACTGTTTTTGCTTCATGTTATTTACTTTCTACTGTTTTGCTTAATCAACTTGTTTAAATTTAGGTTTTTATTTCAGTTATAGCTTTTAATTCAAATATCATTGAACTGCTACTAAGGAATCCATTGTCCTTAGTAGGTACTCATTCGTACCAGCTAGGGCTAAAACCCTAGCAACAGTTTTGGCGACTCCGCTGGCTTTTTTAATTTTACTTGTCGTTTTCCGTTTTGTACTTTTGGATGTTGTTTTCGGCCTCCGTACATCGCTATTTTTCTTTCCACAGTCGCGACCCGACCACGCCTTTTCAGCCCATAGCTGCGGCCCGACCGCACCTGTTTACTTCAAACCCGCGGTCCGACCGCCGCTGTTAGCCAAAAAAACTGCGACCTGCGCGTGACTGTTTCCTTCATACTCGCAGTCCGACCGCCGCTGTTAGCCAAAAAACCTGCGACCTGCGCGTGACTGTTGCCTTCATACCCGCGGTCCGACCGCCGCTGATTAGCCAAAAAACCTGCGACCTGCGCGCGACTGTTGCCTTCATACCCGCGGTCCGACCGCCGCTGTTAGCCAAAAAACCTGTGACCTACGCGCGACTGTTGCCTTCATACCTGCGGTCCGACCGCCGCTGTAAGCCAAAAAACCTGTGACCTGCGCGCAACTGTTTCCTTCATACCCGCGGTCCGACCGCGCGATTTCACCTCATACCCGCGATCCGCGATTTTGTTTTCGCACTTGTTGCCGCGCCGGAACCCAGTCACTTTGCTTCCATATTTCCTGCACTTGCACAGCCATCTGTCCCACCTGCAGCCCTACAGCCTTTCTATCCCATGTTTACAGAATCGTTTTAAAAAAAAAATTATCATTGTTTATTCAGCATTATTTCAGCATTGTTTATTCAGATAAATTTTGCATGGTATAAATTGTTTCATTCAATTATATTGTTATTTCGGAAGTTGCCCTGGCACTTCTCTTTTGGGTTCATAACCTCACCAGCACACAATCTGTCACCTAAAACAAGTGAGACTTAAAAAATACTTAACTCAACCAACATTCTAACCCCACTTGGGGAACACAAAAGAATTTTTGTAGTTAGGTAGGATCAAGGGGATAGGCTTCCAATAACACCCCTTGGTTATTTACACTTGAGACATAGTTGTTGTCCTTTAGGGAACCAAAATCCCCTAGTATTTTTTGACACGGTCACAACCAGATTATCAGAAGGCCTCTCCCTTAGGAGGGTTGAAGTCGTGAGATTGGTTCCGGAGGTCTGAGTGGAATACCGAACTCCATTGAGTAACTGAAGGGCTACCTTTCGCAGTTCTCGGAATATCCCTGTATAGGGAATATTGCGGTTAAAGAACCAAGCGGAAGATTTACCTTTCTGGACGTGTCATGAACGGGGTATCTTAGTTGCCATACTTCTAGGTTTGAGTACCCGGTGTTCCTCCCGGTAGGGCGATACTTTAGCCATTTGACTTTCCTATTTATATTGTCTGACTTGGATTTCATCACCTTGCAGAGGATATACTTAGTTGGGTCATAATACTACTAGTTAGGTGTTTGCATGCTCCCTTACCTCCTTTTGGTCTAGTGAGTCCACCGTTTTCTATTTTTAGCAAACCTATTGCTTGTTGGTATTCTGACCATTTTTGTTGACACTCCGCCTATTTGTAGCACAGCTGTTACAGTGGGTGTTTTGAGTTGCTTGTTGGCCCGAGTGCCCTATTTTTTGAGCTCTCCTTCTGCACACTCGGTTGCATTAGGGTTTTTTGAGCCCTTTTTGTAGTTACCTCAACTCACAAAGATTTGACATCATTTATCACCATTGCTTCCCCGAGACATTCTCGGCGCCTCAGAGGCAAACCCCCACAGCACGGATCACTTGATACCACTCATCGTAGATATCGAGCCTTGTCACTTGACTCCACTCGTCAGCGGCATAGGACTCCGTCACCAGATTCTGACGCCCCTTATTTTACCTCAGACTTAGAGCCTGAATCCGAGAACACGCTTTACACCGCCCCTACTAGCCCCATGGCTGGCATGAATCCCACTCCCTTCATGGGAGGGACCGTTGGTGGCACATCCACCAC
>LPNX010207202.1:3737-96205 GCA_001517045.1 Pseudotsuga menziesii | reverse complement strand
TTTAGGCAATATTTGGTTTGTTGGTGAATTTCTCTTGAAGGGTAGGCTCTTTTGGTCATGTAATTGTTTGGGTTATTGACTATTCTATTTTTTTTATGTAGTAGAGAGTTTCATTTGATTAGATATAGAATAGCATCTAAATTGTTTTTTATGAGGGAAAAAGAAAATACAAAGTTTAGTCTTCCTACATAATGCATGTCAATAGGGTTTTTTCCAATGGCATTGCCTAGAAACATTTGTGTCAATTGTATGTGATCAATTTATGTGTTTAGTCTTGGGAAAGGCATTGGCATATCATCATCTTTGGTTGGTTGGTGTTTTGGCTATGAGATGGTTGTTTAATTTTTTATGGTTTTTATTACATTTACAAATAAAAAATGGTAATTTAAGTATCTAATTGAAAAAAAAAAGCTATGGGTGAATGAATTACCTATTAATATGACGATTCACTGGAGGATTTGTCTTCAAATCGAGGAATGGGCACTCTTCCAAGCTCCTAGGGCACGGGCATGCCGTCATAATCATGATCTTGTTTGGTGAAAATGACTCTCGGGTCGGGACTGTGTGTTTTTTTATTTGTTTTTAGATTTACAAAATGCGCACGCGTTATATAGTTACAAAACACGCACGCGTTTTGGAGTTCTATAACACGTGCACATTATTGTTACCTAGCCTACATGTCTGCTGACATGTCAGGCTCGGATTTACTATTCCAACTGCTATGGAAGAGGAGCACATTCTTTTTCTATGTAACGTGAGCCCGTTCCTAAAAAGTAAGATTGCATCTAAAAGGTCCCTCAACTTCTTGCACACACCCATAAGAAACACATAAAAGAAACCATAAGAATTACCTCATCATTAGTTCAAATACTACCCAAGTTATATTTTGAATTTCAATATCCTTTTCCTCTTTTTCCTATTGAAGGTTCACAAATTAAACCCCAAACAATTTCTACTTATTGTTTGAAGCCCCAATGCACTTAACATGTTTAACAATATCAAATTCTAGGGTAAACAATGCAGTCTACAAAAACTACAAATGATATCACTTGAATTTTATAGGAATTAGAAAATGAGAGACAAGCAATATTTAAGATAACCACTTGTATCCCATGCCAAAACAAAATAACACTCTTACCCGGTATCCACCATCAAACATGGCATGAAATACATCTGAAGATGCCATAAGTGAAATCTCGTGGGCATAAAATCGCCTAACTACATTTAAGAACTGTATTGTTTGCATTTGTTAGAGTAAAAGCAACATTCTATAATAACTCGTTCAATATTTTTGGAAAGCTTTATCTTAACTTTTTCTCAAATATATTTGTTCAGATAGGATAAACATACATAATACAGAGTTTTTTATTTGTATTATGTATGTTTATGGAGAACTATGCAATATAACTTTTCCTCAGATATATTTGTTGAATAGATATATCTACTCTGTATGTTTACGCTCTAGAACATATATAATACATAGAGGAAAACTCTGATATATTTTCTCAGGTAGTATGTGCATACATGGAGTTATCATTAGATTCATTGGTTTGATTGGAAAATCATCTTAACACAACATTTATAATATTATGCATCTATTCAGGATAGTGAATGAAAATGCTTATACCTGCAGTCATATTCCCTGATATCATATATGGTGGCTTTTGCATATTAACTAAGCCCTATACAATAGAATTTTGACTAACATTGACCGACAGAACACCGTGCCAAGAATGGAGTTCAGAAAGAAATTTGAAAAATTAAACATGATAATTAATCACATGTGAACTGACTTCACAAAAGGATTTGAACTTATGCCTTACACAATGTCATTTGTGAATCGGGACAGAAAAAATAAATTGAAATCAAATAGTAAGCATGCATATACACATTTCACTAATTCGTAGTACTCAAACTAACGTAGTAAAATAGATATGTATTATACATGGAATGCACTAGTATCTTACACTGGTACCTAAATTCAAATTGCATACCTAAACTCTTTATCAGATGGATAGATGCAAAATTATGCTCATAAAATAGCAAGCCTATGATTGGAGGTTGTTCGAAAATTGTCAAGCCTATCCGCATGTTACAACTTCTCCAAGGTGTTGACACATCAACCAAGTTTCCAACTAATCCATTGCTTTAAATTTAATATTTCATGTTACATTTAATTAACATCATTTTCCTTTTGTTCCTTCCATAGATGAAATGGGGATATCTTCATGGACAAGAAACTTATAATGCTCTAAGAGGAGAACAAATTCTCAATGTACAAATACAACAAATTAATTAACTCACTTGATAGCTCCAAGGTTTAGCTTTGTTGGTCATCATCCTGACATGGGATCTCTCCTACAATGTAGTGGTGACAGTGAGTGGGTTAAAGGTGCACCTTCCAACAAAGGGGAACACGAGATATGTATATGGGACAAATCTGCAAAGCTTGTCTAAATATTAGAATGGAAAAAATATAGTTTGACATATTTATCTTGGCATCATATCTGGCCAGTGGTGGTTTCGATGGCCATGTTAGGGGAAATTTACATATGGTCCAAAGACTATACATAAAATTAGAGTGCATTTCCTGTAGATTTCAAGGAGCTAAAGGAAAATGAGGAATATGTTGAGAGAGAAGATAAATTTGATATGATGCCTAACACTGAGAATTTGTTTATTTTTGGTGTAGCTTTTCAACCTTGTCATTTGGATCTATGTGAATATCCACTGAATGCAATTTAGTGACGAACTGGATTCAATTCTTTGTCATAGTTGAGAATTAATTTCATACAACAATTGTAAAACGTTTAGTTGAACATGAATGGGCATGAATGTCCAAAACAACATTATTAATGTCATGGTGTTTAAATGTTTTGTGATACGCAAACATAGCAATCACATGGTGAAGTTCCCTCAAAGTAGAAGATAGATAATTGATTTTGCATTTTATTGTTCTCCATACAAAAAGGGTTGTTGGACTTGTCTCAATTCTAGAGATATAGGAATGTAGGGAATCACATCGCAATAAGTTTCTTACAAAAACAACATTTTTAATGTTCTATTGTTTCAATGTTTTGTGATATTCTAACATAGCCATCATATGGTGAAGCTCACTCAAAGTAGAATATAGATAATTTATTTTGCATTTTATTTTTCTTCATACACAAAGGCTCGTTGGACTTATTTTAATTTTCTAGTGATACAGATTTATGCAATCATATCACAATAACTTTCTTACAGGTCTCAGTTTCTAAGAACTGATAAATTTAAAGGAGGCTAAGAGAGAATGCATGTTTTAACTTTTCAATCACTAATAAGGATTTTATAACATGTATTTTTCTTCCAAATAATAATTTTTTTCAGCAATTTTGGAAAACCTCCATAGCTTCTCGATTTCTATATTTTAGGTCCAGTGGAACTTGCTATTATGGGGGGTTTTATAGAAATATTCAATCAGGTGACAAAAGTATTCAAATTTCCCCTTGTAAGTGTCACAACATCTCTACTGGTTGAGGAAGATGCTACCACAAAAATAATGGATCAAGAATTGGATATGGAGGGATCTACAAAAGACGTTCTAGATAGTGATGAAATAGATTTACTAATTTATTCTACTTATATGTATTTTAAATCTTTGTCAATTCATGTTACATCACAATTGTAGCATTCAAATTTAGTAGAAATTTTGCTTTATTGTTTATATATCATTGTCAGCATGGTCCCAAAATCTTGATTCATGGGTATATTTAGTGATTCAGAGACATTTTAACTGTATTCCTTCCTTTTTATCTCTATTAGATAGCATAAATTCAAATGGAAGCTCTTTGAAGGCTAATACAATCTTAGGCTAAATAACAACTGAACCAGGTATTGAAAAGAAACTCCTTCTGTCATTGTCACCAACATTAGTACTTGGAGGAGCTATTGGCATTATTGAGGCTTTTATTCTTATCCTTAGAGCATGACCCATCTTGAGCACCATAGGTGTATATTCAGTAAATGCACTAGAAATATTAAGTACTCTTTGTTGGCCAATATGCTCAATAGTATGAAATGATTCGACCTTTCTTCTATAAATATCTTTTCTTACATTTGCAACCTTTTTTGGTTCAAACTCAATCTGTAACTTGGTCAATTGTTACAGAAAGAGCCAAAACTCTCTTGTTTTATGGATAGGGTACTTAGCAACTAAGGATATGAACATTTGCATTATTTCTAATTAAAACATTAAAAAAGAATATTACCTATTGAGCAATGAATAAGATCAATACATTGTTTATACTTTATTCAATATTGTCAAGAATAAAAGGGATTCACCTACACAAGGTGATTGGTTCCTCTACTCAATGTATAATTCTACATTATAAAACAAATAAAATGCATGTTTGGTTTCTAAGGGAACAACCTACTATATGCTTCATGTGCATCTCAGTCTACTATGAATTTTTAGATGTTAAGGGCATCCTTGATCACTATACTGATCATTTGTCTATGAGGGCTGCACATTGCACCACTCTATTGCATTGGTGTTTCTAAGAAAGGTACTTTAGTTTCTTATTGTGCTTAAATGTATATGGTTTGTGAAAGTGGGAAAACAAGGACTGAAATCTATCCTAGTTCTTCTTGACGATTTTCTCTTGTTTGTATGCCAAGTTCCATCGCTATCTTTTACAGTATTCATGGAACTTAAATCTTGGAAAATGACATGGTGCACAAAGGAGGCCATTTCTTGTGTCAACTAGAAAAATGTTTCAATTCCTTAGATACATCAGAAGGAATAAAAAACATTTAATTACATCTTTGAAATTTCTCTATGAATTAGACTTGCAACAATGCAATTTAATGCAAGAGTTAGTGGTGATTTATACATGGAAATTGAATGCCCTTGCTAGATATATCAATGTTGTGAGACTTGGAAAAGATCACGAATCTTGTTGAGATGCTTGTGAAATGAATACTCAGAGATAAAAATGCCAATACCTCGCCATAATTCAGAAACTTGGCAATCTCACCCAAGACTTACAAGTTCATCCCTTGGCTGGAAAATGTGGATGCCACATAGATAAATCTTGGAAAAAACATCGAAATGTGGGTTTATGAATGAAAAACAAGAGTGGTAAATCCACTAAGGAAATCCTAATGGAAGATAGATCCACCTTATTTGACTTTCATTATCATTTCATCTTTGATTCTTGAGCGATTTGGATTTCTAGTAGCCAGCTAGAGTGTGTCTGAATGGTGATCTGTTTAGGGATTTTCTTATGTTAGAAACTTGTTGAGGTGTGAAAAGTGTCACATTCAATAGTAGGGTTTAACCATAGTGATAATTCCCAATTAGACCAACCCCTAGTCATTATAGAGAATCTATCTAGATTTAGGCCCAGAAGCCATTAATATCTCCAGTGTTTGAATTGAAAATGAAATGCAACTATATAGTTTAATTCCTAATATGCAGAATGGAACTATTCTAATCTATCATAGCTAGGAGTAGAAATTTATAGAAGGGAATATAAGAAAACAATCACAATTATGTTAATTATTCATGTAAACAAAAATCTATTTATGTAGTAAAATATAACTGCAACTATCTAAAGATTAATAAAAAAACCAGATTAAGAATAGTCTATCTCTGTGTTTACTCAATACTGTTAGCAAAATTACATTTATCAACACAAAGCACAATAAAAAAAGAAGAAGTAAAATTGATGACCTGAAACATAGAATAGTCCATATTAACAACATACACTTATACAATAGATTTTGAAATGAAAATAAGCAACATAAATAGTTCACATCGTACAAACTCATAATCCAATTTCTTTTTTAACATGACCTTGAATGCTACTCCTCACTAAATTTTGACAAAATCAGTTCCCCAAAAACTCAATATGAAAAATCCAAGAGTCCCCTGTTTTCCCTTTCTTTTTTTATTTGATCTCCTCTTATACAATGCAGGAAAGATAACTGCCCAATACTCTTGAGTTTCTTTCTTGGAAGGTATCACTATTCAGCTTCATATTTGTCCCATCTACAAAAGAATATTCAAATATTTATTGGACTATAGTCTACCTTGAGCATTTTCATCAAAATAGGGAACTTTGCAGGTGCATTTCTCTCTTCTGTCAACCATCTCTTTAGATCATTCATGCCTAGTTAGACCTCTTGGAGACCAATTCTTTTATCTTGGATTTTCCTTGGAAAATCAAAGAAATGTAATGCATGGCCCTAGAACTCTTGTAGAGATCTGTACATTTCCCACTGAATATAATTCATTTCATCTTGAAGTTCATACGCATATGTTTGAAATTCTGCAAGGTTGTCAGTATTGGATCTAATATGAGATACTTGTCTGTCAAGCTCAACAATCCTCAATGTACAGTTATTCATCAATCTAATATCTGTAATATTGATGACATTGAGTTGAAAACTAGATTTCTATTCCAATAATATGCAATCATTCCTTGACATCTCAAAAGGTTTTGGTTGTTTTGTACCAAAAATTTCAGAAAACATTATTTTTTTGAAGCTTTTTGGCTTATTGAGATTGTTTCTACTGCTATTAAACAAAGACCTGGGTTTTATGTGTGTAGGTTTGAGTTCACTCACAGACATAGCTCTTATGACTATCCATAAAACTAATTAAAATTTAAAACTACAGATAGCCAGAAATATCAACACTTATAATGGTGCTCATTCATTATAATGCAATGAGTTCATTTCTCATTGCAACGCTATAATAATGCATTATCATGACCTAAACCTTTAAAATACTAGTCTTGGACCTTAACAGATGTTGTAGTTTAGCTATAATCTCAACAAATTTCTGGTTTTATATCTTACTTAAAGTATTCAGATATTTTTTGATACCACATATATTCTCCCATAGAAGTTGCAAAACAATTAAATGATCAAAAGAATTGCATCATTACAATTGAGCTAGAGGATTCATGTTTTCCAAGTTAGGTGATTGAACCCAAATATTACATATTTTTAAAGTTTTGGGGTGTCATTTCAATAGTATATTTGTCATGTGAGGCATGATGCATCCTAGTAGTAGGGAACCACCCCAATTTTTTAGTATCATTCATTGATTGAGGTGGGAGGATACAACCCATGATCTTAGAGATTGGTGGCCTTAAGAAGTATTTCAGACCCTAAATATGCTACTGATTGGGATACTATGGTGGTTTGTAGGTTTCATATCCTCATCTACTTCAAATTTGAAAATCCCTATTCGATGTTGGACCATTTTGATATATTCACCCTTATGCATGAGAATATTTTGCATATTTTGTCTCTAACATTTTGAAATATTATATATATATATATATATATTATTTATTTTTCAGTAAAACCAGTGATAAACTTCAAACTAGTCCTAGTCAAAGCTGAGTCTGAGTCCAACTACAAGTTGAAACATGCTTGATTAGAGTTTTAAAACATATCGATGAACCTCCATGTATTAAATGGTATGATGAATTTGCATTTCCATATTGGTGTTTATGCATTGTTTTGAGTGACAAGTCCACTTTACTTTCAATAAATTTGGTCCACATCTTCACATGCCACCTTCATATTTGATTGCTATTAAAGTGTGTAATATTTTCCTGATATTTTCACTTCAAAAGGGTGTAACAACAATTATGCAAATAATTATAATATTTACTATAAAAACAATAATTTAGGTTAGCTGCAAATAAGATCCTAATATTTCATTATAAATTGTAATGAAGGAGTCTGAGAGAGGTTCATGGCACATTCCCATTAAGGGAGGTGATGAAATTGAAACACCAAGAAGTTGGCAATGTGTTCGTAGGTCTGCAGCTTGTGGACTTGATCAATGGTCTAATCCTTCATCCCAAGAAAGAAATAATTTGGGCAATCCATATATTATGAAGTTAAGGGGAGGTCCCAATACTTGTTCTAGGTTAATCTATCAATTGCACAAGCAGTAGCTAGGAATATGGGTTTATATAGGTTAGCTAAATTATGGGTGAAAGTAAGGTGGAAAAGACATCACAGTTCTGCCCTTTTACTAGTGTTTCAATGCTTAGAAACGCCCAAGATCAGGGATTTACTATTTGCTTCAAAACATACCGAAATTTCACTCTATTGTTGTTTTACTGTTTCCTTAATGCACAGATCATCCTAGAAGGGGTTTACTGTTGTTTTATGAATATGCACAGGCTTCTCAAATTTAGCTGCTATAGGAAAATAGGTTTTTTACTGCTCCCTTAACTACCAACAGTATCATGTTAGAAGTCTATCAAAATCAATTGAATGATATTTCCTCAACTTCTCCATAATTTAAGTTACTAGTGAAAACCTCCCAGAAAAATTACGCTAAGAATACAACCCTCATACGTCTTTGTTGATGAATTCTCAAGGAGTTTGAAATAGGTCCTTAAAAGTGCATTTACAGCATGATACACCTTCTGGAACTAGTAGATATTCAAAACTGATCATGGAATGACATAACTTGATTGACAAGACACTTTGGAGTTGGATCTTTTTCTGGTTTTTTTCAACCAGTGCTCAAGTTTGGTCTAAATATTAATCTGGAATGATGTTGCTGTCACTTAGAAGATGGGTTTGGAGTAACCTCAAGAACTATAATTTAACCACTGTTCAAATCTGTGTTTCCCCTTTTGAAAATTTTTCCCCTCGCTATATAATAGGGTCAAAGATTTTTTGGAGGTTACGGGACTCATTGGTTTGGATAGAAAGCATTTTCCACTGAAGCATTTCATCCCACTCCAACAAACCATCTAGATTAAACTTCTATATGTTGATGAAATCATAGGGTATGTAACAAAGATAATCCTTTTTCTGGTGTCTTCTTAGGATTAAATAAATTCAAAGATCTGTGGCTGATGATCTAATCCACAGGTGCACACGGAATTGAGATTTGGATCCTTTTCCACTGCATAATCTTGCTCATACTTGAAAATATTGCTTGCTGTAATGGCCTAAACAAAACCAGAATTCCTCAAAGTGTGTAGAATGTTGATATTCATAATTATCTTTCTTTATGCTTAGAAAATTCAAGAAGCAACCCATTTTTCCTCATGAAAACCTTGGTGAACATCCACACAAATAGGAGTATAACATACCTTAATTGTCCTGAAGACGAGTCTCCCCGTACACACCTTTGTCCCGTCCCAAAAATGAGTGCAACATGGTTATAGAACATCTATTAATGTGAAATACATAGTTTGACAATCCATCCCACCACCTGAATGATGTGATAATGCCCCAATGTTGTTATGTTTTGGACCCAATGCCAGGTATATATTAGAATTTGATTTGCACCCAATTTTGGGTCCATGGAGTTTGTTGGTCATGTTTTAAGCACCTATCTACACCTACAACTCCTAGTAAGGAAAAGGATAATTATTTATCTTGTAGAGTTGGAAGCCTTTAAAATAAAAGTAGAAATAACATGATCTTACTTGGTGCTACAAATTTTTCAGGTATACTGAGAAAACTTAGCAAATGTCGGTTAATACTCAATTTTCATATGTTGTAATTTTTCCACATACCTGCATTTTGCTGTTGAAAAGTGTCGATCAGACTCTGTAATTATGTCTTTAGTACAGAGTAGACTGGAGCAAGGCATAAAACTACTGTTGTGTTGTAATATGTTTGTTAACAGACAATATTTTTCCAAGGCATACAGACAGAAAGCACCTTTTCTCTTGAAGATGAGACAATGCTCTTTCTTCCCTCAAATGTATGCTACTATCAAATGTAACTAGATCTCGTGTATCTAAATCCTTAGTATTAGGATTTCCAACAACTACCTCACACTTACTTATCTTGAGGCACAAAGAGAGGAAGCTCATGTAATAGTGTTTCCTTACAGCTAGAATTTGTAGGTTGCATATCAGTAGGAAGTTGAATGATGAAAACATCAGCAAATTCAACATCAATAGCTTTTAATGTTTCATACACTTCTAGAAATAGGTCAGGTACTTACACTATATCAAGCTCAGACATTTTTGGCACATATGCGGTTTTTTCTGTTAGTCTCCAACCTGCATTGACTATTGATCCTCATTTCATGGAGTCTCAAAATACAGCTGGTGTAAGTCCTCACAACTTGACAGTGTATTTTCCCTTCGATACTTTTAATCAGGAAGCATCTTATGCCAATGATCATATACACCTAAATTTAAAGAACATAGAATATGGAATGATTATAGATGAAATTGCTTGTAGCTATATTTTTAGTTGAATTCTAATAGTGTTTGGATGGTTATTAGAGATGTCAACTTCATCCTAGAGAAATAAGAAGAAAAGGTTCATCTCGTGGTGACAAATACAGTCTAACATTCTCCCCTCATGATGATGATAATGATGAACGGAAATAGGCGTATATTCAACAGGGTGAGTCTTTTCTTTTACGTGTTATTTTGTGAAGTGTGTGCTTTCACATTCTATGGTTAAGTTTTATATGTGATCCAATAGATTATTTTCACGCATGGGATGAGGCTTATGCTACACTTGATAAGACACAGAGAAAAGAGAGGTATGAAGGTATCCATCATTATAGAAAGTGATTTGAATTTTTGGTGATGGTTGGTTGTAAGTTCCCTTTCATCCCTGTTGTATTTTGAAAGTTAGTAGCTACATGTGATTAGCATAGATATTTTTTTACATTTTAATGAAATTATTCCTTGATGTATAATCCAACAAATGGAAAAAACTGTAATTTGAAATGCAACTAAATTAATATAAGACTTACACTTGTCTGATCTTGTTTTCTTTTTCTAAGTGAAACTTTGTAGATAATGACATGCCATCTAATTTCATTGTTGCAGTACCGTTTATCTTCACTTTAAATTTTGATGAACCTGTCACCTTTTCTGATGAAGGTACAGTGCCATATTTTATAGGGGAAACTTGGTCTTGCTTGCAAACAGAAAATTGCTTAGCTAATTTCCCTCGGTTAAACTTTTCTAAGACAAAATTCCCATGATATTTCTTAAGGCCTCTGCTATTTTTTTTTGTTGGTGTTGCACAAGATTTATTCACCCTGATGCCCTTTGAATTGTATTCATATTGCTCAGCCTCACCCTTTTGTGCAACATAATAATTGATAGGAGGTGTGCTTATTTAATTTACTTGGCTTCAAGCTAAATTTGAAACATCTTGCTTCTTTGAAGAAGGAAGCACTAGTGCAATCACGCTCTATATCTTTTTTTCTTCCATTTTTGGATTAGTCAATGATCATGTATACATTTTAGCATGTGCACTCCTCTCATCCTTATCTGCAATATTCCAGTTAGCCATATTCTTAGAGGACATTGAGTCTTCAAACCATGGATCCATATGCTTCTCTTCTACCCATTTAGTAGGTTATGAAGAAAACCTTATAAAGGATTGATATGAATTTGAAGACACTACAAGTTTCTTACTACCTCCTGTATCTGTTGCTTCTTTTTGGATCAATTTGTCTACTTTGGCACATTCCTCATTTCCGTTAACTGACTTCTTATCATGATCAAAGAAATTAGCATAAGAATTTTCATCTGCATAAATATTATATGCATCATCATGTCTAGTCACACCAGTTGAATCCTTTGCAACACATGCATACACAGCTTCCTAATCTTGATGCTTTTGTTTAGAGGGAGGCAGGAAAACTTCATGAATCGGTAGGCTACTTCAAAAACAATATTTATCAGCCTTTGATGGCAAACACATAGGCCTTTCCATACAATTTGAAGACATCTTCCCATGTGGAAAATCACCTTCAGTTTCAAGACTGTTAGAACTTAAGATATTATTAGTTCTCAAATGGCATTCATTTAACACACAAGCATTATCCAATGCCATATTTTTGTTGGGGCGTGTGCCTTAACGGTCACTAATTTTGGTAACTCTACGGTTTTTGTGGAAGATTGTAAGCAGAGTTACGACTCAAAATAGTCTTAGGGGTGTCGGGGTTGAGTCAAAGCCCTCTTTTTGTAATTGTCCATAAATTTCAGGTGTAAGCCCATGATTTTGTAATAGTGCACTTGTATAAATAGGCACTCATGTAAAGATGTCAAGGGTATCTAATGAAATGAGGATCATATGATGTGAAGAAGTTAGATCTATTTGTGGGTTTTAAGGTCAAGTCCCAGCTGTGTGCGTGGACGACCTCTGCAACTGTGTGCGCAGAGGGTTTTGTAAGGAAAAGAACTGTAGCTGAGTGCACAGCTTAGAGATTGTAAGAAAAGAACTGGAGCTAAGTGTACAGTTAGACTTGAAAGGCAGATCTGCTGCTAAGTGCGCAGATCAGAACTACTGTTTTGTAAGAAGTGGAATAGAAGCACAGTTTTGTGGACATAGCCCCTACACTAGGGGTGAACCACATTATATCTTGTGTTGTGGTTCTTTTGTGTTGTTTCTGTTATGGTTTTATTTTATGCATTGATAAGTAGATAAGTGATAAAGTAAGATAACTCTTAAATACTAACTTCGCTGTGAATTCCCAGTTAAAGGTTAAGCAAGAAACATCTTTTATCTAACTGCGAAGCTAATTAAGTGAATGTCGAAGCTCTGTTTGGTATAAATATTTGTTGTTAAGACTAAAGGTACAGTAATATCCCTCTTCTGCTTGCAGAAAACTGGTTCTGCGGCACCCCAAAGCTGTTTCGGGTGAGACTGCAACCTGTTCGCAGGTTGTTGCTGAAAGGGGCAACATTGTGGGTCTTTTTGATGGTGCGAATTTAATGGTATAAAACCCAGGTCTACCCTATAGCCCAACAAATTGGTTCCATTGCCGGTTGAACTCAGTATCTGCTCAAGAGGGATCTACATCGTACCTGGAGGGCTATGTTTTGGAGACCCTCAGTAAAAGAAATCGGTGACTGGATTGAAGAGACCTATTTGAAATTTGCTAACATGAAAACAGGGATCCTCGTCGTAGGTCGGATGACTTCTTGCAAAGGTACATCTTTTCGGATGTTTATGAAATTTTCTTTGGTAGTATCCACATAGAATTGCACCAGTGGTTATCTAGGTTGACAAAAAGAAACACCAACTTCAAGGAAGATCAGTTTCCTAACTAGACCCCCGCAAGAATTAACATATTGAAAAGAGTGAACAATGCGATATCATGAGCTGTTGATTTCTGGACAATGCGAACCCTTCAATCAATTGTGACAGAGGTTGCCATCGACACAAGTAACTCTTTTAGCGAAGCTGAGAGACAAGTGATCCAAGGACCAAGGGGTAAGTACCTAAATTCATTGAGTCTGCAAATTAAAATGCTCTTGGATGAGAAAGGCATATTTCTTATAGAATCGGATTGCTAGCTTTATTTTTACTAACCTATGTTTGGAAGTGAAAGTAACTTTGACGAGCAAAGTGGTTTGCTGCGAAGCAGTAAAAGATACAAGAGAAACCTAGAATCCTACACCCTAGGCCAGAATACCGAGTATACGCCATTAAGTCTAGAAGACCCTGAATATGAAGAAAACCCTTCTTTCAGAAACCCTCCTATAACTCCATCGCAAAGATCTGTTACCCCTGAGAACCCATCGTAGTATGAAAGTAACCCTAACCCAAGTATTCTTGTCGCATGTCAATATACCTCAGCAAGTTACCCTCCTCCTCCCCTATTGTACAGGACTATACACCTTATAACTGAAGGTCTGGGGTTACCAACATACTCAATAAACTTGCAAATAATTGACTCTAGAGTGCAGTAAAGGAAATAGGAGGATAGGAAAGACTTACCCGTTGCATGACGGTTGATCCTTTCTTGTCCTCTTCTGCTCTGCTTCTCCTCCAATGTCTTTAGGGATGCTTCTCCTTCACCTGTCAAGAGTCAATCTTCCAGATACAATATGATTCATATATATATAAGCAAGTTAGATAAATCATATATGGAATGTTGAAACATAAACATTTATCAAACCGCAATACATGAGACACATATGGAAGAAGGATTCTCTTTATTAGCAATAATGAAAGAGTTCAGATTACAACCCAACACCTGAGACAAGGACTCCTCTGCAGCCAAAGGATTCTGAGTTCCACTGCTCCAAAGACTTTTGTATAAACTCCACCAGCATAACTTTGATCTCCAATTGTATGTATCCAACACCCTCCCCAAGGCCTATATTTATATAGATGAAATAAGGTAGTTTCGAAGGTTGAGGAGGTTGAGACAGTTAAGGTGATTAAGGTAAATGGCTTAACTAATCTCAAGTAATCGCTTGTTTTTATTTTTAATGTCAAAGGGACTTATCCATGGGTATCAAGAATGACAACCCAGATATGATCTGTGAGTTTCTATAAGAGCAACCTGCGTATACATCCATACGTGACTTGCAACAACCAACACTCACGTATGATCCGCAAGTTGCATATATATAGGGTCGCGGATATGACTTGACATAGTTAAAAATTCAATGTAACCAGCTTGATGGATGAGGAATGTATTTTATAATAATCCCATCTATAGTGTTTTGGGAAACCCTCAATCCATAGATGTCCTTTTGTGTGCCAACATGAGGGATGTCGGCACTCGGACGGAGAGGTGCCATTCAGGTGGATAATAGATGCCCCTAATGTGTGAGGTTAGAGGGAAATGATGGCCAAAATAAATTATAAATATTATCTTTGGAGAACTCAGAAATCCAATGGAGCATAGAGAGTACTTGAAACAAATACATAGTAATGTCATATACAAAGTTACATCTGAGGATGATATGTTCAATTTACTAGAACACTAGTTCCTTTACAATATTTGAGTACATCATATGATACGAGTATAAAGCCATGTATATTACAAAGGTGGATCGAAGCCACAATATACAATAATGATGAGTCTTCAAAGATCTGGAAGCTGTGTATATGAATAGAACATAATCTTGCGCAACTTAGTCCATAGGTGAGGAACTAAGGTCTTCATAAAGGATCCCAAAAAACCAGTACAATCCAAGCCATGTGAATAAGGGTAAGCTGAAGTCAAACATGGAAAGGATTCAACAGTTTGTTAATCATTAGGTGATAATCAAAAACTGAAGAAAAGGAATTCACCAATGATTAAAGTGAATCCTGAGGTACTATCATCAAAAATCTAGGTCTTCGTCATCAGGAAGTGCTAAAATAGAACCATGCTATGATAAGGAAGGCAATAGATCCTCCAACGGATCACAAGAGTGACTAGGAACTGGGAAAAAGAAGGGAGACACAAATAGAGAACATATATAACAATGATGGGATCAGGCTATAGATCAGACATTGGTAAGAGTCCTTGAACAGTGAGAACAACACAGAGATGACCCAAGGCAGTGTATAACATATAGATAGAACAACTAGACTTATCTGCCATGTAGGAGACATGATCAGATTCCCCAGGTATAATGGACAAGAGGAGGAGTAAGAAACTCAAAGTGATAGTTGAACACAAGTGAACACTGAAACATGGATATCAAAAAACAAAGAGTTTTATGTTCAAGGATGGCATGATGCCATTATTGAAAACTAGAGAAAACTTCTTCCTTACCTTCCCTGTTAAATTTTAATGAGTCCAGGAAAGTCAACTCAGTTCCCTCTTCATTGTTTAACAAGCTTGAAGAGATGGGAAAATAATGCTTGATAGTGTCACTGATTCGTGGATTTAACAAGCTCGAACTAGTACATGCTCGACGGTGTTTTCATAGTTTAGAGAGTCTGAAAACTCCAAAGAAGACTCTAGGGGGGTGCTTTTTCATACAATTTAGTCTCTTGAGGCCGAAAAAGTATAAAACATACCAAAGAAGAACTCTCTTAACTTCCGAAGAAGAAAAGGCACACCTTTTTCGTACTTAGTTAGGAAGGTCCGAAAAAGGTTAAATTACCATCTACCCAACGCTCCTTCAAAAGCAGCATATAGCTTGAGTTTTACGAGTGTGAAGGAAGGCAAGATCACTCAGAAAGATCCATTTGGTTATGAGAAATGGGGCTTACAACAATAAACTCGATGCTTTGTTCTTTAGGGTTTAACGAGCATGACAAAGACATAAAGTACACTCGAAATCTTTTTCATGTTTTGGTCCAGAGCATGAAAAAGAGAAAACTAAGCTCATATAGGGGGTTCCTTTTCCGTAAGTTTAGTCCCTCAGGTCCGAAAAGGAGATAAACCTATGCTTGAGAATACTCTTCTCAATTCTGAAGAAAAGAGAGTGTTCCTTTCTCGTATTATTCCACATGGTCCAAGAAAGTGATAACCTACCACCAATGTGGATGCCTGTGAAGTGGATGCCCGTTCACATATTCTTAACGAGCCTGAACGGACAAGTTTACTCGGTAGTCAAGTCTATTTTGAGGAGTCAGACCTGGGCCTAAAGAAACTCAAAATATTTCCTGTGAAGTTTTAACGAGTCTGGAAAAGTCAACTCGTGGCTTCCTTACTATTTTTAATGAGCTCGAAGGAGAGCAGAAAGAATGCTCTAAATGCGAGGAGACGAGTGTCATAGGCAGGAAAAACTAGTTCCAAGCGCAAGGAACAAACCTATGCATAATGCAAGGAAAGTGAGCAAGATAAGGACACTCAGGGAATGTCTCGTCAAGGTAAAAGGTGTCAAGTTGCAAAGGCAAAATGATACAAGGCTTAGCGATGATGAGAACAAAGATGAGGGCTTGTACAATGAGCTAAAAGCGTGGAAACCGGCATTAGGCTCAAAAGCGTGAGCAAGGCACATGCAAATGCAATTACAACTTGAAACACAAGGCAAGGCCACTAAACAGTTGTGAATCCAACTAATAATCCTATCTCCAAGAAACAACAACATCAGGATCATATTCAGAAGAAAAGATCTGATGCAGGTCACTTTGGTAGAAACACATGTGACTTTTCTATCTTCTACAAAAGATGTAGTCAAGGTAGAATCGACCGAAGAATATTCTATAGAACCAAGGCTCGAGGGTTTATAATCAGTAAGATCAACCTTAGAAGAAGAGAAAAAATCAACAAGGGAGATAGAGTCTTCAAGAATAAACTCAGTATCATAGGAGTTGAAAAATTCATAAGAAAAATCAAACTCATCAGGATCACTGACTTGTTGTTCGAAGAAGGAGTCAAAAGACTCAACAAGACCAACATAAGAAGGAAGGTTAGGCTTACTAGGCAAATCAGGGTTAGACTTAGTCACAACTGAACCAACATCCAAAATAAGGTCAGATTGTATCAAAGACTCTAGGAAGACTTCATCCGAAGGAAGGAGATCATCCGAGATAGGATACATGTCTAAAATTTCAAATGGATCGACAGAGTGGAGAGAAGAATCTACAGTCTGTATAGGATGACTCACCCGTTCAACTGCTGGGACCAAGTCTCTAGAAGGTAAGCATGAAAATAGAGGCTGCTTCTCAGTAGCAATTGAACACAAAGGACAAGAGGCCACATAGTTCACCTATGGCAGGGTAGTGTCTATAGAAACACTGGGAATCAATAAAGGAAATACCTGGTCTCTAGTTGGGTCAGGAGACGGATCAAGAAAATCCAACTGATCGATAGTGACAATTTCTTCGCCATGATTAAAGTACATTACACGAAAGAATGTTGACACCACAGCTTACATGGCATAGACATAATCACGTCCTAGGAGCATATTGAAGTCCAAGGGGTCTTCTATCACCATGAATTCAACTAAGACGGTCTTCCCACCCAAAGTAACAGGTGTTTGAGCAAGAATTTCCAAGGATATACAAGTTCTTCTATCAAACGCCAGTAACTGACTAGTAGTCACCACAAGGTTGGGAGATCCCATTCCTCTCCAAGCACGAGCATACAAGATACTAACTGAGGGTCCTTCATCAACAATACAATGAGCAATCATGTAAGGTTCAAATTTGACCTTTATCTAGAAAGGTGCATTGGAAGGAAGGCGCGGCTCAACTAGGCTATCCCAATCAAAGGAAGCAATCCGAGAGCTTGGTGGGGGTTGATCCGAAGCGAGTTTAGTGTCCCCTTGTTTAGTAAGTTCTGAACTGGCAGTGAAGAAAATGTGACTAGCAGACACTTCACTCTCCAAAGGAAGAGTGGGATTGATCGATACTGGGATCGATTCAACTGGTTCATGAAAGTCACTCTCTGAAGGGAGAGTGGGATTGACCAAAGATGACATTGGTTCAATCACATCAGGATCACTCTCCAAAAGAAGAGTGGGATCAATCAAATCTAAGATTGGTTCGACCACTTGATCAACCAAAGGTTGAGTAGGTTGTTGAGAAACTATAGCTTGTTCAAGAGAAGGAAATTATTGAGTCTTGGACCACACACTTCGCACTTCTGCAATAGCAGGGCACTGGTGAGTAAGATGATCTCCCTCACATAGCATACAAGGGAACTTAGGTTTGCACTTCGAACGAACAATTTTCTCAATGGTGTCAACATGACTAGTAGTGGATGATTGTTTTCTCTCAACAAACCACACAGCACTCACTAAAAATTCCTAAAGCCAAACATACAAACAGGTATAAGATATAATTTCCAGAAGAAAGTTGATAGACAGTTACTTGGCATCCCTATAGATGTTCTTAGGCACAAATGGAGGAATCACCCACCGCCCTCCCACACTTTCTACCGGGGTTACCTTCCAAGTCTGTCCAAGGTCAACCAGAAATAGCCTTCCGGTGTACCTATGTATGAACCCTAGATGTCAAAGAAACTAAAGGATACCTTAACTATATTGATAGTCTGGGGGGACAGTCGCAACCCTGATTTGTATGCATGGGTAGGGTAGCTGAGCCCTAAACCCTGTCTAAGACAGAATCCCCAGATGCGTAAAAACCATGGTTTATGCTTTGACAAGGAATCAGAGGGTTATCTCCTCAGTCCAAGTCTCCACGCGGCCTTGTGCTTAACTCCCAATGGAGAGGAGCTTCCCAGATACAATCAACATACAAAAGGATTTACCTAGTGGTTGGCCAACTACATCTGAAATTTTAATACTTGTGGAGAGTTAAAACTCCCTAATCCATAAGTCTAGCCTGAGCTAGTTGGTGTATGGCCCTATAAAATAAAACTTACGAACAATTTTTAAAATTATATCGTTTATTTTAAGGGCTATTTTTAGTTAGAGGGTAAATGGCATGAAACTTATGTGGTGTTTTGACTCAAAGTTGAAACAAAACAACTAAGCAAAGAGATATGAAACGCAAAAAGCAAAAACTATTCTCTTTATTTTTTCAAAATAGAAACTTGAAAGCCACAAAAGAACAAATTCTTTTTATTTTTTCAAAAACAATGATATGCCATGCAATCTAGACTCAAAACCTAATTTACATGCATATAAAGCAAACATGTGTTTTTGTCTTTTTTGTCTTTTTCTCTTATAAATGCAAAAGAAAACTAAGACTATCTTTTTGTAATTTTTGAGATTATATTCAAAAACTGGAAACAAAACTACTATATGCAAATCAAATGCAAAAGTTTCTAATGTTTTCTTTTCATTTTTCAAACTTCTCAAAGACTACTATGCACCTAAAATGCACTAAACTTGAGTAAACTTGGAATTAATGAACTGTATAAAACCAACAAACTGAAGTAAAATAGGATGACATAACCAAGAAACAACCAACAAAGGCAGACTAGGAACCCTATTTTGGGTGCACACAATGACAAAAATCACTATAGACTTATAAAGGCAAGTGACAACCAACTACTGTCAAAAGAAAAACTAGAAAAACAAAGCCCAAGACCCTGAGCACTGATATGGACAAAGACACTTCGACCTATAACCCAAACAGGGAAAGCTACTTCAGCATGCAAACAGAAAATAATCCAAGCAAAATAGACTCAATGGCTTTCGAAAAAGCACAAAGTGTGACCACCAACAAGTCTTCAAATAAGCATCACAACATTCATAAAGAAAATCCACACAGAAACAGGAAATACACATAGAGAGGGACAAACAAACCCAATCCTAAAAAAATTCCTATTTCCAGGCTTATACGCGACTGTGCAAAAGGGAAACCCACATATGATACGTGACTGTCTAGTAGAGCAACCCACGGATTCAGACCTCTATACACGACTGTGCATAAGACCAACCTGCGTATGGGTACAAATTTTTTCTAAAAAACAAGAAAAATCCACAAGACTTTCAAATACTCAGGAAAGTATGAACCAGGATAAAAAACCACACACAGACTTCAAAGCAAGGACTGGTCAGGGGTGATAGAAACAACCTACAGTAGTCTGGGCTCCCCAGCGGAGTTGCCAGTTCTGTTGTACAGGATTATACACCTTATAACCGAAGGTATGGGGTTACCAACATACTCAATAAACTTGCAGACAATTGAATATAGAGTGCAGTAAAGGAAATAGGAGGATAGGAAAGACTTACCCGTTGCACGACAGTTGATCCTTGCTTGTCCTCTTCCGCTTTGCTTCTCCTCCAAAGTCTTCAGGGATGCTTCTCCTTCACCTGTCAAGAGTCAATCTTCTAGATACAAGGTGATTCATATATATATAAGCAGGTTAGATAAATCATATATGGAATGCTGAAACATAAAAATTTATCAAACCACAATACATGAGACACATATGGAAGAAGGATTCTCTTTATTAGCAATAACGAAAGAGTTCAGATTACAACCCAATGTATGAGACAAGGACTCCTCTGCAACCAAAGGATTCTGAGTTCCACTGCTCCAAATACTTCTGTATAAACTCCACCAGCATAACTTTGCTCTCCAAGTGTATGTATCCAACACCTTCCCCAAGGCCTGTATTTATACAGATGAAATAAGGCAATTTCAAAGGTTGAGGAGGTTGACACAGTTAAGGTGATTAAAGTAAATGGCTTAACTAATCTCAAGTAATCGCGTGTTTTTATTTTTAATGTCAAAGGGACATATCCGTGGGTATCAAGAATGAAAACCCACGTATGATCCGCAAGTTTCTATAAGAGAAACCTCCGTATACATCCATACGCGACTTGCAGCAACCGACACTCATGTATGATCCGTGAATTGCATATATATAGGGTCATGGATATGACTTGACATAGTTAAAAAGTCAAAGTAACCAGCTGGATGGATGAGGAATGTATTTTATAATAAGCCCATCTATAGTGTTTTGGGCAACCCTCAATCCATAGATGTCCTTTTGTGTGCCAACATGAGGGATGTTGGCACTCGGTTGGAGAGGTGCCATTCAGGTGGATAACACCCCCTCCCTCCCCCCCTAGATTTAAAATGGCCCATATGACTGATGACATCAAGCTACCAGTCTTTAAAGGAATTGGATCAGAGGATTCATAACAGTTTTGGTTTTTATGTGAAGCTGTGTGGACTGCGAAGAACATTATGGATCAAGATATAAGAAGAGCGCAGCTGGTGACTTCTTTCAGAGACCGAGCTTTGACCTAGTTCAGGAAATTCTCCAGTACTCAGAACCTTGTCTTGGCTGATATTAAGACAGCCATGATCAAAGAGTTTAGGAATCCTAAGTCAAAATCATAGTGTATAACTGAATTGAAAGAGATTCAGTAGAGACGAGGTGAATCAGTTTGGGACTTTGATCAGAGGTTCAAAGTTCTACTAGATAAAGTTAGTTTCACTATTGGACCAGCACAACATAAAGAATCATCCATTGCAGCCTTATTACCTCATATCAGAATGCCACCCATGCAACAAAAGGTTGCTGATCAGCAAGAGGCTTTGGATATTTCCATGAAACTGGATACAGCTCCTGTCAAAGATAATTCTGGCATAGCCCAAATACAAGCGTAGTTAGCAGAAATGGATTTGGAGCTGTGCGACATGAAAAAAGGGAAATCTATTTGTGAAGAGGTGTGGTGTACATGATGTAGGACAGAAGGTCATGACAGGGAACAATGTCCTGTATTAAGAAATTACCTGAATACTGGTGCGCCAAACCCATTTAACCCTAATGTTCTATATTGTGAGATTTGTAGAACAACTAGCCAGCATCGACCTGAAGACTGCTATCTGCTACAAAGATATGTGCAAGTACCTAAGAATCCCTATTGCAAGTTCTGTAAGTCAGTTGGACACAACGAAGAGGAATGTTGCAGCTTTGACCTTATGAGAGAGTGAACATATGATGCGTATAGGGTACAAAATGATGCACAAGACAATGATGGATATGGTTACCATGGTAGTACATCAGGTCGAGGTACTTTTGGAGGTTGTGGTCATGGTGGTATGACTGGAAGAGGTCGAGGCTAGGTTGTGTGCTATAACTGTAATCAAGCAGGCCATCTAGCTAGAGACTGTCCGAACCCAACTACGACATGTCGATATTGCAGAGCAATAGATCATGTCATTGAGCAATGCCCACAGCTGATAGCCAAGATACAAGAAAGAAATAACACTCCTCCTTAGAATATTCAGATGACTACTGTAGAACAAAGACCCGTCCCAGCCATTAACGTTGTTACAAGGAGTGGAGCTATGACACAAGTTTATAATAAGGAGAAACATCCTGATGAGGCTTGGGTTCATAAGGCCCTAGAGAAAGTTCCAACCTTCGATGTGGGAAGAGAAAAAGAAACATTTATGGAAGCCAAAAAAGACTTTGTTGATCCAAGCACAGCAGTGGCACCTGCGCAGCAGCATCAACAGCAGTCACAGTCTCAAGAAGATTTGACAGATAAATTAAGTACACTATCGACATTTTTATAGAGTTGTATGAAGCTCTTACGAAATCAGAATGCTTTAAATTATTTATAGAAAGTTATTGCTTCTTGCGAACCTCAGCGAAGCTTTGGTAAAGAAAAAACTATCAATAGAGTTAGAAGAACTGGAAGAGAAATGAGATGGCATGCTCAGATAGGAGAGTATGACATGACTGATATCATTCTAGACCTAGGATCAGAAGTCAATGTCTTAACTAAGCAGACATGGGAAAAAATGGGAAAACCTACCCTTGAATGGTCCCCTATATAGTTGAGATTAGCCAATCAGTAGAAGATTGTGCCCCTAGGAAGATTCTCTAGCATCGCAGTAGACATTGATGGAGTCAGTACCTTAGTATATTTTGAAGTCATTGAAATAATTGATGATAGCAACCCCTATCCAGCTTTGCTAGGAATTGAATGGGCAATAGAGAATTCTGTAGTAATCAATCTTAAGAATAGACAGATGACTTTTGAAGGAAAAGGCTTGAGAGTCATAGTCCCCTTGTACCCTTCTCAAGGATAAAGGTACACAGAGCCAGTCAGAGATGAAGATCAAGATATTATGGATCATATCTACAACATCATAGCTAAAGATGAAGACTATGTTAACCCTACTACTGAAGGTATAATGGATTGGAAGTGTGACAGTTCTTGCATGACTGATTCAGGTGAAGGCCTAGAGAATTGGCAGCATAGACTTTATGAGCTACATGGAAATCAGTGTGCAAGAATTACCAAGTCTCTCAGATGTCTTGGCTCACATACAAGAGTCTTACCTATTTTTGATGGCTTGACAGACCCCGAAGAGTTTATTTTGCAATTCTCAGAGCAGGTACCAGATTCACAGAAAATGGAGACTCTAGGTTCAGCATTCAGAGCCACAGACGCCAGATGGTGGAATGGTCATAAGAAGTACATCCATAGTTGGGAAGCTTGTCAAAAGCTTCTTCGCCTAAGATTCATGGATCAACATCAGGAGGTGCGCAGCATTTTTAATGGTCAGACTAGCCCTCAAGAACATTTGGAACTCTGTTATGAAGCATGGAAGCATGTCCCTCATGAAGAATGGGTACATAGGCTTGTGCACATTCTGGAACCTGTAGCAAAGAACGGGTATGCAGAGGTGGAGCTTTGCCATGGTACTGTAAGTTGGGATAGTCTTGTTGATAGTTTTGTGCTGACATTTGCTATTAATGAGGTTTGTCCTACTTTGGACATAGCTATTAGGCTGATCCATACTAAGGTGTTTGATGGTAAAGAAACAGCCGAGTACCAACCTAATTGGAAAGAACAAGAAGCCAATGTAGTAGAATGCTATAACCTCGCAATTGACGAGGATGATGACCCACGCAACATCAACATTCCTGAGTTAGAAGGACACTGCGAAGTACATGGACTAGCAGTCGAAGCACCAGAAGTGACTCAGCCCTTGAAGACAAGGCAAGTAAACATTGGGTCAGAAGAAATGCCTAAGTATGCTAATATTGGAGATTATTGGGATGAAGAAACGGTAACCAAAGTGACCCAACTTCTCCATGAGTATCAGGACCTATTTTTGACGAAGTTCTCAAAAATAAAAGGTATTCTTGGTGATATAGGAGTGATAAAAATCCTGTTGAAACCTGATGCGAAGCCTGTGAAGCAGCGCCCTTATAGGCTGAACCCTAAGTATAAAGAAAAAGTCAGGGTGGAGCTAGATAAGATGCTCGCAACAGGAGTCATGGAGGCTGTGGAAGACATTCTGTCGCACGTCGAAGCTCGAAGTCCTATCGAAGCCGATGTCAAGAAGTGTCGAATATTCTTATTATGGCACAGCTAGAGTTACTGGTGGTGCCGAAGAAGGACAGGTGTGTCAGAGCTCAAAATCCGACCATTGAAAAAAATCAGAATTGGCGGCGCTAGTACATTAACTGCATTAACTGCCTGTAATAATGAGATCCTGAGAAATCTAGTACCATTTGGACAAGATCTCTGTCAGATTTGGTGTCTTCAATGCACAGTTATGGAAAATTTGGTCGATGGATTCTATAAGAAGGCACCCAGGCCTGCGAAAATCGCATTATGCATTTCCTCGAGTCTTACAATTGAGTCCATGTCAGCTAGTTGTGAAATTTAGGAATTGTTGAGAGAATTTGAATAGACGGGTCTGCAGAACCTTATGAGCAATCCACCTGCCTTTGCACCCCACGAAGAAAATCCCCTAGCACCGACTCAGCCAATGTAGACACGATCTACCAGGAAGAAGTTTAAACCAGAAGTTTGCTCTAAGAGGAATGAAGACAGACACAAGCAATCAAGGAAAACTCTGGAGGATCCTGAGATGAACCCTTCTGGCTCAGCAGAGATCCCACCTGAAGGTTTTGAATACTTTGGTGAGGTGGAGAATGTTGCATCACATCGGCCCTTATCTTCCACTTGTTCGACCAGGAGTTCAGCTACCTCGGCAGACAAAGAAGTTCACATTACGCACCCCTTCGCTGCCACCGGGTGTGCAGTTGGTTGGGACAATGACAGGGAAAGTAGATCGGCTCAAGTACGTCGACCACGATATAAATGATCATGGGAAATTTCCACAGTTCGCACCTGGGACATACTTGCACTCTGTCCACTATCCGGATACTGAAGCAACATTATTAGAAGCGAAACAGTGGGATGCTAGCTTAAACAGAGCAGGCTTGCTGAAAATGCTGAACATTCCCCACTTCGGTTGCAGCATGCCGGTTACCATGGTAGTCAAGCAATTATTGGCGTTGGTACATGATGGGAAGCTATGGATTGGAGACGAGAGAATCCCTATGAATGGAGAGCTGGTTAATAGGATCACAAGCTTGCTGAAGGAAGGGCATGATCCTGGGATCGAATTCATTGGGAAGCACGAAGACATGAAGTTGGTGCAGCATATGAAGGAACGCTTTGGGTTAACAAAAGGAAAGCGAGGGTATCAAACCTTAACTATTCAGCATCAAAACATTCGCTTCACCACAGAACTGCTAGCATGCAAGCTAATGCAGAAGTGTAGACCGAATGAAGTATCTGCACCAACTGTTAGTATTGTTGCGAACTGTGCCGAAGGCTACAGTTACAACTGGGCAGCGTAAATTGCTAGGGAATTCCTTGAAGACATCCGCGATGCACAGGAGAAAGGTAGACCCTTTAACTATTCATGGTTTTTAGTGATTATTGCACTGGTAGGATGGAAAGAACCTACCGAGGCACAATTTGTTGATGTGCCTCCAAATATGCCTGACGCGGCAAGGTACACATCTCTATGGGTGTCACAGGATAAAAGCTTCCAGCAAATGACAATCTATGTGTTTTCCTTTTACTCGATGAGTATCTCATATGAGATTCTGAAGATGCCGCGGCTCACTAATGAGCTCTTTTCTCAGTAGGTGAGAATAGCCAACTTCAGAGCTGACATGCATCATGTCTTTATTCAAGCCCGCACAGATAACAAGCACAAATGGTCGAATTTGCCATATGTGATGAACGAGGAAGACATCCTCGCAATAGTCAAACAGTGGTCGGCTGAATGGATGAAAGACGCAGGGACACAGCCCAGTATACCAATCCCTCCATTGACAAATGTGGATGTAGGTCCTAGCCAGATGTAGCAGAATGACCCACTCTAAGAAAGTGAAGAACAAAGTGAGTCGCAGGAGAATGAAATGACCAGGGTGGCGAGGATGGAATGGATGAAGAAGGAGAAGAGTCGGTCAAAACAATCTCTGACCCCAATCGCCTAGATAAGTGCAAGTCGCCAGAGGTAGAGGAAGTGACTCAACCTCATTCCGGAAAGAAAACAAAGGCATAAAAAGGGAAGAATATTGTCGAAGAGCCCACCTTGACAAGTGAGGAGCTCGATCAGGCTCTAACAAGGTCCACAGAAGTCCTAACCAAAAAATGGTCCGAGTTCGCAGCTACGAACCTGGATGCGCTCACTGGCGTAGCGCAGAGAATTGCAGAATTAAAGGACTTAGCAGAAAGATCAGTGACTGGAGCTGCATCAAGCAGCACCCCAGTAAGCGCGCAGCCAGACACAAGGCAATGGACAATGAGAGATAATAGAGGGCAAGTACCAAGTGCATCCCTCATCATAACTGATGCAGCATCTCGCTCGTAGATGAGCATGACAGTTGGGATAGATTACACCAAGTTGTCCATGATGGAGTTGCATCTCTGTCAATTAGCAATCATGAAGGAGATCCAAGCATGTGATAGCTACTCACACAGGAATCTAGAAAATGCCACAAAGCAAAGTGAAATCCTCGCAGCGCAGCTGGAAGAAGCCGAGCAGAAAAAAAGGGAAGCAGAAAACAAGCAGACCGCACTGGCGCAAGCATTGGATGAGGCGTGTCGAAGTCTCCCTGACTTCGACATACAGGCTGAAGAAGAACCAGATCAAACAATAGTCAAGCTAAAGGACTATGTGCACCAGTCTCGTAGCCAGATGGAAAAGATGGAAGCAGACCATGCGGCTCAGATTGCAGAGCTTCAACTTCACATCACCCCTGAGAGTCCACCAGAAGTCAAGGAGCAACGTCGCAGAGACATTTAGGCATCGGCCACAAAAATCTCAGATCTTGTGAGCAACGCAGCAAAACTGCTAGAAGAAAGCGTCGACGCCTAGACAAAATTGCAGGAAAATCCAGAAGTAGAAAAGCTGCAAGGAACCATTAAGCAGTGACAAGAAGAACTGGATGCAGTGAAAGCGGAAATTAAGACTCTGCCTCCTATGCAGAAGATGCTCAAGGTGAAGCAAAGCAATGAACTCCAGCAGGAAATTGAGTCATATGGAACGAAAGCAACATTGTTGGAAAATTATATGTAGCCCCTTGTCGACGAGGCCTTGGAATTGAGCACTGCTGCAGACAGCTAGCTCAAAATTTTGAAGGAATATGATGCAATTGCACATGAAAAGTCCAGTGAAGCATCAGTGGTAGCATTACAAGAGTTGGTGGAGAAGGAGCAAGCAACCGACGATATCATGCGTGGCCTCAACAAACAGTTCACTCTGTTCGCCAACAAGATTCTCCCACCAGACAAGTAGCAGAGTGTCCCAGGACGGGACACTGGTGAGTCTTAGGGGCTATTGGGGCGTGCACCTTAACGGTCACTAATTTTGGTAAATCCACGGTTTTTGTGGAAGCTTGTAAGTGGAGTTGCGACTCAAAATAGTCTGAGGGGTGTTGGGGTTGAGTCAAAGCCCTCTTTTTTGTAATTGTCTATAAATTTCGGGTGTAATCCCATGATTTTGTAATAGTGCACTTGTATAAATATGCACTCATGTAAATATTTCAAGGGTATCTAATGAAATGAGGATCATATGATGCGAAGAAGTTAGATCTATTTGTGGGTTTTAAGGTCAAGTCCCAGCTGTGTGCGTGGACGACCTCTGCAGCTGTGTGCGCAGAGGGTTTTGTAAGGAAAGGAACTGCAGCTGAGTGCGCAGCTTAGAGATTGTAAGAAAAGAATTGCAGCTAAGTGCGCAGTTAGACTTGGAAGGCGGATCTGCTGCTGAGTGCATAGATCAAAACTGGTGTTTTGTAAGAAGTGGAATAAAAGCGCAGTTTTGTGGACGTAGCCCCTACACTGGGGGTGAACCACATTATATCTTGTGTTGTGGTTCTTTTGTGTTGTTTCTGTTATGGTTTTATTTTATGCATTGATAAGTAGATAAGTGATAAAGTAAGATAACTATTAAATATTAACTTCACTATGAATTCCCAGTTAAGGGTTAAGGAAGAAACATCTTTTATTTAACTGTGAAGCTAATGAAGTGAACGTCGAAGCTCTGTTTGGTATAAATATTTGTTGTTAAGACTAAAGGTAGAGTAATATCCCTCTTCTGCTTGCAGAAACCTGGTTCTACGGCACCCCATAGCTATTTCGGGTGAGACTGCAACCTGTTCACAAGTTGTTGCCGAAAGGGACAACACTGTGGGTATTTTTGTTGGTGTGAAGTTAATGGTATAAAACCCGGGTCTGCCCTATAGCCCAACAATTTTCTCCATTATTGTCATTGGCACTTTCTATGCCTCCTTTATTCAATCCTTCTACAATTTTCTTGGTTTCATCTTCAACTTCAATTCTTTCCCTTTTTACCAAATGAAAATGTTCATCAAAGTTATGTTTCCTTTCCTTTATTTGTGTCCTTATATTTCAATGATCTACTCTAGATAATACTTCAAGAAAATTTTCTTCTTCTGTGCGAATATTTATCTTTATTTGATTATCTATCTCTCCGGTAGAGTTGATAACCCTGAAGTATGTTTCTTCAAGAGATTTCTTTTCTTCTTCAAAATGTAACTCTGATGCAAATAAGTGTTTGGAACTACCCTAACTTCATTTTTCCTTAGTCACAAATGTAGAAAGCACATGATCTTTGACATTAGGAACATAATTTTCATGAATATTTTCAAAATCTTTTTCACCCTTCAAATTTTCTTTATAGTTTGAAACATGAATGCTCTCTTTAGTGTTTCCATGTTTAAAAGATTCAAAATTGTTGACAATGTTATATGTCATTGTTTTTCTACAATCTAGGAACTCACTTTAAGGCACTAATCGAGAATCTCTAATTTATTTTTCCATGCTTTGCGATTTCTGACCAAACTACTTTTCACTCATGGTCTGCTATGAAATAATGCTTGTATCTAGTGATTGTATCCTAATTTATTCAAGATAAGAAGAAAAATTCAAAATATTTTCTCCATCATTATAAATATTTCTTTCACTCTCTGATGACCTTTTAAAGTCTAACTTTGTTTTCTTCAATTCTAGCTCATTTATTAAAGATACTGCACCAAAAACATTAGACCTCAAATGGTTCTGAAAATGGCTTGTAGGCACTGCACCAGCAACATCATACCTAAAATGGTCCTCAAAATCGGTTGTAGGCTTCTTTATCTTTAGTATGGACCTCATATTTTAGGATTTAGATGTTGATAATGAACTGTGCTTTTTAATCCAAACCTGAACTGAATTAAGCATCTTACTGTCTTTATTATCAGACGACATTAGGGATGTAGTTGGATTTTTCTTATTATCACCTACCCCATGTGTATTTTTCCAGTTTTCCTACCTATGTACTTCCCTCTTAATAGCATGTTTCTTGGAAAAAGTATCATAATGAATTTGATTAGATGTATCTTTTTCATTTTCAACATTTCCTCTAACTCATCAGTTGCTTCTTGCATTTTATCATTTTTTGTAAACTGTACTTTCTCTATAGAATCCTTTAAGCTTTCATCAATATATGATCTAGATTTCCCATCATCAATATCTAGCATAAAGTCCTCTTTCTCTATACCTTTATCTCTGGCATGAACTATACTTTCTCTGCATAATACTTTAATCCTTCATCAATACATGATCTAGATTTGTTGAAGCCTAAATAAGTAAAACAACATAACTGCTCCCAACTACTAAATGCAATAGGTGCTCACATAGTTAATGCTTCTTGTCAACCAAAGAGTGTTGTTACCTTTCTTTCCCAACTAGGATCCTCTACATTTATAATGAATCCATGGTTCACCTAATTAAAGTAGCACCAAAAAATATTGTTTGTGTCTTTTGGATTAATAACACATTGTGCATCAATAAGAATCATAGGAAAAATGTAAAATTCGTATTAGACAGAGCTAAGATCTTACAAAATATGCAAAAGGGACCATAGCAAGGTAAAATCCTCCTCTGTGATGTCAAAGTAAAAAAAATGTCATTTTGGATCTATGATTTCTTCCTATACCTTTAGAAATTCACTATGTACATGGTCCTTGTACCCTAAGGTACTATTCAGCAACTGAGTTCATGTTTCCAATGTAGGAATAGTGAGTGGGTAATTATTGTAGAGAGAGACCACCTCCAATCAATTGTTAATTCATGAGTCTAGTTGTTTTCATCCCTTGAATTATGAGATAGAAATCTATCCATACCAGAGAGCAAGAGAAATCTCTAGAAACTGAAATTTTTTCTTGGGTAGTGGAATACCTTTAATTTAGTTTTAAATGTTGAAAACAAATGTTCAGAGATTTCAAAAATCATTTGTAAATTATGCCAATTGGGCAAGCTATATCTGATATCATGGACAAGCGAAGCCAAGTGGTATACTAACTAGGGGTTCTCAAAACAAATATTTTTTTTCTAGATAGGTTACAAGAAATATTTAGTCGATCATTACAGTCTAGTCAGAATTTGTTTAAAGTAACTAGAAAAGTACTTCCATTTACAATAATTTTTTAGAAATATACGTTTTTGGTGGATGTATTAAGCTCAGATATTTGGGCAAGGTTTTTGTTAAGGTCTCAATTATGAGGTTTTTATGTGAATTATTACAGTATTTCTATATATGCAAAGGAATATTAGTACATGATGTAATTGGCCCTAAATTCTCAAACATGAAAGGATTTCTATCAACAATAGTGAATCCATTCATGCTACTCACAACAATTTTTCTAGAACATATCCTTTTGTCTTTGATGTATAGAAAGTGGTTGATAAATAGGATGATGTATACCATTTCATAAGCTATTTACTAGTTGATGGAACTCTATACGAGTTAGATGCGTTGAAAGGAAGGCCCATTAGTCTTGGATAATGTAATGGAGTTTGACATAGTTTGGAATGGTTAATGAAAACATGGGAATGTTGTCCTGTCTAATCCTCATAGAACAATCAAAATGAGTCCTAGGCACATTCCTTGATTACCTTGACATATGTTGATCCTCTTAACAACCTAATTAATTGATCTGGGACATTTTTGGTCTTTTTTAGCCTCAAACAACAATCGAGAAAATATGTCCTAGCCTTCAAAAAACCATAAATCAACGAAATCCAAATTTTAGTGTGTTCTAGGTACAAATTTAACAAGATGGTAAAGTAGATAAAACTTAGACCTGGGGACTTCTGGGAATAAGTATCAGTAGTAGACAATTGATATTTGAGAAATAAATCCATGTTGTTGGGAACATACTAGGCCCTAAAAGCAATTCTGAGCCCTATTTGACCCCCTAATCAACAATGATATAATTTTGGGCTAAATTTGAGGACAAACCTCTGCATCAAAAAGAAATTTTAGGAAATCTAAGTGCTTCTATGGACTATATAAGTAGAAAGAACCATTTCTTCTTGAATTTGGAAAAACTGTCAACCTCAAATCAATCATATTCATTTCACCATGCCCTAGATGCATTGTTCTATGTGTGATGGGCTATGATATTTTTCCATCTACAGTTCTAGTATCTAACCTATTTATATTTTCCATTGGTATTTCAACCTATAGTATCAGCAAATCATTCTCTGTAATACATTTCAATTTTGAAGACATCGAATGACTCTGAGAAAATTGCAGTTTATGGTTCTAATTTATAAACTTATATTTTGTGTATTGAATATTTTAATTTTTTTTGTTTGGTCATCATTTGACACTTATATTGATATAGTAACTAGTTGTATCCATATGAATGAAATATATATCATAAAAGGAGTGTTCTACACCCAACACTAGCTTCATTATTGGGGCTCTTAAAACATTTTCAATTCGATTTTTTCTATTGGCCCAATTCATCAGAAGCTTGGAATCTCCAAAGACTTTAAGATGATTGTGTTCTATTTATTTTTTTGTCTTCATGAAATCCAAAGAGCATCAACTTAGCTCTGTTGTTGTTTCACATGTCCTGCCTTTGATTTTGGCATGTCATGTGTCGGATAATTGTAGCAACATGTCCTACATGTCTTGTTTCCGAGAATCATGTGACTTGGATTAAAAGATGACCAACTGAAATTTTTTTCACAATCTATTGATTGTATAACTTGATGATTTAATTTCATATATGAAAACATATAAATACCTCAGCATCCTTAGGCAATGTCCTTGTTCATGATGAAATCTGTTTTGGTCTGATAATGTAAAATTTCATGTCAAAAGTATGAAAACTTACAAGTTACAAGTAGATAGAATGAGTTCTGAAGATAGGAGGATTTTTTAGTTTTCTGGGAAGATGCACAGTGTCATAAACAAAATTTGCAACATACAAGTTTAATTTTCAAGTCGATCAAAATTCCAAAGTTGTTATTTGTAAACGTAGTCTTTTGGTATCCAATTGTTTTTTGGGATAGATAATAAGAGAAGATAATTTATCAATGTTGAATGAACGGACACATGAATTAGGAAAATGGTACTGGAAGATATTAAAGTGTACCAACCACTGTAAATGAGGAGTCTTTGAAATCTTTATTGTAAAGTTGGATTGTTTTGTCACTGTGATCAATAATAACCCTGTATTGGGAGACATGTTGCAAAATGGAATGAGAGGAGCATTTGGAAAACCTCAAGGAACTTGTGCACATGTGGCCATAGGCCAAGTCCTTATTTCAGTCCGATGTAGGGACAATCACTCAAATCATGCCCATGAAGTTTTGGATCGGGCCAAGTTCAAGTTTCCTAGGAGATAGAAAATCATTGTCGGTAGAAAATGGTATTTTGCATTAATCCCAATTCTATATATTTTAAATGCCTAATTAATATACAAGAATTAATTTATTGGTATTCATCTTTTATGGGTTTCACTAAATTCACCAGAGATGACTACTTGAAGTGGAAGTTAGAAGGAATAATTGTTCCTACTGGTGTGAATTCCAAGGTTAGTGGAAGTGAACAATTGTTACTTTTACATGTTTGTTTTTATTTGTCTGCTTTTTATTCATTTATATTTTAGTAGTTTATTTTTTGTTATTTTAATTATTTCCCTATTTACTGCATTTTCTTGGTTTCCGAGGTCGACTATCCAACCAAAAACCTGGGCAAGCATTCCTGAATCTTGCTCTTGTGTCGTCATTTGATTTAGTTGCTTAGATTCTTGCTTTATGATGGATGATAAACGAAGAGCCTAAAAAGATCATCCCTTAATACATTAAGGCATCAATTGGGTCAATCCACATTTTTTGATGACCGAATTAATATTTATTAAGATACTTGTGAATGTGTTTATTATATTGTTTCTTATATTTTTATGGATGGATTTAATTTTGTTATTATATGACGATAGTAATATTACATTTTGCACTTATAAGTGAACTGATGTATAAAAGCTAATTATGCTGATAGGTGTTTCTTTTGTGATTCCTATGTCTGATTGCAATATACTTTTGGATCATATTCATTCATTGATCTTAAACGATATTTAGTTTATTGTCCTTTCACCATTCTCGCATTTAAACCTTTTATTTTTCATCCTTGGCCTAGTTTTTGTTGCTCATCCATCATGTGAGAACCTTGTAGCCTATGGATAAGGATTAGCCTTTGTTATCCCACCTGATACCTAGAATATTGTAAGCTTTGTTGGTGTCCTTGTGATTTTGCTGCACTCCAAGGAATGCATCATGGATCTTGTTTAGATGATCGTTGGAAACAGTGGCTGTCAAACCCTAGGAGTTTTCAATGAAACCACCATCCAACTACTCTAAGAGCTCTTTGATGATGTCAAGCAAATTATTTATGGGGTCAAACACCCAATTATTTGAGTAGTCTACCGACATAGAATGATTAGGGAACCTGCAACAAGGATTCTGTAAAGCAGTTTACTTTTGGGCTTAGACCCTCAAATATTGGAGTGAAACTGACATTCAAAGAGTTATAGATCTCTTGCAAAAACCGTGGGATTCTATTATTTTTTACGACTCTAGCCCCAAGAAATGGAATAAATCCTTTTCATATCGTTTAACTTTTAAATTCCTTGAGGTAGTAGTTACTATTAGTGTAAATTTTTGAAGAGAAATGTTTGTGTGTTGATTAGATTCTCTTCAATAAGATTGATATTTATGATGTTTTGTTATCAAATGTGGGGAGTGGCATAAACATTTTTTTCTTGTTCAAAGGAAAAAACATGGCTATGTGCCTCAATGGAACATAGGAGACAAAAATCTCCCTACTCCAAATATCCCTAGTTCAAAGACTAGCTAGAACAAACAGGAAAAACAAACAGAAATCCTCCTTTCTTAGAATAGATCATCAATTTCTTCTCCAGAAGAACATTCTCCTATTTATGAAGAAACCAACACAACTTTGGAAAGGGCAGTTCTTCATTTCCTTGTAGACATGTTGAAATTAAGTAGAGAGAACATGATTTTTTTTCGATTTTATCCACGATTGGAAGTGTGAGTGGCCATGAACATACCAGTTACATATTTTATTCTAATATGATTTGTGTTATCTAAATGGGTTGCAAAATGATTATTTTGAAATTCATCTAAACAAGTGATTCTCTTTAGATATGGAGTTTGGGTCAAGTGTTAGTAGGTTGATATGTTATGGTTGCATGATTGAGATGTGTGAAGCCTTCTATTTATTAAACTTTGTTGTTAGATCATGCTTGAAATTCTCATAGTACTTGCAATTTCTGGCCTTAGCCTTTGCATGGAAGAGCGGTAGAAATGCTTCTCATTTCGTTAACATTGAAATGGCTTCAAGTATGCTAATCAAATGTTATGAAAAAAAAAATTATAAAGTTAAAAATATATATCTATATATATATAAGATGTCTCCAAAATTATAAGTTCATCAAATATTATAGAAGTGAATATATATATGATATTATTTATAAGAAATTGGAGTGATATTATATGTTGTCATATATACATGTATAGAAATGAAAATATCTCTATGTATGTGAAGATACATTGGTCGAGAGCTTCCTTTGTCGTGTGTGTGAATGAAAATATTTGTCTTTTGTAGCTACTATAAATAATCTTCCCAATAAAGGACAAGAAAAGGGAGAGGATATTAATTGATATTAGGAGAACGAGAATTCAATTTTGAGCCCACAGCTAGCACGTGTTACACTCCCCTTGCAGTGTAGGGTCCAACATCCACGACAAAGAGAGAGTCCCTTGTTGTGTGTACTGAAGGAAAAGACTTGCCATATTAAAATAAAGTTATGTTTTGCATGGGAGACTCTACTTCCCAAAATGTTGTAAATGCCACAAACAATGATTCAGCAATTAAACACAAAGAAATTGGAGGTAAAGATTAAACCCTTGTGAAAAATGATTGCATTGGTTTGGGAATTGGAGATCTAGAGAAGGAAATATCCCGTCTTACAAAAAAGCTAGCAGAATTGAAATTGCAAAACGCTTGTGAGACACCATCCAAATTAATTGGTATTCAACACAAATCCACTGACAAAAAAACACCAATGAGAATTTCAAATAAGATGGAGGCATGGAATGGTCCTCGAGAAGGGGGTTCTGAGAGGAGAAAAAAAAGGAAGGGTTATCTCTGCTAAATTTCTTCAATATAAGTCGAAATACCAACCAAGATTTAAGAAAAAGAATGAAAAAATGACGACAAAGAGCATTGCCAGTGGGACAAGCCCTCAGATTCAGAAGAAATTTGGGTCATCTGGGCCTTAGTTAAGAAGCACTCCCAGCAAGGTAGGTTGTCTCAAAGAAGCCAAGTTTGAAGGGAAGAAAGATAACATTGGTAGGAAATTGAAACAAAATAAAATATATGTGTCTAAGTATTGAAAAGGAGATGGATATTTTCTAGAAGATTTGATGGAAAGGAGAACATGTCTCCATGCTTAACACTTTAGAGAGGAATCGCAATTTTCGCCTAAGTTCAAATTCTAAAGAAGTTCCAAAGGATGAAAGGAAGCTAGGAAAAGGATTTCTTGAGAATTTCAAGAAGCTTTGTAACATACAAGAAGTGATCTCCCATCCCTTCTTTATACCATTAGATGCCGTAAAACATAATGATAAGTGGTTGAGTAATTGCATTGTGGGTGAAGTAATGTGTATCCACAATATACATAGAAATAAGCAAGGTGCATTGTAAAATGCATGTGGGGTCATAAGAGGGGTATCATGTCAATATACTAGATATATAAATGGGTATAAAAAATGTAAATGAAAAAATGGACACATACAGTATATAGTGAAAAAAGTTTTTTTTTAATTTGGGAAGGCATATTGGGAGGGGCTTAAAAATAATAATTTAGGAGGTATTTTCCAATATTTATTGAAATTAGGGGTATTGTTTCATATGCCATGAATGAACGTGCTATGGCTTGGTTTCACTAAGTGAATACCCCGTGAAGGGGAAACACTAGGTCGAATGATCTTTTTATCAATTAGTTCATGTATTTGTAATTTAAGATCAGTAAGCACTACTATAATAATCTCATATGGATCCTTTGGTGTTGGTACCTCCCCAGGTACCAAATCAATCGTAAAGTCTATATCCCTGTTCGAAGATAGTCCAGGAACTTCTTTAAAAAATATTTCAAAATTGGTATATCTTCTATTTCAAGTTGATTTTCTTTCTCGTTGTCATCTAGTACGTAAACTGCAAAAAAATTTCATCCCTTACTACGGACCTTTTCATCTGTAAGGCATAGATTTATCTTATGGTAATCTTTCTTGGAATTCAATTTACAATAATGGTATTACCTTTATCATCTAAGCATGCAAATGTTTTACCATAGAAGTTTAACATTACTCTATGTTTCTCTAACCGTTACATTCCTATCAACAAATTATAAGACCCAAACGAAAAGATATTTAAATCAACCTGTGTCTTTCAGTCATTCAGAATAAATTGACAATTTTCACATAACTAATGACCTTCCATTTTGTTCCTGTAGCAAGTTGTACTAGCCAAGATTTTTTAAAGTTATCATGTTGTAATTTATATAATTCTATAATTCTAGGTGATACATAACTTATACTTGTACCTGGATCAATCAGTATAGAAATGGGTTTGTCTTTTATCATACATTCTATTTCTCCCATTGGTGTTTAATAGTATGCTTGTCCGTTCTCCAATGTTTCTCTTATTCTGGGCATGCTTCTTGCTATTCCCCCCACTATGGTAGCTTATTGAATTGAGTGGACATTATTAAAAAAATTCTTTCTTATGGGGAAATCTTTAAAGTAATGTGCCTCACCACATTCCCAACATTTCAAAGGTAAAGACATTGGGTGGTTCCCTTTCTTTTGTTGCAGGATTCAACGGCTTAAATTTTTTATAATTATTCCCTTAGTATCCCCGATATTTATTCCCACTATTCTTATAAAACTTAGTCCCTTTCTTTCTCTCTTTAAAGTTGTCACGTCTTTTAGTTTCCGAGTTAGGTATGTTTTCCGGTTTGTTCTTATTCTAATCATAGGAGAAGTTTGTTTCTCCCATTGCCTTTTCAAGAGTTTTTAGATTATCATATTCGATTCTCTCTTTGAAATTATCATATTTGATTATCTTAATTCGTAAAATTATCTAACTTTTTTCTCGTAATACTCTTATGATAAATACTTTCATTTAAAATGTTTCTTGAATATTTTTCATGTTATATAACGTTCTTTTATGCTCTTTACTTTCTTTATGTCTTTCCACTAGATTATCGATTGCAATTCTTTCTTTCAATTCACCAGAATAGTTATAAATATGGAAATACTTTTTCATTCTTGATAACCAAGCTTCCGTTTTTTCTCTCTTTTCAATCTCTATGTTAAACATAGGAGGTTTGATCTTTTTTAATTCAACATAAATTTCTTCATACAATTTGTATTTCTTTTTTCTTCTCGTTACTATCACTATATTTAGTAGAATCTTTATGTTTTTCAGTATTATCTTTAGTTGATTCTTCACTTTAAGATTCAGTCTCATGTTCGGAAAATTCCAGTTTCCTTACTTTAAGTTTGTAATTCGGGTTCTTTATTTCTCAATTTTTCATTATTGTGTAGTTTAGACATCACACTGTTATTTAACTCTTCATGTGCTTTCAAGATACATTAAAGACATTTTAGTTCTGCCCTTAGGATTTCTTGTAATTCACATGGGTCATATGGAAGATGAAAGTATGTTATTGCAATTAAGTTTTTACTCATATAAGTAAATGCTTGCCATAAAAATATACTTAAAAATATAAAAATATACTTAAAAATAAAGATATTTATCAAGTTTTTGGAAAAGAAAGAGATTACCATTATTCGGATACTATTAGAAGATGGTATGTAGTCTTATATGATTTGAAGTTTTAAAATTGGAATGTTTTTGTTTATTTATTAGTTATTTATAATTAGCTGTAATACTTTATAAGCTTAAATTATAAAAGGACATGATGTACAGAATTTTGTAAGTTAAAGAGTAAAATAGTTATTAATTTTTTTTTAATTTTATAAATAAAAAAACAATACTTATTTAAAAATATTTAATATTACCAATAATTTTAAATAAATTATACAATATTTAAAAAAATATGAATATTAGAACAACTTCCCTCAAGTAGGTATAGTTTTTGCTTTTGGATCATATGAAAATTTTACGTTGATTTAAATTTACATCAAATCTGACATTTCTAATTGAACGAAAATAAATTTATTATTAAATTAGTCTAAAATTTGTGCCATATTATGTTAAACAAATTGAAAAGTTTAAAACTCGTAAATAAAAATTCATAATTACAAAATCGAAAATATCATTATAACCTTCCATAACTCTTTTATAACATTTATAATTAAAAAAAAAAAATTATTATCTTTAAAAAGATTCTGTTATATATCTAGTTTCGAAGGAGTAGTGCAAGTAGTGGGTCCTACAAGTTGAGTGGTTTCTTAAAAAAATATACCATGATCAACCTTCGAAGTTAAAAAGAACATATATCCTTGGAAAAAATTAGATAAATGTTTTGTTTCGAAGTTTTAAGTTTTCATATTCCAACGACTTTGATTTTCGGGTAAAAATGTATATTGTGAATAAAATCAACCACATTATTAATCTTTTAGTAAAATTTATAGCAAAAGATATTAAAAAGCTTATAAAGATGAATTAAAACTGTTTTTTTTTTGTTTTTTTATACTTTTCAAAATGTATAGTAAAAAATATGGTTGTAATTTAGATAGGCATAGGTTAAAGAAGTTTTGAATTTATTTATATGAGTTTATTGAGCTTTTTTTAGTGCATTATATAATTTCATTGAGAAATAATGAAGGAAGACCAAAGTTACAGTAAAAAAAATGGAGAATTGTATTTTAATATCTAGTGGCACAAAAAAGTGGACTCAACTTTGTGCATCCAACCTTGTTCCATAATCTCTTCTCCATGTTCATTCACTAGAAAACTAGATTAATAGGAGTTGTCCTCTATCCTTAAACCAAAACTAAATTTATTTTAAATAAATTATTAAAATAAATAAATATAATAATACTAAATAAAAAATTAAATTTATTAAATAAATTATTAAAATAAATAAATATAATAATACTAAATAAAAAATTAAATTTATTTTAAACACAACTCGAGCACAATTTAACACCCATTTATTATTCTAAAACCATAGACATTGCATGTGGTCAGCACATTATCCTCCTTAAATGAATATTTGATTTAAAAAAAGAGTCATCCTTCATGGTGGCATTTGTAGAAATGTAGCAAGATGTTTTCTATTAAATACGATAGCATCTATAGAGATTGCATGTGGTCAACACATTATCCACCTTATATGAATATTTGATCGAAAAAAAGAGTCATCCTTCATGGTGGCATCTATAGAAATGAAGAAGAAAGATGTTTTCTATTAAATACGATAGCACATGGCTTTGTGTTGGTTATTTTATTTTATTTTATTTTATTTTTAATTTTTAATTTTTATATTTGATATAGAGAGAGTATAGGTGATATAAGTCTTTTTGAATTTTAAAATCAATTTTATTTTATGACAAATTTAATTTAAACTAAATAAAATTTATTAGTTCAAATATTTAAACTAATAAAAAATTAAATATGAAATTTAAATATTTTGAAAAGTAATTTTAATTATTATATATGTATATATATTTTTTGTAAAGTTGCTAGTTAGAATTATATCATAAGTACAAAAATTCATACATGGCAAGATGTCGGCTCATGAAGTTTGGGAAGTCGTTTTCACCAACCTGGACCTCCAACGAGGCAGGACATCAAAAACATAGAATCAAATTGAGTTTTCTCCTTCAACATGCCTGCAGTGCAAAACTTACAATGGGGACCAGGAATTATTTCTGAGCAACTAAACAATATATTGGCAAAAATGATAGAATCTTAGCAGAGAGATGAGCAGACTAGGGGCGAATGGTCGGTGCTTCGTATTTGTTTGGGATGGGTTTGTCTTTGACTATTGCGCAATTCCCAAAGAAGTCTTCATCCCATACCTGAGAAGGGAGCTTGGGAGAGAGGGGCTCAATTTTGCTGCTCGTGGTCCCCTCCCTAAAGGGAGCATGTACCCTTTTGAATTGTAGGAGATCGATAGTAGTCAGCACTGGAAAGTTGGTCACGAGCAGATCCTAACTTGAGGTAGCCCCTGTTTCATGCATGGATGGCTTAGCAGAAGTAGAAGCCAGGACTTTCATTGCATCTAAAACTTTGGAGAATAGGTCCTCAAGAACCGACGACTGCAAAGGCCCCTGATTCTGTACGTTTGGATGGGGTGTTGTTGCAGAACCAAGAGGGAAGGAGACCACCATATTTTCTATATTCGCCCTAGAAAAGTTGGAAGCAGGGTGCCTGGTCTTGGCTGAGTAGCGCTCCAAAGAATATTTACCCCCAGCTAGACTGGCATCCAGATTGGCAATTTTTCCATCCAAATGTACCAAGAGGCCATGAACATCCATAATATATGTGTTGGCTCCAGTCCAGTTCATTAGCACTTCCTCCACCAGATTACCAATCATGTTCTTGATGAGCCAGTAGAAATTAATCTAGTTTCCATAGTTTCCCGTGGCAAGAAATTCAACTACCTATGCGGATTCCCATTCTTCCATGAGGGCACGAACTGGAGGAGAAACAGTGCTCTCATAAATAGTATTAACCACCTTTTCTTTTTGTGGGTGCTCAGCCCCTCAGATTGAGCCATGCCTACCTCCTCTACGGGGTGTTCCCCTTGGTTGCGTCATAGAGTGATTGCACAGAGTCCAAGATTTCAGAGACAAACAAGTAACAGATCATGAATAGAGCCGAACTAACACCTGACCAGACACCGTGTGAGCACTCACGCAAAAATAATTCAACCTAAGCTCTAAATCAAATGTTGTCCAAGAGGGCAGGAAAGTCCTCGAATGCAGGGCTTTCATTATTCCTCTGTCTTCCCATAGAGATTTCATTTTGTCGTTGTACATCCTCCATCATTTTAGGGTGGTAATTATCTTAACTCTGCCATATACCATTGAATTCCATGCCAAAAGAACAGTCCTTACATGTCCCTTCAATGAGCTGAATTGATCCCACATCATGGTCCTTCATTAAACTAACACCACCTACCTCTGTGAGCATTAAAACCTTCTTATCAATCTGGCTAGAGGAAATCATGGGAACGTCTCTAGGCCAGATAGCATTTGTCCTTGTCCCAAACCTCCAGTCAGGAAGCATACCAATTAATTGTTGGGTTTTCATGTCTCAAGGAATGGGTTTCCTACTCAGGTGGGCTCCAGGTGTGCTGATCAGAGTGCCAAGTGTCATGTGAGATAGGGAAGCACCCACATCTAGGGACTATAGATCTTGAGAAGCAAGCACACTACAACTCTGGATCAAATGATTTAGAAAGGGCGGTCCAGGATTTCTAGCTTAGAGAAGGAGGTCACACCTAACCCCTTCACCAAAAGTTCAACCAGAGCATTAGTTTTTCTCTTAACATGGTGGAAGGTGGTCAATATGAGCACCTCAAATATATGGCCCAGATGATTGAAACTCTACTCTAGTCTCTACCTAGTGGAAAGTTTGGATATTTGCACACCATTTTGAATTTTGGTGGCCAGGGCTAGGATCATATGAGAGTCTCCCTCCACAATAATAGGGAGGAAGTGTTGTTGCTTAGCTAAGGCAATACCTTCTATGAGGCCCTCTAGCTCCACTTCGTTTTTGTGCCGAGAACCAAGCTACCGAAGAACATGAGCAGTATTTTTCCCTCATGGTTTCGAATGGCTCCTCTCAAACTTGATATGCCATGATTTCCTTTTGAGGCTCCATCAAAGTTGAGTTTGAAGACGTTGGTTGGGGAGGACCATCTTTCAGGGCTAGATAACCCTCTGAAGGGGCTCACACCAGTGGTGGAGGGTGGAAGAAGCACGAAGTTCCAATTAATCAGAATGACTTTCTTAGTTGTTGTCGAGGGAAACTCTGAGACATGCCACGCTTTCAAGAAGGTGGTGTCCTGCAGATTTGTTTTGAGATCTGCCCATATTATGTCCAAAGCATTTTTCTGGTCCTTGAATATTATGGAATTTCTTTCCTTCCATGTGCTCCATACCAAGAAGCCTAGGGTGAGTTTCGAGATTCTGCTGAGAAGGGCACTTTGGAATGGAGTTTTGCTCATCTTTCTAAAGTGTTTAGGATATTATGCTTGTCTCTGATAGATGTCCTAAATATCTTTACGATGAAGTCCCAAAGCTGAGAGGCCAACTCGTAGAAGTCTAATAGGTGGTTTATATTTTCTGATGCTTTGCTGCATAGGATACAGTATGCAGGACCTTGTAATCCCCCTTTTTGCAGATTGTCCCAGGTAAGGATGTGCTTGTGGGAGAGCAACCAAAGAAAAGTGGAGATTTTGGGCCATATGTGAGGGTTCCATATTTTTTTCCGGAGGGGAAAATACTGGACGTCATCCTTGGAAGAAAGTATAGAGTAGGATTCCTTTGAAGTGAATGAACCTTTGGGGAGATTCCCCCATCTCAGTATATTTGGGCCATGCTTGATTCTGATTTTCTTGGTTTTCATCTCCTTCTAGATTTGTTCCATTGTAACCATATTCAGAGGCACGGGCTATCTGTTGGGATGTAACTAAGAACATAATGGAAGATGGATATCGAGATTCTAAAAGTATCTGACAGCTAGGAAACGGTTTTCATTTTGGCTACTGTGAATTTCATCTATCTCATATTGACTCATGAGGGTGGGAATTTGATTCCATGAATCCTGTTAGAAGAGGGCATGTGCTCCTTCTCTTATCTCCCAGCAGCTATCCTTCTATATGAGTTCTTTCTGTGAGTTGGATTCTTTCTAAATTAGTGATCCCATGGGCTCACTGTTGAGGTAGTCCAGTTGAGAAGCGAACCAATCAGCTACATATTTTTTGTTCCAAAGTTGACTGCAGTGCGTGTTATTCTGGGTGATCCAGGACCACTAGATTTTGGCAGAGAGAGATGCATTGTTTATTTCTGAGTCTCTTAGCCCTAGAACGCACTTACATTGAGGTAGGAAGAGAGTGCTCAAATTTACCAGGACCCACTTGTTGTTTTTAGCATTTTTTCCCGAAAGGAATGAGCGTTAAATATTTCTGATGGTTTTTAGGACCCATTTGATATTCGATAGGACAGAGAAAAGGTAGATCGACAGGGATTGGAGAATGGGTTTAAGGAGGGTGAATCGGTAAGGAAGGTTGAGAGAATCGAAGGACCAGGAGGACATTTTGGATTCCATCTTCTCTAGTATTTCTTTCCAAGAGGAGTGCTTGATTGCCGAATAAAAAAGAGTAGCACCCAAGTGATTCAAAGGACGGGTGTAGGCAGTGAAACCTAAGATGTAGGAGATGTTACATTTACTGATAGTGTCTATTTGAAGTAGAATATCTGTGACTTTTCCATATTGATAGTAGTGCCAGAGGCTTCAGAAAAGGTTCGTAGGATGTCTCGTAGAGCTCAAGCTTCTTGGACAGAGGGGTGCTCAAAGAGAATATTATCATCTACAAACTATTAATAGGAAAGAGGGTTGCTGCCATGCAAGGAGATACCTTGAATATTCCCCAAGGCGAAAGCATTATGGATCAATCTGGCTAATCCTTCAAACAAAGGATGAAAGTAAAAGGTGAAAGGGGGTCTCCTTGTCATTTTCCTCTGGAGGGAGAGAAGGTAGGTGAGGGGGACCCATTGATGATAATCGAGTAGAAGGCTGGATTGATTAGGGAGGAGACCTAGCATGTCCATTCTTCATTGAACCCAAAGGCAAGGAGCACCTTTTGTATGAAATCCCAGCTGACCTTGTTAAAGGCTTTAGAGAGGTCTAGCTTAAGGGGCATCCGAGGAGAGCAGGCGGATTTAAGAGAGTGGATAACTTCGTGAGCTAGGATGATTCCATCATATATTTTTATGCCTTCAATATATCCCATTTGTTCAGGGGAAATGAGGAGAGGGAGAACAGGATTCATCCAGTTAGCAACTACTTTAGAGATAATTTTATAGATGACATTGCAGAGGAAGATGGGTCGAAACTTACCGGGTATGGAGGCACCGGGTTCTTTGGGAACCAAAGTGAGTTGGGTGGCATTGAGAGCTAGAAGGAGCCACTATTTTTGATGTGATTCTTATACAACTTCATGTACCTCATGCTTAATAAATTTCCAGTAGCTATGGAAGAAGTTTACCATAAAACCGTCTGGGTCTGGTGCTGTATCTTTAGATATTTGGTTCACCATGAGTTCAACCTATTGGAGTGAGATTGCTTGCATGAGATTTGTATTCTGTTACAGTGAGACAATGTTGGGGATATGTTTAGTTACTTTCTCGATAGCATTGGATCTGACGATCACTAGTTCTGTTAGGAGGTCCTAAAAGTACCCTGTGAGTTCTTGTTCAATGCCCTCCCGATCTTCTAGAATTTCCCCTGCTTTTGTTTTAAGTTTGGAGATGCGATTATTCATTCTGTGTTGAATTGTGGATCTATAGAATAATGTCGTATTTATGTCGCCTTCTTGAAGCCACTTTAATATGGATTTCTATTGGCATAGAATTTCTTCTTGGTTGTAGCATTTGTTAAGTTGCATTAAGACGTATTGTTCTTTATGTTTCCTTTTCTATGACATAATGTTATCCATTATGGAACATTGGAGATCTTGTAGGTTTTCTTTGAGTCTTTGTTTTTTCCTTGAAGATGTCACTTAAAGTGGTGTGATTGCATAGCCCAAGTTTGGATCTAAGAGATTTGAGTGTTTGTTGCATGATGGCCATTTTGGACTTCCCTCTTGGTTGCATTTCTTCCCACCAGCTATTGACAGAATCCATTAAGCATGGATGAGATAGCCATAATTTCTTAAATATGAAAGGCTGATGGGGGTGCTCACCTATGCTTTGCCAGTTTAGGTCTATTGGCCAATGGTCAAAGCCCGCAGCTGGAAGCACCGAGGAGTATATAAGACTGTCTATACGTAGAAGGTCCTTCGATATCAATAATTGGTCTAGTCTCTTGGAAATTTGATGAATTACACCTCTGTGGTTGTTCCAGGTATAAAAACCGGAGGAAGGTTAGAGGTCCACTAGATTGCAGTCATTTATGGCCATCTTCAAGAGGCGGTCTTCGACATAAATGAATTTTAGTCCTCCTTTCTTTCCTCCAGGGAGATGATCATGTTGAAGTCACCACCTATTATGAGTCGGGATCCATGCTACTACTGGGTGAACCAATTCATGAATTGTAGTAACTGGAGCTTGAGCTCTAGAGGTTGAGGACTATCGACATTGAGGAGATGACCATGGATATTGGAACCAAGTATGTGGAAAGAGGCCGATATCGCATGGGAACAAGTTGAGGAGTCTATGAGATCAATAACCATTGGGTTCCAGTCTATGGAAATACTATGTGGTGCCCCATTTGCAAATATTGTAGTAGTATGACATCCTTTCCATATTTTTTCCATTAACATCTGGAAGGTTTTAGAGGAACACTTGGTTTCCTGAAGGAAGAGAACTGCAGGTTTATATTGCTAGATTTTTCTTTTCATCATTCCTTTTTTGGTAAGGCCATTAAGTTCTCCGACATTCCAAGGGATGATATTCATTGAGAACTTGGGGAGGAGAAAGGGAAAAATTCCGTTAACTAGGCGTATTTCCCTGATTCCACCAATGGGGTTCCGAGCACATTTATCGTCTGTAAAGAGGATTTTCTTCCTCAATTTTTTCTTTCTCGAATTTGTTTGAGCTTGTATTTTTGCTACATATTGAGGAATCCAAGTTTATTTGGTCTTTAGCTTTGGTGAGAGTCTCTTTTAGTAGTTGGATATAGCAGGAAGAAATTGAACTGAAATATTTTTTATGCAGGCATATTCCATGCTCAAAAGGTTCATTTCTCCTAGCTCTATCTCTGACATCTCATCATCCAAGGATGTTTCTAAACCAGGATCTAAGTAGTCAAGGAGTAGGGTGGATGCGGGAGATAGGATCGGTCTTGGAAGGGAGGAGGGGACTAGATCACGAGGTGGAGGTGGAGACATGGCATAGGTAGAGCTAGGTTGAGCAAAGTTGTAAAGGGATCAAGTGATCTCAACTTGGGGAGCCTTCTCTAAACTGAGATCTACTGGAAGGATTTCTTGATGTGTTCTTAGAATATCAAAGATATTACTTACAATAGGGCCTTTTTCTTTAAGAGGGTCTCCCAGCTTTTTTCTACCTTGGCGTCATTTTTTTCCTTGTATTTGGAAGCCTTCAACATCTTTAGCTTCATTCCTTGCATTCTTGTTGGGCTTGTTGCTGGGGAAGTCATGGAACAAATGACCATGATCATGACACTTGCACCATATGAAGGGAAGATGTTCACAGTCTAATAACTGGACCTAGCCTGAGTCTTCATGGATAATATTTATGGCATTCATAAGGGATTTAGCTATATGGATGTAGACAAATATCCATGCGTAGGAGGTGAATTTGTTGAATTTTGTCTAGTCAGTGGAGCACACAAACGTACCCTGGGTATTTAAAATATATTTTAGCGTATCTTCATCCCAGAAGTCCTGCAAGAGGGAGTACATCCATATCCAAACCAGAGCCGAGGTGAATTATTATTTTTCTAGGCATAACTTTTCTCTCTAGTTCTTGAGATACAGACCTACATACTTGAAGAAATACATGCCACCTTCTTCAACTCTGGTTTTATATTTTAGGTGATGAAAGATGACGGTGAAGAAACCTTTGGAGCCCAGCTGGAGGTCATAGTGGGATTTAGGTTTTGATTTGGTTGTCATCGATCCTCTCATAGGTTGTTCAGTGGGCCAGAATCCCATTAATTTTCTTGTTAGAGCATGGTCGTACATAAACTAGACTCTAGCATTTATGCGAGTAGCTGGGAGTGTTTTTCTAGGTCTGGCTGCGCTTCTTTCTATACAGGTGCTATTTTATTGCAAGATGGAAGCAAGAGGATTATGAGGCATATTGATTCCAGGGATCAGGGTGATTTATGTGGTTTCTATATTGGGGATTGGGATGTCCTTCGAACCTATATTTAGTGTGATAGACGACACTTGGTGAAAAGTGGTATACGAGGATTTCGATAGCTATGATGTTTGGGAGTGGACATCTTCCCCTCCCCCTTCTGGAGACAATGGGGGTGGATCAAGGTACGATATTGATAGTACTACGGGGTTGCAGGAGGATGTAAGATTGAATGGCGGCTAAAGATAAAACCCTAACAAGCATCGAACATAGAGTTGAGAGCATTGAAATCTTACTCTTCACCAATCGGTTGTGGCTCAAATTTTTAAATATATTAAGATTTATTAAAAAATGAATTTAATATATAAAAAATAATAATATTATAATGGAAAACCACATAAAATAGATCGCAATATACTGCATGTTAGTAGAGGAAAATATAAAAATGTTTGTATAATGTCAAACTCTTGAGTTTCCAAGGCACATGTTGTAATGAAGAGATGGAGAAGGAGCTCCTAACAATTAATTCAACCACGGCCCCTCCGAGATAAGTTAGTTGATTTGGGGAATTCACTTGATTTGATGTTTATTTGGGGAATTTTCTTGATTTGATTGGTATGGCAAGGATGGACACCCCCAACCTAGATTTAACAACAAAATATGGTAAGGGAGTGAAATATCTACCATTATGTGAGGGCATCAACCATGCAATACTTTCAACCCACCCCTACTTAAAATATGATCCCTCCAGTGCACTCACCTTTAATATTCAACATATTATCATCAAGACAAGAGATTTAAATTGTTGGTTTTCATTATAGAAAGTGATTCTGTGACACCATTGAATCCATAGTATCATTCATGATATCATTATGCTACTTAATATTATAATGAGAAAGGAAAAATAAGGTACTCACAATTTTTCTCAATTTTTTTTGCATTAGAATTTTATAAAGAAAACAACAAAATATAATAGCAACTTCTTATTTAGGATGTCTATAATTTATTGATACAACAAACTAGTATTTTTTGCATAATATTAATGCATTATTTTCATGACAAATTATTCGTAAATATATTTGCATATACATTTCATTGATGTGTACTTTAAGCAAAATGCATTCTTTATTTTCTATAAGCTTTTGGTGTTACTTCTAACTTTACTTCACCATGTTTCCTCTTCAACATCCTTAACTCATATTATTGATACCATGCATTCAACCTCTCTAACATAATTTCAATGAATTATACTTAATCTTGCAACATAACGTACCATTTGTAACATACCCAATTTCCTTATGAGAAATGGGGTAATTTTTTTTACTTTGTCCACACAAACCTAAAATTGTAGTACCATTATGCACATCACATGATGGAACATTGTTATGGTACATTTGTATTGTTTTCTATCAACCTATAACTAAACAAACCAAGTACATTAAAACTGATGTCTACATGATATATTAGGTTATTGATAAAGTCTTAACTTGTTTACATATGTTTTCTTTATTTTTACATTTAAAAAGACATGTAGAATAATTGTAATACTAATGTCATAGGATGATTTAAGTCCCTTATGTTTATAAGGCCCACTGGTAACATGTTATAGTTACGCTAAACTTTATGAACTTCCTAGTTTTGAACCTTAACATAATCCTCTTAAAATTAAACATATTAACTTCTCAAACTTCCAACAAAAATTCACTCTTCATGCATGTATTTTTGCATTTCAATGATGCAACTAGCTTCATACATTCAAGCATACGGCTCTAAGCAAACTAGTTCATGTACTTTGGCATTCATAACACTATTATTTCTATAATATGCATGCCAATAAGTAAACATAAAGTATCGTATTCATATACTGAATTATTCATAAGGTTCACAGCATACCTGTATGCAAGAAAGTCCATGAGCTACGAGTGTTGTAAACTTGTTCTAATACCATTTGTAAAATACCCAACTTCTACCTCACTCTAATCATGGAAGTTGATTATTGTTTTTTTCCTCAAAGATATTTTAACTAACTAAGAATATTGGTGCCAATGACTATTTGTAATTAATAGTGAAGAACAACTCTATATCCATATACATACTAAAACATAATCAACTTCATGTATTCACAAATTATAATTTAATTTTAAATCCCTTTCCATGCTTCATCATTTATACACATGAAAGATTAATAATATTGTACATTAATTTAGTACCATGATAACAGTCACCTTACAAAGTATTATTCATTTTCATTTAAAACAAAATATTAAACAAAGGTGTGAGACCACTTTAAATTCCTAAATGAACTTAAATCCATACTTGTTGAGAGGGAATATTTCATGGCCTTTCAAAACAACAATCAGTATAAAATGTATGCCATATGTTACCCATCATTCATTGAAGATAACATTTAACTATTACATAGTTTGACTTATAGCATAAGCAACCGTACACTTCTTGTGAGCAATTCTTATCATTTTTATTTAGATGAGAAGGCTAGCAGTTTACTAATACTTTTATTGTTATTTAATTTCCCGTAAAAGCATATCATTTAAATAACATGGTTAACATTACGTTCATTATATACAAGTAAAGAAATGGATAAACCATTATAAATATATAATTTAAAACAAGTAATGGACAAGTGCAAGAGAAAAGGACTCAGAAATACACGGTTCACCCAAACCTTGGGGCTATGTCCACCAAAAAATTATTAATGTTTTAATTATTTATCAACAATGAGGGTTACATTTATGCAGCACAACCACTGCAATATATTTTCCTTTTCTTCAACTTTTCATTCATAGAGAGCACCTTTAGAATACTCATTGTCCTTTCTCTTAATTAAAGTATATATATAGGCTTAGTCATTAAATATCTATTTAGACTTTGATAACCTAAACATTTTAGTTAGTATTTTTAACAAAATGATAATCTAAACATTTTAGTTAGTGTTTTTAACAAAATGATAACTCTATGCCATTACTATCATGACATAGATATTTTGAAGGATAGGCTCCTTATAAGAACTACTCTAAACCACAACCAAAGAACCTCATAATACTAATATTGTGGTGTTAGGTTATCCATTCGTTTTGCAAGAAAACAACCTGAATTTTTCATTTCAAGTGAAAATGACTCTAACCCCATATTTTAGAGATCTAAGATTATCAACTATAACTTAGCATCAAAGTTCACTAAAACCCATTTTTCTTAACTTGAACATTAGGTTTTCCATAGTGTTAGAGTTCAAAACAACATTTTATCTCTAAACATTTACATTATTAAGAATAAGCTTCTTATTAATTAAATAATGGATTAACTTTTCAATGATAGCCATAAGGATTATAACAAAGTCTAATCTTCATTTGAATAGAGTATGTATACATTTTCCATTCTTCAAGTTTTTCATAAGTCCTTGCCTCATTTTGTATAATGAAACTACTCTTTCACCCAAAGAACAACGTTAAGTCCAAAGTATGGTTAAATTACTATATGTGTAAACATATAATATTAATAATATACAATATTTCAATGGACGAGAGTTTACTATAACACCCCCTTCACTATTGTGATTTATCGACAATGGAAATACAAGGTAAATGTGAATGTGCACTTTTTCGAAGAAAAACTTAAGATTAGTAAAATAATGTATGTAAGTTCTATACATTTTTTCTAAGTTGTGTTTTTATATATAGACTTAGGAGAATGAGGAACTTGATTCAGCTAAGTGACATGGAGCATGAATCTAGTCGGGAGAAGATAAATGGTTGAGAAGCTATGATCATTTTGGTGCCATGGACACTAAAAGGAGGTGGATCGTTTATGTTTACCTAATTGCTTAACAAATTATCAATCCAAACCTAATCAATTAGCTATAAGTTTATAGAAAAACTCTAAAATAAACTCAAAGACGATTTAATGGATAATTACATATTATTTATTTTGATCACAATTAAACACCTATATATGTTTGTGAATTCTTCCACATATTGAGGAAATGTTTTATAAATCCTATAAAAGAAATTAAACACAATAATACATATTATATTATAAAATATTAGAAAATGTTTAAGAATTAGTGAATTGAAGGGTGTGAAGGGTAACTGTTTTTTAACAATTATCAAGTCAGGTCAAGGACCTTGATGAGGAGAGAGCGAAGAAGCTCGGGGTTACAAAGAAATGTATAGGTTACGGTCAAGAGAAAGAGATCCAACTTTCAAGGAATATTTCATGGCCATGTTTGGGCTGAATGTCTTCTAAAAAATCCAACTTCAATCTTTTGAATTGTGATAGACACCCTAAGTTACAATCGAATTTCTTTGATGAGATAAGTATACAATGAGTGAATTTATAAGTCTTTAGAACTAAATATTGAATGTAAATCTTTATCCTAGTAGTTTTGTATGCTTCAATATATGTTGGAAGAGAGCGTATCCAATGTGAGCATTTTTCCTTCTAGTCGACTATGTAAAAACGACCTCCTTGTGAGCGATAAAACCAATATGATATACCTAGTTTGTTTGCACCTACATTTCCATGAGCTGGGTTTTTCCGTCCACGAGTGAGCAAGAAATGGAAACTGATCACATTTCTTTTTTCCATTGAACTACTGTTAGGGATAGTTGAGTGTCTTTGTCTTACCATGCTACAGCGCTGAGCCATTGCTATCTGGATTCATCGACTAATTGAATCAAACATACTAATCCCAACAAAGCAAAACAATGTTGCGATATGGATTCATTCTTTCGTATGTGGTAGATGACTATTTCCTATCCTTTTAGGATCTGTAGCTTGATTACAATATTTGTAGCCTGACTGTAGGATCGACAACTTGATTGTAGAATCTGGAAATTGATCCATTGATGTATATGTACCTGTACAATTCACTGTAATAAAACAGAATTATATTTCTCTTGAACTCTGTTTTGAACTTGGTATTAGAGCCAATAAGCTTAAATAATTAGTACTCTCCATTAAACCATGGTTGACTCAGATTCTAAAACATCTGGGAACAAATCTGCTCCCATTATTATTCAATCGGAAGGTTTGTCGTTAAATGCAGGGATTCTAATCGATGAAACAAACTAAGATTTGTGGTTTCAAATGATGGAGATGCATATTGATGAGAAGGAGAAACTCTCTTCCATTCGTGGTAATTCACAGCCACCTACCGAGAAGGATGATGGATATGAGAAGTGGTATGCAAACAATCAAAAGGTCAATATATGGTTGTTGATGTCTATGTCCCCAGAAATCATGAAGCGATATATTTGCTTACCCACCACTCGAGATATTTGGAAATCTCTTTCTAAATATTTTTATGATGGAGTAGATGAATTGCAGGTGTTTGTCTTGAATTAGAGGGCCTTCTCTATGAAACAGAATGGTAGAACACTCTAGACGGTGTATTATGGAGAATTAACCGAGATCTTTTGTGAGTTGGATCATCGTGATAAGGTGATTATGGATAGTGATAATGATGTTGAATCTTACCGAAAATCAGTTCAGTGACAAAGGATGCATATTTTTCTTTCTAGATTAGATGGTGAATTCGAACAAATCCATGGTGAAATTTTGAGAAAGGATCCTATCCCAGAATTGGAAGCATGTTATGCTTTGGTCCTTCGTGAATCTATTCAACTCGCAATAATGAATGGAGAACAAGAAAAATATGAAGCTTCAGCCATGGTGACTCAAAATCGGTCTAATCAAAACCAGTCTTCTCAAAGCCATCATAAGAACACTGATGGTGCCAATAAATCCACCTACAAATTCACTCATTGCAATCAAACTAGTCATACCAAGAGCCACTGCTTTGAACTTGTGGGGTATCTAGAATTGTGGGATCATAGCTGCGATTCATAAAAGAATAATTCCAAGAGGACCTCCAGTGCTGCGATTGTTGAAACAAAGACAACGGATGGTGTTGCTGGTTAGATCTCGGCATTAGCAGCAACGACAGGTAATAGTGGCAAGGTTTTAAATATTTCTACACTTGTTTCTAATAGTGCATGGATAATTAATTCCGGTCCTACGAATCATATGACATTTGATTCTACACAGGTCTCACCTCTTAAACCGTCCACAAAAAAAATTGTTTCCACTGCCAATGGCTCTTCGACCCCAATTATTGGACAAGGGTCTTTACCTCTCACTCATACTTTAAATCTAGATTCTATTTTAGTTGTTCCATCTTTGGATTATAATCTGTTTCAAGTTTCCCAAATCACCACTACCTTACTTTGTATTGTATTTTTTGGCCCGATTTTTGTGTGTTTAAGGACATCCGAACGAGGCAAACGATTGGTTGTGGTAATAGGCAAGGAAAGTTGTATTACTTGGACTTAGTATAAAAGAGTTCAGACGAGTTGCATCAAGCTTTAACGGTGGATGGCTCTGAGGGGAAGAAGAAGAAATTTGAAATTTGGTTATGGCATCGACGTTTGGGGCATGCCTCCTTTGGTTACTTGAAAAAATTATTTCCTAGTTTATTTGCAAAATTTTATGTTTCTATTTTCCATTATGACATTTGTGAACTTGAGAAAAATCCATCATGCTTCGTTTCCATTAAGTTTGAATAAAAGTCCAGTTCATTTTATGGTCATACATTCTGATGTTTGGGGTCCGTCCAAAGTCACTACCTTTGGTGGATCACGTTGGTCTATTACTTTTATTGACGACTATACCAGGATGACTAGGCTGTGCTTGATGAAGTCTAAAAGTGAAGTGAATTCGTTCTTTCAAATTTTTTATAAAATGGTTCATACTGAGTACAATGCACAGGTTCAGGTTCTCTGCAGTGACAATGGAGGTGAATATTTGAGTTCCAAAATTCAGCAGTATCTAGAAGCACACAAAAGTATTCATCAAACTACTTGTCCCAATACACCTCAGTAGAATGGGGTGGATGAAAGAAAAACCTGCCACTTGTTGGAGGTTGTCCATGCTTCGTTGATAGAAGCCCATATCCCATTATCCTATTGGGGAGAAGCACTTACCTCTGTAGCATATTTGATCAACCAGGTACCCTCCAACACTATTAATTTCCAGACACCATCTCAGGCTCTCACTGAAGTGGTTGTTGCTCCAGCCGTCCCAAATTTATCTCCTCACATCTTTGGTTGTGTAGCTTTTGTACACCTCCATAAGCATGAACGCAAGAAGTTGTTTCCTCGAGTGTTGCGATGTGTCTTTCTCAGATACAATGCTTATCAAAAGGGGTATCGATGCTATCATCCTCCAACACAACGAGTCTTTATTACATTATATGTAACTTTTCATGAAGATTCAATGTATTTTTCCTCTAAGCCTGAACTTCAGGGGGAGTACCAAAAGGAAATTCAAACTCTAGACTATGATGATCACATGTCTGAAGATGTGGTTGTTAACATCCCAAAAGTAGGGGAACTCTCTAATGTGCTAAATCAAGAAGTGGGAAAATTGGATGTGAGTGGTTTGACTTTGGATCCAAGTAGTGATGAAAACTCAGAAACTGAAGATGTGGCTCCACCTCTTTCTGAGTCTCTCACACCACATTTAGCTCATACACCAAACCAATCACTTGCTAAGGATTCTCCTGAACCATCTAGAATACAACTACCAGGACGTCACACCAGAGGTATCCCTAAACCCACATATGAACCCAAGCTTTCTAGTAACATTAAATACCCCATGAGTAATTATGTGTCTAACCATTGTTTGTGAGAATCAAACCAGTCATTTGTAAATCAGTTATCTACTGTATCTATTCCTAACAATGTGTAGGAATCCTTAGCCGACCCAAGGTGGAAAGCCGCTATGAATGAGGAGTTGAAATCCTTGTAGGAGAATAAAACCTAGGAACTTGTTGACCGTTCACCAGGAAATAAACCAGTCGGATGTCGGTGTGTTTATACTGTGAAGTACAAAGTAGATGGTGCAATTGAACTCTTTAAGGAGAGACTGGTGGAAAAAGGATACACCCAAACCTATGGGATCGATTATACATAGACATTTGCACCTGTAGCTAAAATCAATACAGTACATGTCTTGTTGTTTCTTGCTACGAACTTTGGTTGGCCATTACAACAGTTTGATGTGAAGAACGCCTTTCTACATGGTGAGTTGTCCGAAGAAATTTACATGGAATTCCCACTAGGATGCATGATACGAGAAACACATAGTTGGAAGGTGTGCAGATTAAAGAAGTCAATGTATGGGTTGAAATAGTCTCCGAGAGCATGGTTCGTAAGGTTCACAAAATATATGAAATCCTTTGGTTACCGTCAGACCAAATCAGACCACACTTTATTCTTGAAGAAACAACATGGTAAGATAACTGCACTTAATGTATATGCGGATGACATGGTGGTTACATGAAATGATCAGCGAAGAAAGGAAGGCTCTACACAATTACTTGTTCAGAGAATTCGAAATGAAAGACCTTGTCCCCTTGAAATATTTCCTTGGGATCAAAGTGTCTCGGTCTGATAAAAGGATTTTTCTATCTCAAAGGAAATATGCCTTAGAGTTGTTACATGAAACTGATATGTTAGCATGTCAACCCGCTGATACAATAGTGGAAGAAGGACTGAAGTTATGTGTTGATTCTTATCAGGTACCAGTTGATAAGGGGAGATACCAAAGACCCATAGGAAGATTGATGTACTTAGCACACACAAGGCCAGACCTTGCCTATGGCTTGAGTATTGTTATCTAATTTATGCATAATCCTGGCAAGAAACACATGAATGCACTTATGTGCATTCTAAGGTATCTGAAATCTGCTCCTGGAAAACAACATTTTGCCTTTTGGGTTTAGGGATACCTCAAAAGCAGAATGTTATTTCCCAATCAAGTGCATAGGCTAAATTTAGAGGTATGGCTCTTGGAGTATCTGAAGAATTCTGGCTACGACTTCTCCTTAGATATTTGGGCTATTTGCCTAGGCATCCAATTCTATTGTATTGTGATAATAAAGCAACATGTGATATTGCGCATAATCCGGTTCAACATGATCGAACAAAACATGTGGAGGTAGATAGATTGTTCATTAAGGACAAGTTGGATGAGGAGATTGTGGAGTTTCCTAAGATTAGATCAGAGGATTAGTTGGCTGATATTCTCACTAAAGCAGTTTCAAGTCGAGTGTTCTCAAATTTTTTGGGCAAGTTGGGCATGTGTGACATCTATGCACCAACTTGAGTGGGAGTGTTACGATATGGACTGATTCTTTCCCATCTTGTAGATGACTGTTACTGATTCTTTCTTATTCTCTCTGTGATTCTTTCCTATCCCACAGATGATTGTCTCCTATCCTTTTAGGATCTGCAGCTTGATTATAGGATCTGCAGCCTGACTGTAGGATCAATAGCTCGATTGTAGGATCTGGAAATTGATCCATTGATGTATATGTACCTGTACATTCACTGTAATAAAACAAAATTATATTTCTCTTGATCTCTGTTTTGAACTAACAAATCTAAGCTTGTAATAGATTAATTGTGGGTGTTTTTCTTTTTGTTATATTTTTACAAAGAATTATGCATGTATATATCTTAGAATTTTGGACTGGACCACCATCTATGTTTTGTCATCTACCAACGAGAGTGAGACAAATGTACTGTCCAGATTGATTCTATGGTTGTCGTCCAAGATTAAATGAGAATAAGACAAGTGTACTATTGAGATTGATGCTCTGCGTCAATCCAAAATTAATAATTAATAATTTCAAAAATATAAAAAATAACTTAATTAACATGTGATAAGTATAGTTAGTGATATTTGTCAAAACTAAAATTGATCTTCAACTATTTGGCTACCAGATATAACTATAAGTTTAACTCCATGAATTATTAGATACAACTATTAGCTTAAGTCCAATGATTATAGAACTATTAGCTTAACTTCTTCTCACTACACAATTTATACTACAAAACTAATCTTCCCACTACACAATTTAGACTCTAGTAAGAGGGAAGTCTAATTTTTCTTACGAGAGACCCACAAGAAGATTATACAATTATTCTTACATAATGATTTATTGGATTGAGTTGTAATTAGAGGCTCTCTCTCATGACCTTCAAGCAAAAGAAGAACCATATTGTCAATTCAATTAATAGCTAAGAATTGAGGTTGAGATCATCCCTTCTTGCAGGGCTATATCTTGACCTATAATCATAATTGATTTACATTAAAAAGAGAATGAGGATTGGAGCCTCTGCTCACAAATGATGAGGCCACCTTCGTATTTAATTTATAGTTTATCAACAATAGATATAGAATTAAATCCATCTTCCCTTAGAGAAATACTCTGCATACTGGATCGAGAAATAAAATAGTGACCAGAGCACTTAATCGAACAACATCCTAATAACTGTGTATGTAACATAAATTGTAAGTTTAATAAGGAATTATTCCTTCTAACTTTATCCATCTTGGCTGCAAACGAACTGAAAAGAAATTAGGAAATAAGCATTAACCAAGTGATGGTAGCTAAGGAAGAACCTGTAATTTGCATACAGAGTTGCGATTCAGAGTTGATAGCATCCGCTCCATCTCATTTTGCCCTCGACTCCCATCCTTTTTCCCAGTGCGTGTGTTCCTTCTCTTTAAGAACGACGAGGCTCGGTTAAGAAAGAATACTCCCCGTGGTGTGAAAAAACCCTCATGTTGCTTTTTTTTTCCATTTCAATAAAAGGAGTGAGTTTTAATCAACTATTTTTAAGCACACAAAATCTAACTTCTTCCCCAGATCAAAGGTTTCTGGGAAATTCTATTAAATTCTTCCTTGCCATTTAATATATACAAATTATACCATTTCATTTTTAGTTATTTGTTTTAATATTAATTATCTAATATATATATATGAATTAGCTAATATAAATATTTATATTTATTCATATACAAATCTAAATTTACCAATAATACTTACAATGTTTTTTGATGTTACAAAGATAATTTTTTTTTTTTCAAAGAAAAAAAATCGTAAATATTTTATTCACATTTTGCAGATGGCCCTAAAGTCTATTATACCAAAAAAAGCCAACTAAAAAGGTGACATTACAAAACAGATAATTGTCTCATGAAAGAGCACAATATACCTTTAATATCCAAAATCTGAACCAACTATAAGTTGTCAATACAAACAGTAAAACTGCCTAAAAAAGCATGAAATCCATGATCATGAAAACAATGAAGTTGAACTTCACAAGTCCATATATCATCAGCAAAAATGCTGTCATAAAAATTGACCAGAAATAGGTCACTTCCATTCAATAAGACATCCAAATATTGCAATTTATGTCTTAGTTGTCCCAAAAGATAAACACCAAATAACCGCTCAGATCGGCCTAGAGCAAGAAATGGCTCATAGATGACTCAGGAGCGACTCCCACAATCCACGCAGCTCTATGCTATCGGATTTCTACCGCACCAGCCACCACACTAGATCAGGATAGTCACCCTCAACTCAAACCAAGAATCGAAAACGAGTCCAAGAATCGACGGTTCCTACGCATGCAAGAATCCCTCAATCCACGCAGCTCTATGCTATCGGATTCCGACCGCGCCAGAAACCTCGCAAAATCAAGAAATGGCTGACTCAGGAACTCCCACAATCCACGCAGCTCTATGCTATCGGATTCCGACCGCACCAGAAACTTCGCAAGATCAGGATCGACACTCAATCCATGCAGCACTCGGACATCCATCATTCTGCGAACCGAAAAGCCTCGACCGCACCAGGAATCAACCACTCAAGAGAGAGCCGAAGCCCTCGCCCCCAATTTTGGAACTCCAGATCTTCAAAATCAAAACGAGCTCCTGAAAAGAACAAGAGGCCCTTCACAGAGTGATAGCCGGGAATGCGACGCGCGGCTAAGGAGGAATCGAGCTTGCTCATAGCCTGCAAATGAAGTCGAAGGTCGAATGATGATCTAGGATGACCTGCAGATCCCGATCGCCACATCCGCGAGCACTGGACGATCCCACCGCCACCGAACCGCAATGAATCTTGCTCAGTCGATCAGCAGCAGCACAATACGCTGCCAAAATCGAAAACTTCAAGCTGCAGAGAAACGGTGCAGGAGAGGATCGGCTCCAACAACTGGCGAACGGCAAGATCTGCCGAAACACCCCTTCCATCGATCCGCCTCCGGCATGATACCGCGAGCTTGCTCTGTATCACAAGATCAACCATAAAAAGATCAAGATCGAGAGCCGAAGCCCTCGACCCCGGAACTAGGAGCCTAAGTGGTCACCGATTTAACGGGAATTGTGACGCAGTGCCCCTGAGCGGCTGCGGCCTGATGCCGTCAAATGTTGCTTGCGAACAAAATCCCATCAAACACAAGGAACAGAACTCTGGTGATCACAAACTCAACTGGTTGCTGGCATACGCCCGCTCAAGCATTCCAAGAGAGTGACCAACGATCTTCCTCGGAGGGCGATTGCTGAAAGTCTGCCAGATGAAGGAGGTGGCGTCCATTGCGTCGGCCCTCCCTATCTCTCCATCCAAGATCAAACCCTTCCAATCTTGGAGCAAAGAGAGCCGTTGAATAGGAGCGTTCTTGGAGCTCCCTCCGCCCTCGGCCTTGAAACATATTCATCCATGTTACAACGATAATAATACATAGAGGTCGTTTTATATTACCTTCGTTATTTTTCCACTATTTTGTTTTTTAAATATTAATGATAATATTGTTTGATATAATGTAGAAATAGTTTGATATTAATTTTTCTATTCTTTCATTATATTATATTTATAGTCGAATAATTTTTTATTATTATATTGTTTGATATTATGTTTTATTTTTTTAATTTATTTAAATTTATCTATTTTGAAAGAAATAACAATTTGGTGTATAAGACTCTTTTATAGATAAAAACCTTTTTAGATATAAAGATTATTACTTCCCAACACACCAAACAAAACATACATCTGCCAGTAGGATAATCTACTGTGTGTGGAGGTTTGCCCAAGCCTAATTTAAACCGCTTATGAGAGGCCACCAGGACGAGTTTAATCCTCGTTTTAATTTGATAATGAGAATCTATCAGATCAGTGAGTAGGAGTTATTATACTCAGCGTTAGGATTTATTCTAATTTAATCTCTTTCAGTGTAACACTATATATATATATATATCATTCAAATAAAAAAATATAAATGAAATCCAAAAAAACTAAAAGTTTATTAACATATTATTAATTAAATATATATACCAACGTTATTGTTATTTACAAGAAAAGATGGTTACAATACACTAACATTTTTTATGTAAACTCATTGAAAGGTAAATACATGTTTATGTAAACCCTAAATTGGGCACCTGTTAAAGTATACAAAATCACATTTTACTCACCCAACTCATGGCCATAAAACTAACTAAGCAATAAAGTTATAAACCCCCTTGATATTTTTGAACATCATATTTTTTTGCAGGGACATACTCACCCAACCCATATGGGACTCAACCTCCTAAATTAACAAGGCAGCAAGCCGAACTTCAGCAATCTACCCTCCTCCAGGAATCATAGAAATGGAAGAAGCTCAAACAAAGAAGAATGGATATTCGACAACTTTATAAATTCATACAAAGCATCCAAACATCCTATCATAGACTTGTATCCTGGCGCTGGGTTCTGACTAATTGATATATTATCAAAGTGTTTACATCTAAATAGGGAATATTATCAACATAAAAGGCCGTTTGCCAAGTTATCACAGCTACATGAATACTGCAAAACCTAACGCTGAAGTTTTACAGGTTACAATTCTTCGTCACAAACATAAAAAATTCATTCCAATATTCCAAAACGCTATGTTTGAATTTTCATTGGTCGATCAGAACCGATCATCGCGATTGATAGGACAAAACGATACTGGCTGGGTGAATTAATCAAAACTGATCATTGCAAGTGAAAAAACCAGAATACAAAACCGTTGAGTACGTTTTCAGAACTGAACTTTTACCTGTCATCTAGGGCAGCAGACACTTACATACACCAAAAAAAAAGCTCTATTATGCTCATAAGAGAAATTGCATCATGCAGTTTACTAATTGGTTCCAGAAATCAGTACCATCCACCCATACCTCAGCTTCATTATATTCTTGACTTCAAATCTGCTGCTGTGGAATCCTTCTTTCCCAAAACAGAAGTTACATATTCAAAATCAACTCTCTCACATGGAATGGCAAGCCCCATCTGCTGATGGAATCCATACTCGTCCTCGGCTTTCTCCAACAGCGCTTGGAAGAGAGGATGATTCAAATAACTTACAGGAATTATAAACCGACTGCGCTCGCTCCCAACGTATACTGCAAAGTGTCCTTTGCGAATATCTATAGGAAGGCTGGCTTTGATATCTTCATTTTCTTTACAATCCCCTGTGAAATAACACATCCTATTTTTCCTTGGGCAACAGATGTATCTGACTGCCCTACAGGCGTTGGCAAGCCTACGAAATTTGGTTGTCATCTTCTTTCCCATTGAAACAATTCTGAGCAGAGCAGATGATTAATTCATCAGTAAAAATGGATTCAATTATCTATGATTCAGAGTGGAAAATAGCGCAGATAGGTGCATCGAATTCCCAGCAAAAATAGAGTCCGTGGGAGGAAACGAAATTTTTTAAGACGTAATGCTTCAGAATACGACGTTTCTTGGTGAAGGAATCGTGTATGCAGAGAATTATGTAGCGTAAAGTAAAATACTAGGTCTACTTTTTAAATTAATCTGGGTCTTTTAATGGTTAGATTTCTGCATTATTCTCTCTTTTATTACCCAATGCAATCGTTTAAGTTGGAATGATGCTGCCGACTCTTTGATTTCTTCGGCATGGTAATCTCTAAGAAATATTAGAAAATTTTAATTAATTTCCATATGGAATTATGTTTGTTTTATTAGAAGAAAAATGTTCTGCAATTCGGATTGCTGACCTAAGAGCTGGAGCGTTAATCTAAGAAATATTAGAAAAATATATGTATGGAATTATGTTTGTTTTATTCGAAGAAAAATGTTCTGAAATTTGGATTGCTGACCTAAGGGCTGTAGCGTTATGTTAAGACAAAATCTAGCAAGCCTGGAATAAGTCAACGTTTATCCTATTTTTATCTTATTATGTGAGTTAAAATGGATTGATGTTTACTTTAGTGGAAGAAAAATTCTTTGAAATTCAGAATAACTGCCCTTAAAACTGCATCAAGGAAACCTGCTGATGTAGTTATATCTAGCAAGCCTGCAATAAGTCAACGTTTATCCTATTTTTATCTTATTATGTGAGTTAAAATGGATTGATGTTTACTTTAGTGGATGAAAAATTCTCTGAAATTCAGAATAACTGCCCTTAAAACTGCATCAACGAAACCTGCTGATGTAATAACTACAAGTTGTAATTAACTCTATTTATAAGTGAGTAAATTCTGGACTATCTTAATAAATGTCATATATCTTAATCGCAAACCATTTAACTTATTATTTTAAATCTAACAAAATTCAAACAAATTTATTTTAGATGTTACTCCAGTCTCTCGAGCATTGTAGCACTTGCAAGCCTATGAAATTTGATAGTTATTTCCCCAAAAACTCTATGTAGGTTATTTTTCTTTCCACTAAAACAATTTCATTTCGAGGATTTAGAGTAATGAAGTGAGGTACTTTACAATTTAGTATAAGCAAACGCTTTGATTTTCACATGGCCCACATTAAATACTCACCCACTCCCACTAAGGTTTAGATTTTCACTAACTTCTTAGAGTTTTATTTTCTATTTGTTTAGAGATGTTTATGGATACATAACATTAGGTTTAAACCTCAACCCTTTAGTCTTGATCTTGAAAACCATACACTAACCATAGGAGTAATACTTAGCACCTACAAACAACAAGCTCATCATGCATTAGTTCATAAGAACTAAGTAAGCCTAGATTATAGGAGTCTTTCATACCTTTCCAATTGAGTGGTATGTAAATCGAGCCACTCTTTCCCTTTAGAAGTAGAGGTAAGTTAGCCACTTAACATCATTAAACAAATAAAAGCCATAAATATACAATAACATCAGTATACACATAAACGACAATAAATATCATCCCAAACAAAATACCATGTATTAACCTCCGAAATAAATCAAGAACATGAATACAAGTAAGGTTCCTAATAAGTTTATAAAATGCTGAAACAAATTATAGATGTCCCTTAGATCCTAGTTGTTTTATTTACCTTATAATTTTATTTTATTTATAGATTTTAGGGACATTACAAGTGCTATGAGAGCCCAGTTGGAACAGTTAGAGACCTTATGGATGCTACTAACATCCATTGCATAAATATATTTTCAAAACTTTAAATTGTGATTTTTAAACTAATAGAATGATATTGTTACTATTTGTTTGAACTCCAGATTTAAAGAGCAGTGCAAATCATGGACATAGAGGAGAACAAGATTCGACATGGGAACCTAAATTCCCCATCCCGAGCAGAGGAACTCGTGGTGGAACTAAATTCCAACTTAATAAAGACTATACTGAGTCTACAAGAATATCTGCAAATTTTTAAAGACGATAACATGAATGAAAGGCGAGAAGAGAAAGAAATAAATGAAGCTATACTTCGGAACTTGACAAGGACAAACCCCCATAGATAGACCACACACTCAACAAACAAATCCACATAAAACTTTCATCATAAAAGAAGGACCAACAGTCCAAGAGAGGAGGGACGATAAGAACACACCCCTAACTTCATAGAAGAAGAATATCAAAGTTCTTCGAGTGATGGCTCAACTTTTCCTTGCAAGAAAAAGGAGAAAAATGATGATAGCCTTTAGAGAGAATTTTGAAAGATCAAATTCCCAACTTATGAAGGAGAAATGGATCTTAGAGAGAAGGTTGAAGAATGGCTTAGGGATATGAATAAATACTTTTGAGTGCATAATTACTCGAGGGAGATGAAATTACGGCTCGCCATTTTCAACTTAAGTGGAAAAGAAGCCAGATGATTGAGAGACCTGGAACATACCAAGGGGGACCAAGTATAGGATATCAGATGGATTACTTTCAGCAAAATATTCCAAGAAAAGTACACGTCTGAAAGATTCTTTGAAAGAAAAGTAAAAGAATTCCACAAATTAAAGATGGGATTCCTATCTATAAATTCCTTTATTAACATATTTTTAGATTTGTGGCATTATGTACCTTACATAAAGGATTAAAAGGTAAAGATACAACAAATTTTGGGATGTCTCCCTCCAAATTTTTGAGACAGATGTGAGTTTGACATGCCAAAAACTATAGACAACACCTTTCACAAGGCTTGACTTTGCTATGAACATCGACAACTGAGATAAGAAAATATGAACATAAATCAAGATAGATTTAGGTCCTTCTCAGATAACCAAAAACCTAGTTCTAAGCCACATCCCTACGAGAAACAAAACAATGGTTTCCCACCTAACATAAATTTCAACAGACCTCGTGCATGGCCAAATGTGCTTGCACCAAATGGCAACATACCAACAGCAAATGGAGGATCCAAGGTTTCCCTGCTGCAGGTTAGCTTTTGGAAATATTAAGGGCCCCATTATTTTTGAGATTTCCCAAACAAGACAAATGGAGTTCTACACAACTTACAAGAATACACAAGAGTAGAAGACATGGCTAGTACACCTAGGATCTTTGTAGCACTCAACGACAGATAAGAAGACCATCAGGCCACTATGGTCGAAATAGAAGGTAAGATTTTGAATGCTTCTATTTCAATTTTAAATGATCCCGGTGCCTGACGAAGCTAAGCTTCTCCCAACATTGTCAACATGTGTAAACTAAACAAAGAGAAACATGAGAAAATGTGGCTAGTACAACTAAACACTAGTACAAAAAGAAAGGTTTTAGAACTAGTAAAAGAATGCAAGATAGAAATGAATGGGTTTCCACCTAAGGTAGACCTAAAAATCTTACCCTTAGTCTCCTACGGAATACTTATAGGCATGGATTGGTTGGAAAAACACCATGTCATGTTTGACTGTTTAAACAAGTCAATCTTATGCACGAACAACATAGGGAATCAAAGAAAGATTCAAGACATACCGAAGAAGGTTTCTGTTATACATGTATCCTCCTTATAAGCGAAGAAATGTATAAGGAAGGGATGCAAACTTTTTGCAGCTAACATCCATGATGTAGAAGCTGAGAGAAGACAACAAATTGAATATTTTTTGGTTCTCATAGAATTCAAAGATGTATTTCCTGAGGAAATATCGGGACTACCACCCAAGAAGGACTTATATTTTTCCATAGAGTTAACACTGGGATCAATACCGACTTCAAGAGCCCCATATCACATGAGCGTAACAGAGTTGGTGGAGCTCAAGTTACAGTTGCAGGAATTGATAAAGAAGGGTTATATATGACCTAGTGTGTCTCCATGTGGAGCATTTATACTATTCATAAAGAAAAATGATGGTATGATGTGAATATGCATCAATTAGCGACATCTCAACAAGATGACCATAAAAAAATGTTACCCACTCCCTATGATCGATGACTTGTTGCGCTGAGAGGTGCTCTACAACCCAATATGGGAGAGATCTTGTAATGTGATGTAACATTCATAACGTTTGTAACATGTCAGCAAAAAATAATAGTGATAGTGAATATTATGGAAGAGATCTTGTAACATGGTGATGTAACATTAGTAACGTTTGTAACATGTCGGCAAAAAATAATAGTGATAGTGAATATTATGGGAGAGATTTTGTAACACAAAATAAAAAATAATATCACTTTCATTATTTTTATTAATAAAAAATAAATTTTCTAATAGGCCAAAATAAATGTCGGCCACAAAAACAATCTAATATGGGGGAGATGTTGTAATCTTCCTACCTAACAAAACAATAAAAAAGTAAAAATTTAATTATCCATAAAAAAATTATGTGGTTCAAGAAAAAAACGCAATTGAATTATCTGCAAAAACATGTTGGCCTTGCACATGGTTTTAAAACCATATGCAAGGCATTCTAAACAAACCATGATTTTATTGTACATGGTTTAGGATGGCCTTGCAAATGGTTTTAAGACCATGTGCAAGGCCTCCTTAACAACCCATGGTTGTAGGAGGGCCTTGCAAATGGTTTTAAGACCATGTGCAAGGCCTCCTTAACAACCCATGGTTGTAGGAGGGCCTTGCATATGGTTTTAAAACCATGTGTGGGGAAACGATGCAATGTTCGTTACTAGAAAAATAAAAAATATTATATGTTGGCCATAAATAATATTAAATATTAATAATAAAAATATTATATGTGGACCTTAAATAAAAATATGTGTCTTTTGGTTTGAATCAAATCAATGGATACCTAAGAAGAGGTTTGCACCTAGAGAGATTTGATCCATCTCGGCACTTGATAGAGCCTAAGATTTGGATCTACGCTGGTTCAATCAAGTCGGAGGAGAAAATATATTTTCAAAGATCGACATGCGATCTCGATACCATTAGGTAAGGATCCGTGATGAAGATATACAGAAAACCTCCTTTAGGAATCGATCCGGCCATTATGGGTTTGTGGTAATGCCTTCTGGGATAACCAATGCATGAGCCAATTTTATGTGGACGATGAATAGTATTTTTAGTGAATACCTCAACAACTTTGCATTAGTCTTTATAGATGATATACTAATTTACTCAAAGAGTAAGGAAGACCATGAGGAACATCTCCGAATAGTATTAAGAGTGTTACAGAAACCCTAAATTTATGCCAAGTTTAGCAAGTGTGAATTTTACAAACCACACTTGTTAGATTTTTAACATTAAGCTAGCATATATTAGGATCATTAAATGAGAGAATAACAAGCACACCAATCAAACACAAGAGAAAATGAACACAGTGTTTTTCCTCGGGGAAACCATAAATGGAGAAAACCCCACAACTTCCTCAGAGATAGAATCAACACCAAAAGTCAGACCCAAAATAGTAAGATGATCTCCCGACAGCAGTAACCTTTTTTCTTCCTATCCCCAGTGTCTTCTTCTTCCTTAGCTATGTGCTACAACTAAGTGCGAGTGAGTGTGTGATAAATAGAGAGGCTAGCTCTCTATTTATACTAATTCTTAACTTGACTAAACTCTACTAGGTGAGTCTAACAACCCTAGTGCCCCAAAACTGTGGGGACTTTAACCCTTGAACAATAGGAGGGTTACCCACCTTTACCTAACATGACTTGTTTACATTATAGAAACTCTTGATCAGAACATTGAGGCATGACATGACTCAGTTACATTACAGACACATCCCAGAATAAACATCGAGTTACAATACATAAGAAATACAAGTGAATACATTCCAAAGTTACAATTACATCGACACTCCCTCTTAACTAGGAAGGTATTCTCTTGACACAATTTATCAGCACAATTCTTCTTCTCTGTATCATCTGGATCATCATGGAGTCCTCGTCATCTTCACCTTCAAGTCATCTCTATATTCAAGTCATCTTCATCTTCAAGTCATCTTCATCTAGATCATCATTCGATCTAGATCATCATCACTGGATCTGGATCATCACTCAATCTGGATCATCTCTAGAGCATCATCACTAGATCTGGATCATCCCTCGATGTGGATCATCACTGCTGGATCATCATCACTGGATCATCACAGGTGCTATCTCATGATTCTTCTCATCATAGGAAGTTGTACAGAGCCAACCCTTTTTCATGTTGGTTGTAGTCCTAGCCTCAATGTAGGTCTTCTTCCAGCAATTATATCTGACCCTAAGTTATAATGGCCCACCCAGCACTTATTTCTGATCATGTAGGAACCAATCCTATAATCATATCAGAAATGCACACCCAAAACTCACATCTGACCATGTGCGAACACATCCCACAACCCTGTCAGAAAGGCCCAACACTCACATCTATCAACAAGTGTTGAAAAGGCTCAAAACTTACACTCGACCATGCAAGGAACTAATCCTCCATGCTGAAAGGCTCTGCATTTACATCTGACAACCAATGTCAGAAAGGCTCAGCACTTAAAATTGACCATGCAAGGAACCAATCCTTCATGCCAAAAGGGCTCCGCACTTACATCTGACAACCAATGTCAGAAAGGGATCTGCACTCACATATGATCACGTAGGAACCAATCCTACAGTCACAACAGAATGGCCCTCAGTCCCATACTGAGCTTTCCTGGTAACTGACCAGGTGCCTCCATTCCAAGAATGGCATTCAGTGCTTATATTTGATCATGTAGGAACCAATCCTACAGTCACATCAGACTGGCTCAGCACTCACATCTAACATGGAAGGAACTAATCCTCTCACCATGACAGAATGAATCAACCCTTACACCTGACCATGGAAGGAACCAATCCTCTCACCATGTTATAATGGCTCTAGGTCTCATCATTTCCCCTTGGAGGGAACCTCAATCTAGAGAACACCAAGATTCTCCCTACAGTACTCAAACTTCACCCTAGCCAATGGCTTTGTCAACACATCAGCTATCTGTTTGTCCATCGCAACATACTGGACCTTCACTGCTCTCCTTTGCACCATATCCCTGATATAGTGATACTTGATCTCGATATGCTTCAACTTGTTATGGAACACTGGGTTCTCTGACAACTTCACGCAACTCTATTTGTCACAATGTATACAAGTAGCATCCATCTGGAGATCAAATAAATCAGACAATAGCTTCCTTAGCCATACTGCCTCACAACTAGCTGAACAAACTGCGACATACTCTGCTTCAGTTGTACTCAGTGCCACACAGGATTGCTTCCTGCTAAACCAAGAGATCGCACATGATCCCATACTGAAGCAACGCCTTGAAGTGCTCTTCCTATTCATGGCACGGCTTGCCCAATCTGAATCAACATAACCCTCTAGGTTAATCTTCTGATTCACGTCATACTTGAGCCCATCATGAATTGTACCCCTCAGGTACCTCAGAATATGCTTGCAGCAATCAAGTGAACATGTCTCGGATCTATCAAGAACTGGATCAAGGTGTTCACATCAAAGAAAATATCTGGTCTCATGTTCGTCAAGTACATCAAGGACCTAATCATTTGATGATACATCGTAGCATCAACTGCTTCTGATGAGGCATCACTCAATAGCTTCAGGTTTTATGCCATAGGTGTGGTCATGGCCTTGCAGTCCATCATCTCAAACCTCTTCACGATCCCTACTACATACATCCCTTGTCCAAGGGAGATTCCATCTGCATTCTGCCACACCTCCATGCCCAGAAAATAGTGCATCATACCCAAGTCCTTCATTTCAAACTCAGCAACAAGATTTCTCCTCGTATCAGTAATCAACCCATCCATACATGTTACAAACAGATCATCTACATACAGTAGGAGCATCAATGGGTTGCCATATTCAACCTTGTAGTAAAGGTTGGAATCTACTTTACTTTTGGTAAAGCCCAAACTGGATAGAAAGCTATCAATTCTGTCGCATCATGTCCTGGGTGCCTGTTTTAAACCACATAGTGCTTTCTTCAATATACACACATGATGTGTCTCAAAACTGAGTGGCTGCTCTACATGTACTTTCTCTTCCACTACACCATTCAAGAAAGCTGTCTTGACATCCATTTGGTGTATTTTCCATTTCATCACTGTAGCCAGAGCAAGTACTAATCTGATGGAAGTGTATTTGGCTATAGGTGCAAATGTTTCTTCATAATCTATTCCTTCTTTCTGTGAGAAGTCATGAGCCATGAATCTTGCTTTATATTTATCTATGCTACCATCTGCAGCATGCTTGATCTTGTAGATCCATTTGGAAGTTACGACCAACTTCCCTTCTGGTTTTGGGACAACATCCAAAACATTATTCTTCATGATCGATTGATATTATTCGATCATAGCATCCTTCCCTTCTTTCCATTCTACCGCTTCATAATTGGAAGGTTCTTTATTGATAAAGTCACATAGTAAAGCTACATATATGGAGCAGGATCTGGTTCTCTTTTTTTCTCTGTGATTCTCTTCTGGAGCCCCATATCTTTCCACACCTTGGATAGCTTCTCGTACCCAAGTAGGTTTCCTCTTGTGAGGATTCTTCTCCTGAGGTGGATCTACAGGTTATTGAGGTTCTTAAAATTCTTGATATTCTTCTTGAGTTTCTTCGTTCATGGTTGTATCATGAATTATGGGTGCTTCTGCTTCTTTAGGTTGTTCAGCAGGTCTCTTTCTGGATTTGTTGTAAGTTCTGTCTTCATCAAATGTTACATCCCTACTAATGTCAATCTTCTTCAATCTTCGGAAGTATATTCTGTAAGCCTTCGAGGTTTCAAAGTATCCCACAAATATACCCTTCTTTCCTGAAGGATCTAATTTTGTCCTCTTTTCTTTCAGAATGTGTATGTACACTAGACAGCCGAATATTTTGAGATGGCTGACTTCTGGTTTCTTGTTGGAAAAGACTTCTTTAGGTGTCTTGTTCTCGAGTACTCTGTGTGGAGTACGGTTCTGTATATACACCGTTGTTCTAGCAGTCTCTTCCCATAGATGCATGGGAAGATCTTGACCATGAAGCATTGCTCTTGCATCTTCCATGATAGTTCTATTCTTCCTTTCTCCAACCCCATTGTGTTGTGGATTATATGGAGTGGTTAACTCCCTCTTAATCCTTGATTCTTTGCATAAGTCTTTGAATTCATTTGATGTAAATTCTCCACCATTATCTAATCGAAAGGTCTTGATCTTCTCTTCTGTGTGGTTCTCGATCAAGGCTTTGAATTCCTTAAACTTGCTGAAAACTTCATCTTTGTTCTTCATGAAGTAAATCCATGTCTTTCTAGAAAAGTCATCAATAAAAGAAACATAGTATACATACCCGCTTAGTGAACTTGATGACATTGGACCACATACATCAGAGTGAATGATTTCTAAGATTCCTTTTGCGTTGCTCTCGCTACTTGGAAATGTCTTCTTTGTATTCTTTCCTTTCGCACATCCTTTGCAGACTCCATCATGTTTTGCTTGAATTTCTGGAAGACCTTCAATAGCTTTGCTTGCAAGTGGTAGTGCTCTGTAGTGGACATCTGCAAGCCTTCTGTGCCAAAGTTCATTTGGCTCTACTGTGGCATGGACCAAAGCTTCTTCTGGATGGCCCTTCAATTTGTATAATCCTCCTTCTTGTTCTCCAATTACTATTGCATCGTCAATAGTCTTTCCTCTTGACCACATGAGGACTTGGCCATCTACAAATGCAACCCTCATGCCTTTTTCAACCAGTGCCGATATGGAGAGAATATTCTTCTTTAGTCCCGGTACAAACAAGACATCCTTCATTTTCAAAGACTTTCGAGAGTCTAGCTTGTAAGAGGATTCACCACTACCTTTTATGGGATATTGGTAGTCATCCCCAAGTTTCACCTTATGGGGTGAATTATGTTCGGATAGTTTCTCAAAAGATTCCTTGAAACCTATCATGTGTTTGGAAGCCCCACTGTCAACAAGCCAATCTTTGCTTCCATGAGTGATAGTTCCTGTGAGAGAGAAGATCATAACATATTCTTCTTCACTTTCTTGTTTTACTTTCTTCTTGGGAGTATCATCATCCTCGACAGTGTGAGCATGATGTCTTCTTTGGATTTCTTCTTCTTCTTGGATCCATTCTTATTCATGGGACTATTTCTAGCAAAGTGTCCTATTTCATTGCATGTATAGCATCTGAGTTTGGATGGATCCCTTCTTGCAAGATTATTTTTTGATGAGAATGCTTACCTTGGTGATGATGATTTTCCCTTCTTCCTTTCTTGGAGTGCACTGTGGGAGCTTGATCTTCACTTCCCATCTTTTCTTCTTGAGCCATTATTCAAGATTATTCTTGTGAATATTCTTCCCATAGTCTACTGAACTTGACTAACTTCTTCCAAACACAGATTCCTTGGATGAAATAATCCCATGACTTAGGGAGACCATTCAAGGTTGTCATCACAATTTTTTCATTCTCGACTTCTTCATATACTAATTCCAGCTATTCTTTGATCTAAGAGACCCTTTCGAAGTATGACTGGATGGTCTCCTCATTCTGGATCTTTACATTCTTCAACTGGTTCCTTAGAGTCATCTTCCGGTCGATGTTCTTCCCTTCAAACAATTTGGTTAGTGCATCAAACATAGCTTTAGGTGTCTTGAGGGAGGACACCAGTGGTATGAGGTGATCCTTCATTGAATCAGCAATGATCCTCTTTTCCATAACCAACTTATTCTTATGTAAGGCCTTCGACTCATCTCCCTCTGGAACTGGAACCTCCTCATGGATGTAGGAGTCCAACTCATTTTCTTCCAGGACTAGGGAGATCCTATACTTCCAGGCTCGAAAGTTATCATCTCCCTCAAGATTTTCATCAAGCTTGGTATGATGAGATATCTTAACTGAGAACCTCAAATGGAAATACAAAATATTTAGATCTTACTAGGTGAGGATGTCGGATCTGGATTTGGAGCTGAAATTCTGCTGTGTTGGTTCAAGAGCATATTAGGGTTTTTGCTTCTCTAGATTTCTGTCCAACCAAATGATTTTATATTGATCTATAAAATTCAATTTTGGGGAGGATATCAATCCATGCCTGGGCTCACTGAAAAATTCCACTTCTGTGAAAAGCCCTAATTTTTGGCAGCAGTGTCGGGTCCAAAACTGAAAAACCTTAGAATTGGATTCTGCTTTGACAAAAGTTGTGCCTTAGGGAGAAGAGTTATTCCAACCTTCTTTTGCTGAAAATATGTGGAGAGAGATCCACAAAGTAGGAATCCCTAGTTCATGTAGCTGCACAGTGTCTTTTTCTCAGGATAGCTCTGAGACCATGTTAGATTTTTAACATTAAGCTAGCATTATATTAGGATCTTTAACTAAGAGAATAACAAGCACAACAGTTAAACACAAGAGACAATGAACACAATTTTTTTCCTCGGGGAAACCATAAATGGAGAAAACCCCACAACTTCCTCAGAGATAGAATCAATAGTAAAAGTCAAACCCAAAACAGTAAGACGATCTCTCGAAAACAGTAACCTTCTTTCTTCCTAGCCCTAGTGTCTTATTCTTCCTCAACTATGCGCTACAACTGAGTGTGAGTGAGTGTGTGATAAATAGAGAGTCTAGGTCTCTATTTATACTAATTCTTGACTTGACTAAACCATACTAGGGTAGACTTCACTAGGAGAGTCTAACAACCCTAGTGCCCCAGAATTGCGGGGACTTCAACCCTTGAACAATAGGAGGGTTACCCACCTTGACTTGACATGACTTGTTTACATTATAGAAACTCTTGACCAGAAAATTGGGGCATGACATGACTCAATAACATTACAGACACATCCCAGAATGAACATTCTGTTACAGTACATAAGAAATACAAGTGAATACTTTCCGAATTTACAATTACATTAACACTCCCTCTTAACTATGAAGGTATTCTCTTGACACAATTTATCATCACAAGTATTCTTCTCTGTATCATCGAGATCATCATCAAGTCCTTGTCATATTCACCTTCAATTCATCTCTATCTTCAATTCATCTTCATCTTCAAGTCATCTTCATCTAGATTTGGATCATCACTTGATCTGGATCATCATCACTGGATATGGATCATCACTGGATCTGGATCTCGATCATCACTGGATCTGGATCATCTCTGGAGCATCATCACTGGATGTAGATCATCTCTCTATCTAGATCATCACTTCTGAACTCTGCCAAAATGAGTCCCTTCGAGATACTCTATGGAAGAAAGTCCAGGACACTGGTGACTTGGGATAGCTCAATAGACAGGCTCATGATAGGGCCATATTTACTGAAATACCTAGAACAGTTAGTCACCAAATTGATACAAAATCTAAAAGAAGCACAAGACTGCCATAAGCTTTATGCGAATAAAAAGAGAAAGGGTAAATATTTCCAAGTCATCAAACTTTTTTATTTAAAAGTAAAAGTGAAAAGAAGCTCATTGAGCCTAGGGTGGTGTAGAAAGTTAGACCAATATTTTGTGGACCCTTTGATATACTAGCCAAGAAGGGGATACTAACATATCAATTAGCTTTACCTACTCACATAAAGGTTCATAATGTTTTTCATGTTTACTGAAGAAATATGTCTATGATACTAAACATGTAATTGATTGGTCCCTGCTACAGGTGGAACCTAGAGAGGATGTTATTCCAGAATCCATTCACATTTTGGAGAAGAGGAAAGTACAGCTCAAGAAGCAAACTATTGTGTAGCTAAAAGTGCAATGGAAGCACTTAGGGACCGATGAGGCCACCTGGGAGAATGAAACCACCATGAAATAGGCTTACCCCACCTTGTTTGATGATTTCATTTCTAGTCCCTAGAACACGGAGACGGTGTTGTTCTAAAAGGGGAGGGATGGAATATCCTGAATTTTGACCTTGATTATATTGGAAATGATCCCTACAGCACATGAATTAATTTGATGTTATATATATGTCTATATATTGGGCGTATTCCCCATGACACATGAATTATGTTGGTCATACAAATATACTAAGCATAAGCCCCAATGCACATGTTTTATTTTTTTGTTATATGATTATATATTGGGCATAGGCCATGTTGGACAAGAACTATTGTTGTTGTACTGGTAATAGTCGATGATGTACTTAATTTATTATTATGTGATTCGGCACAAGCTCTAATATACTAAGATGATCTTTTTGTGATGTATTGTGCATAAGACTAATATACATGATTGATTTCTATGATTTGTTGGGCATAATCCCTAGAGCACATGGGTTATGAGACTATGTGTTGAGCATAAGATCTAGAGCAGATAGGAAACCCCAGCAAGTAAATAAAGAAAGTGTTAGGCATAATCCCTAAATCACATGGGTTACGAGACTATGTGTTGAGAGTAATCTCTCGAGCACATAGGTAACCCGAACAAGAAAAGAATGAATGTCTTTGGTATAAGCCCTGGAGTACTCCAACATGATGTTTAGCATAAGCTCTGGAGCATCAGATCTTTGACCATTGTATCCATAGGTGTATTTTACACATACATCCTAGTATTAGTGTTCAGAAAAAGGCTCCGGAATCGCACTAGTGTAATGCCCATTTTTTAGTGTTGAGCATAATCTCTGAATAGCACTAGGGGTTATTGTAGTTAAGGGTATTGATTTGGAAAGACTCTGAATAGCACCAACCATCATCATATTTATTTTAAGTTGCTTAATTGAAATTTCAATCTATTTATCATGAAGCACTGCAAGATACTACCATGAATACGAGATAATCCAACATGCAAGGAAATCTATAGCTACCTATCTTAGTTAACCGACCAAATCCTATATGGGGCCTTGTTAAAAGAATTAACATAAACTAAGGAAGCATTGAATAAACAATTATGCTATTATGCATGAATAATAATAGATGATTAAAATGAATAAGTAATTCTATATGATATATATATATATATATATGAAAAAAAAAGTATTTATATAAAGCTATTTTAATAGATATAGATAAAAGATCTAAGTAAAATCTACATACACTTATGAGAATAATATATGTGTGTGTGTGTGAAAATAAATAAAGATAACAAAAGTACTAACTAAAAGTCTATGTATATCATATCTTATAAACTAAAAATATAAATCAAGATTCTTTTCTAAACTCAAAGTAGGAACTAGTAGAAATTTATGAGTTAACAAAAATTAATATATATTACATAAAAATCAAACTAAGAATTATTTTCAAGAAAATAGTGTAATAGTAATTTTACTAAAGTTAAACCAACTACCATTTTTCCAAAGAATATATATAAAAACAAGATCCAAGAGAAGGCTTGGGGATATGATCATTATTTCTAGAGGGGATTGGAGATATTTCCAAAAACCAACACTTAGAGAATACAGAGCCTAACTTCCAAATACAAGCAGCCTCATCCCTAAGAGTCATCTAGTTTCCTCTTGCATGTTGGAGCCAGCTCAGGGGGATCCAATTTATAACCAACAAAGGTTTTGGTTCATGGTTGGGAAGAACGTAGTTGTTCTAAGGTCATTTGGTTACCACTCTTCAGGTCAGAAAATTATGATAAATCATTTACAAAACAACATGATGAGAGTTAATTTCACACAAATCCTAACGCATAGAAATAATAGGTTCTAGAACACATATCAAATAAATATTTAAACATTTTAACAAGATAGGACAGAGTAATTTTCCAAGCAATTATTCGCTCCAGCCAAGCAAAGCTTGTGATGGAGATCTAATATTAAATCTGGATTATAAACTGAACTCTTGCACAAACCTTCACGTAGGATTATAAAATTAGATTTAAAAATAAAACACTTGGCTTAATATTACATAACACCCACGAAGGGTTTACAAATATAGCCAAAACTATCTACTAAATAACGTTTGACAAACCAACATTAAAACATAGTAGTGGACCAGGGATCGGATCCTTGGATTCCAACTCTACATAAATCAATGTTTCAAGAACTACAATTCTAACTCTATAAATTATGCATAGCATTGGATGCAAGCCTTCTTAAACCATTTAAAAAAATTAAATAAAAATATACAACCATCCAGATAAGTGAAACAATGTATCATGATAACCCACCAACCATCGAATTTTATAAGAGTTGGATGAGAGCATGTTAAGCCATAAATAAAATAATGATAAACCAATAGCCATCGAATTCCATAAGAGTTGGCTGTAATCCTTTGTAAAACTTTGAAAAGATTTAGACTTTTACTTAAAATTAGCCAAGGTTTAATGACACCCTCCAACCAACCATTGAAACCCATAGGGTAATGTTGCTATCTTCCCTATAAAAGGAAGGGCCACGGTTCCAGCATTGGCTTATAAATGTATTAGGCCGCATTATATTTTTTAATAAAGAACAGAGCAAGGGATTTTCTCGTGCTTCTATAGTAAAGCGAAATACACAATAGATTTCACACCCAAATAATAATTACAAACAATATTACCCATAGAGCCATTGTTGGAAATGGCATTGCTAATTTATAACCCCTCCATTATAGTAGAAATATAGTTCTCCCAACAATGCTTACCTAAATAAATTTAAGTAATAAAAGCTACATTTTACAGACATTCTCTTAAATACACAGAGAAACCAGTTTAAACAAAGAGAAAGATACAGAGATCAAAACATCAAAAGACAAACACTAATCCCATGATTTACAACCTCTTTGGCCAACTATCAGAATTTAGAATCAATTACAAAGTATCCATAACAAGATACATTCTCACTAATAAAGGCTTGTCTAGAAATTAACCAGACCCCGATTTTATAAATTAAATCAACATAGAGTGCAAGAAATAGAACATCGATACAACTATGCAATTCGAGAAATAGGGTTTAATTAAGTGTTAATTTTACCCACAGTAAAGATTCAGTTTACAAGTTCAACCAATGCATGAACATGCTCATAAATGCATTAAACCCTTGTAAAATTTAAATCATTGACAGAGAATCCCCAAATCCTTTCAAAACACAGAATTCCAAATAGAAGGATAAGGACCCTTTCACATGGGATTACCAAGTTGTAGCTTGATGGTCTCCCTTTTTCCTCAGTCACAACACATGATCCAACGCTAAACCTGCCAGGATTTTAGTCCAAATATCAGTGCATGCCTCAAAAAATAATTAAGCATGTGAGATTTGTAAGCTACCGAGATGAGCTTACCTAAGAAACTTGTTAACCCTATAACTCCCTTGTCCATGCTTTCCAACAAAACCAATAGACAGGGAGATTGCTCCCCTCAACCACTTCACCATGAAAAAGAGGGATTTTGAAACCCTATTTATTGTTTTATGTATGCACCAACATGGAGGGTATCACGATGCTATCACATGGCTCACACTAAAAACTCACTCACTCCCACTAAGGTTTAGATTTTCACCCACTTCATATAGTTGTATCCTCTATTTGTTTACAAATGTCCATGCATACATAACATTAGGTTCAAATCTCAACCCTTTAGTCTTGATCAATTTACTTCTTGAAATCCATACACTCAACATAGGAGTAATACCTAGCACCTACAAACAACAATCTCATCGTGCATTAGTTCATAAGAACTAAGTAAGCCCAATTCATAAGAGTCTTTCATACCTTTCCAATTGAGTTGTATGTAAATCTAGCCACTCTTCCCTTTAGAAGCAAAGGTAAGTTAGCTATGTGATCTTAGTAAATAAGAATAGGTTGCATAATGAACATCAATTATAAACAAGTAGGAAGCAAGTAAACTATGAATCGCACAAGAAACATCATTAAACAAATAAAAGACATAAATATACAAGAACATTAAAATACATATAAAAGAAAATAAATATCATTGGAAACATAATACCATGTATTAACCTATGAAATAAATCTAGAACATGAATACAAGTAAGGTTCCTAATTTTTTTATAAAATGCTGAAGCTAATTATAGATGTCCCTTGGATCCTAGTTGTTTTATTTACCTTATAACCTTTTTTTAACAGAGCTTAGGGACATTACAGGATGCAACAATCATGTTGGACGTTGATGTTCTTCCTTAACTTGCAGAAATTATAGACAATGAGCTAAGTATTCTGCCACTTCTTTATTCATGTTTTTTGAAATGAAATTTTTTCTGATCATGGTGATCATCTTCTAGTATCCAGGATTCCCTGAATATAGTCGTTTATGTAGCTCGTCCATAACTATAAGTTTGATTTCTTCTATGTTTGGTATGTACGTCCTATTTTTATGTAGCAACAGTCCTTGTTTATTTAAATTGAAATGTGTTTTTACTTGATTTTGTTCATTTTTAGTTGCCTTTTCTTTTAAAATTTGATAGTATCTATCATAATTTTAAGCGTTTAGGACTTGATTTTCTAGATTAGATTCATAGCTATTGCTTGCAAACAGTAAATTTGCGTGATGACTTAAAGACTCTGCCACTTTGTTTTCCTTTCCTTTTATGTGCTTGATTTCAAAATAATATTCGCTTAATAAGGACAACCATCTTTCCTATCTTGCATTTAAATTTTGCTGATCAAATAAATATTAAGACTTATGTTATCTGACAAAAGTAGGAATTTCCTTCTAATTACCTAATGTCGCCACATTTTTAAGGCATGAATTAATGTAACAAGTTCTAAATCATGGGTAGCATAATTCCTGTCATGTTCTTTTAGTTTCCTAAACTCATATTCCATGACATAATTTTCTATATCCCTGCCTAGCCCTTCCTTGCAAGCGTCGATAGATATGACAAAGTCCTTGAACGGATCAATAATATTTAGGATCAAGGAAATAGTTAGTACATGTTTTAGCTTATTAAATATTTCCATGTATTTTTCAGTCCATTCAAACTTTTTACCTTTCTTCTATAATGAAATTATGGGGTAGGAAATCTTATAACATCCTTCGATAAACTTTTGGTAGTAGCCGATAATCCCCATAAATGATCTGATGTTGGTTACATTTTTAGGAACTAGCCATTCAGTGATGGCCTTGATTTTGTTCGGTCAATATATATTCCATCCTTGGACACTACAAGTCTGAGGTATTGAATCCTATATTTAGAGAGATCACATTTACTAAACTATGCATAAAGTTGTGGTTCACTTAATACTTGCAGGTTTAACCTTAAATTTTCCTTATGTTCTTGTTCATTCTTTGAGTATATTAGTATGTCATCGATGAAGACAATCACAAAATTATCCAAGTAGTTACTTAAAATGATATTCATTAATCACATGAATATAGTACGTCTGTTTGTCAACCCAAAAGGAATTGCTACAAACTCGTACTGACCATAGCGGGTCCTGAATGCAGTTATAAAGATGTACTTATCTTTTATTCGTACTTGATGATAACAAGACCTTAAGTCTATCTTTGAAAATATAGTTTCTCTACAGAATTGATTGAATAGATCGCCTCTCGAGGGCAGTGGGTATCGGTTCTTAATGGTCATTTTATTTAACTGTCGATAATATGTGCACAACCTTAGGTTTTTGTCTTTATTTTTCACAAATAGGACTGGTGACCCCCAAGGAAAGACGCTAGGTCGAATATACTTTTTATCAATAAATTCTTTTAGTTGAGATTTAAGTTCTCTAAGTTCTATTATGTTTATTTGGTAAGGATATTTCTATGCTAGTACCACTCTGGGTATCATATCAATTGTGAAGTCAATGTATTTTTTTAGAGGAAGTCCAAGGAATTCTCCAGAAAGATGTCTTCGAAATCCTTTAAGACTGGTATGTCTTCTAGTTTAAGTTTATTGTCATTTTCTTTATTATTCATTATATAGACATTAGACACTTTATATCCTTTTCTTACAAATATTTTCATTTGCAATGCATATATTTATCTTATTGAAACCTTCCTAGGAATCCCTTTTACTTTGACAGTGTTTCCATGATTATGTGTACATGTATATATTTTGTCAAAACAATTTAACATTAATTTATATTTTCTATCCAATCCATTCTTACTAACAGATCATAGGAACCTAAAGGTAGAATATTCAAATCATCATGCACAATAAAATCATTTATCATCAATTTACAATTCTTAACACGACTAGTATCTTTACGCTTAGTAATTGTGGCTAATTGTACCAGCCACGAATTCCCAATCTTTTTTTGTACTAATGTATATAATTCTACTATTCTAGGTGATATATAACTCATAATTGCATGTGGATCAATTAAAATGAAAATAGGTTGACAGTTTAACATACCTTTGATTTCAACCATGGAAGTATGACGGTCTGCTTATTGGTTTTCAAATGCAGCACAAATTCTGGGAATGATCCTTTCCATGTCTCCAACTGTAATTGGTTCCTGGATGGAATGAACATTAAAATTCTTTTTCCTTACTAGGTAGTATTTAAAATAATGTGGCCCTCCACACTCCCAACAATTTAAGGGTTATTTTTGTGCTGGGTTCTTGTTAAGAATTGTATAAGGTTATTTTACTACAGAATTATGTGGTTTAATTTTTATTTATTTATTGTTAGATTCTTAACATTAAGCTAGCATTACATTAGTATCTTTAACTGATAGAATAACAAGCACAGCAATCAAACACGAGAGACAATGAACATAGTGTTTTTCCTCATGGAAACCATAAAGGAGAAAACCCCGCAACTTCTTCAGAGATAGAATCAACACAAAAATTAAAACCCAAAACAGTAAGATGATCTCCCGACAGCAGTAACCTTCTTTCTTCCTTGCCCGAGTGTATTCCTCTTCCTCGGCTATGCGCTACAACTGAGTGTGAGTGAGTGTGTGATAAATAGAGAGGCTAGCTCTCTATTTATACTAATTCTTGACTTCACTAAACCGAACTAGGGCCGAATTCACTAGGTGAGTCTAATAACCCTAGTTCCTTGAAACTGCAGGGACTTTAACCCTTAGACAATAGGAGGGTTACCCACCTTGACTTGACATGACTCGTTTACATTATAGAAACTCTTGATAGGAAAATCAGGGCATGACATGAATCAAGTACATTACAAATAGATCCTGAAATAAACATCGAGTTACAATACATAAGAAATACAAGTGAATACATTTCGAAGTTACAATTACATTATCACTCCCTCTTAACTAGGAAGCTATTCTCTCGACACAATTTATCAACACAATTCTTCTTCTCTTTGTCATCTGGATCATCATCGTGTCCTTGTCATATTCACCTTAAAGTCAACTTCATATTCAAGTAATCTTCATCTTCATGTCATATTCATCTGGATTTGGATCATCACTGCTCGATCATCATCACTGGATCATGACGGGTTCTATGTCATGATTATTCTCTTCACAGGAATTTCTATATAGCCAGCCCTTTTTCATGTTGGTTATAGGCCTAGCCTCCATGTAGGTCTTCTTTAGCGCTTATATTTGACCCTAAGTCCAAATGGCCAGCACAACACTTATATCTGATCATGTAGGAACCAATCCTATAATCATATCATAAAGGCATGCCTAACACTCACATCTAACCATGTGGGAACACATCCCACAACCTTGTCAGAAAGGCCCAACACTCACATTTGACCATGAGAGGAATGAATCCAACATTCATGTCAGAAAGGCTTTGCACTTACATTTTACTATGCAACGAACCAATCCAACATACATGTCAAAAAGGATCTGTACTTACATTTGACCATGTAAGGAACCAATCCAACATACATGTTCGAAAGGGCTCTATGCTTACATATTCCCATGTGAGGAACCAATATAGTATGCATGTCAGAAGGGCTCTGCACTTACATCTTCCCATGTGAGGAACCAATCCAGCATGCATGTCAGAAGGGATCTGCACTCACATATAATCATGTAGGAACCAATCCTACAGTCACATCAGAATGGCTCTCAGTCCCAGTCTGAGCTTTCTTGGTAACTGACCAGCTGCCTCCATTATAAGAATGGCATTCATCACTTACTTCTGATCATGTAGGAACAAATCCTACAGTCACATTAGAATGGCTCAGCACTCATATCTGACATGGAAGGAACCAATCCTCTCACCATGATAGAATGGCTCAGCCCTTACATATGACCATGGAAGGAACCAATCCTCTCACCATGTCAGAATGGCTCTGGGTCTCATCATTTCCCCTTGGAGAGAACCTCGATCTAAATAACACCAATCTTCTCCCTAAAGTACCCAAACTTCACCCTACCCAATGGATTTGTCAACAAATCAGCTATTTGATCGCCCATTGCAACATACTGGAGATTCACTGCCCCTCTCTACACCATATCCCTGATATAGTGATACTTGATCTTGACATGCTTTGATTTATCATGGAACACTGGATTCTATGACAACTTCACACAACTCTGGTTGTCGCAATGTATACAAGTAGCATCCATCTAGAGATCAAATAAATCAGAAAGTAGATTCCTCAACCATACTACCTCACCACTAGATGAAAAATATGCGACATACTCTGCTTCAGCTGTACTCAGTGCCACACAGGATTGCTTCCAACGAAACCAAGAGATCATACCTAATCCCATATTGTAGCAACACCCTAAAGTGCTCTTCCTACCGATGGCACTACCTGCCCAATCTGGATCAACATATCCCTCCAGGTTAATCTTCTAATTTGGCTCATACTTGAGCCCATAATCAATTGTACCCCTCAAGTACCTCAGAATATGCTTTGCAGCAATCAAGTGAACATGTATCGGATCTATCAGAAACTGGCTGAAGGTGTTCATAGGAAAGAAAATATCTGGTCTCGTGTTCATCAAATACATCAAGGACCCAATCATCCGACGATAAATCGTGGCATCAACCACTTTTGATGAAGCATCACTCAACAACTTCAGGTTTGATGCCATAGGTGTGTTCATGGCCTTGCATTCCGTCATCCCGAACCTCTTCAGGATCTCTATTGCATACTTCCCTTATCCGAGGGAGATTCCATACACATTCTACCACACCTCCATGACTAGAAAATAGTGCACCATATCCAAGTCCTTCATTTCGAACTCGGCAGTAAGAATTCTTTTCATATCAGTAATCAACCCATCCATACCTGTTACAAATATATCATCTACATACAGTAGGAGCATCATTGGGTTGACATCTTCAACCTTGTAGTAAAGGTTGGAATCTGCTTTACTTTTGGTAAATCCCATACTAGATAGAAAGATGTCAATTCATGCTGTACAATGTCCTAGGTGCCCATTTCAAACCATACAGGGCTTTCTTCAATCTACACACATGAGACTCCCTATCATGCATCTCAAAATCGAGTGGCTTCTCTACGTACACTTCCTCTTCCACTACACCATTCAAGAAAGCAGTCTTGACATCCATTTGTTGTATCTTTCATTTCATCACTGCAACTAGAGTAAGTACTCATATGATGGAAGTGTATTTGGCTACAGGTGCAAAGGTTTCTTCATAATCTATTCCTTCTTTCTGTGAGATTCCACGAGCCATGAATATTTCGTTATGTTTCTCTATGCTACCATCTGCAGCATGCTTGATCTTGTAGATCCATTTGGAAGTTACAACCGAATTCCCTTATGGTCTTAGGACAACATCCCAAAAATCATTCTTCATGATCGATTGATACTCTTTAATCATAGCATCCTTCCATTCTTTCCATTATGCTGCTTCTTCATAATTGGAAGGTTCTTGATTGATAAAGTCACATAGTAAAGCTACATATCCGGAGTAGGATCTGGTTCTCTTTCTTTCTTTGTGATTCTCTTCTGGAGCCCCATATCTTTCCACACCTTGGATAGCTTCTCGTACCCAAATAGGTTTCCTCTTGTGAGGATTCTTATCTTGAGGTGGATCTATAGGTTCTTGTGGTTATTGAAATTCTCAAGCTTCTTCTTGAGTCTCTTCGTTCATGGTTGTATCATGAATTCTGGGTGCTTCTGCTTCTTCAGGTTCTTCAGCGGGTCTCTTTTTGGATTTGTTGTAAGCTGTGTCTTCATCAAATGTTACATCCATGGTGATGTCGATCTTCTTGTATCCTGGGAAATATATTCTATAAGCCTTTGAGCTTTCAGAGTATCCCACAAATATACCCTTCTTTCTTGAAGGATCTAATTTTGTTCTCTTCTCTTTTGGAATGTGTATGTACACAGGACAGCCAAATATTCAGAGATGACTGACTTCTAGTTTCTTGCTGGAAAACACTTCTTCAGGTGTCTTGTTCTTGAGTACTCTGTGTGGAGTACGGTTCTGTACATACACCGTTGTTCTGGAAGCCTCTGCCCATAGATGCATGGGAAGATCTTGATCATGAAGCATTGATCTTGCAGCTTCCATGATAGTTCTATTCTTGCTTTCTGCAAACGCATTCTATTGTGGATTATATGGAGTGGATAACTCCCTCTTAATCCTTGATTCTTTGCATATGTCTTTGAATTCATTTGATGTGAATTCTCTGCCATTATACGATCGAAAGGTCTTGATCTTATTTTCTATGTGGTTCTCGATCAAGGATTTGAATTCCTTGAACTTGCTGAAAACTTCATCTTTGTTTTTCATGAAGTAAATCCATGTATTCCAAGAAAATTCATCAATGAAATAAACATAGTATACATACCCGCTTAGTGAACTTGATGATATTGGTCTGCATACATCAGAGTGGATGATTTCCAAGATTCCTTTTTCCTTGCTTTTGCTACTTGGAAATGTCTTCTTTGTATTCTTTCCTTTCACACATCCTTTGCAGAACTCTTCATGTTTTGCTTGGATTTCTGGAAGACCTTCAACAACTTTCCTTTTAAGTGGTAGTGCTATGTACTACACATGTGCAAGCTTTCTGTGTCAAAGTTCATTTGGATCTACTATGTCATGGACCAATTCTTGTTCTGGATGGCCCTTCAATTTGTATATTCCTCCTTCTTGTTCTCCAATCACTATTGCATATTCAATAGTCTTTCCTCTTGACCACATGAGGACTTGGCCATCTACAAATGCAACCCTCATGCCTCTTGCATCCAATGCCGATATGGAGAGAAGATTCTTCTTTAGTTCTGGTACAAACAAGACATCCTTAATTTTCATAGACTTTCTAGAGTCTAGATTGTAGGAGGATTCACCACTACCTTTTATGGGATATTGGTAGTCATTCCCTAGTTTCACTTTATGGGGTGAATTATGTTTGGATAGTTTCTCAAAATATTCCTTGAAACCTTTCATGTGTTTGTAAGCCCCACTATCAATAAGCCAATCTTTGCTTCCATGAGTGACAATTCCTGTGAGAGCAGAGATCAGAACATATTCTTCTTCACTTTCTTGTTTTACTCTCTTTCTGGGAGGATCATCATCCTCAGCAGTGTGAGCATGATGTATTCTTTTGGAGTTCCTCTTATTCTTGGATCCATTCTTATTCATGGGACAATTTATAGCAAAGTGTCCTATTTCATCGCATGTATAACATCTAAGTTTGGATGAACCTTTCTGATCAGAATGTCTACCTTAGTGATGATGCTTTTCCCTTCTTCCTTTCTTGGAGTGTATTGTGAGAGCTTGATCTTATGTTCCCATCTTTTCTTCTCGAGTTTCTATTTGATATTCTTCTTGAGAACATTCTTCCCACAGTCTACTGAACTTGACTAACTTCTTCCTAGCACAGATTCCTTGGATGAAAGAATCCCATGACCTAGGGAGGCCATTCAAGGTTGTCATCACAATTTTTGCATTCTCCACTTCTTCATCCAGTTGTTCTTTGATCTAGGAGACCCTTGTGAAGTATGACTGGATGGTCTCCTCATTCTGGATCTTTACATTCTTCAACCGGTTCCTTAGAGTAATCTTCTGATTGATGTTCTTCCCTTCAAACAGTTTGGTTAGGGCATCAAACATAGTTTATGTGTCTTGAGGGAGGATGCTTGTGGTATGAGGTGATCCTTGATTGAATCAGCATAATCCTCTTTTTTCCGTAACCAACTTCTTCTTATGTAAGGCTTTAGCCTCATCTCCCTCTAGAACTAGAACCTCCTCATGGATATAGGAGTCCAACTCATTTTCTTCCAGGACTAGGGAGATCCTATACTTCTAGGCTCAGAAGTTATCATCTCCCTCAAGATTTTCATCAATATTGGTATGATGAGACATATTAACTGAGAACCTCAAATGGAAATACAAAATATTTATATCTTACCAGGTCAAGATGTCATATTTGGATTTGGAGCTGAAATCCTGCAGTGCTGGTTCAGGAGTAGATTAGGGTTTTTCTTTTCTGGAGTTCTGTCTAACCAAATGCTTTGATCTTGATCCGTAACTTCTATTTTAAGGAGGATATCAATCCAATCCTGGGCTCACTGAAAAATTCCACTTCTGTGAAAAGCCATAATTTTCGACAGCAGTGTCAGGTCCAAAACTAAAAAACCTCAGAATTGGATTCTGCTTCAACAGAAATATGCGCACTAGGGAGGAGATTTATTCCAAAATTCTTTTTCTGAAAATATGTGTATAGAGATCCACAAAGTAGGAAGCCATAGTTCTCATAGATGCACTATGTCTTCTTCTCAGGTTAGCTCTGATACCATGTTAGATTTTTAACATTAAGATAGCATTACATTAGGATCTTTAACTAAGAGAATAACAAGCATAGCAATCAAACACAAGAGACGATGAACATAGTTTTTTTCCTTAGGGAATCCATAAAGGAGAAAACCCCACAACTTCCTCAGATATAGAATCAAAACCAAAAGTAAAACCCAAAACAGTAAGATGATCTCCTGACAGTAGTAACCTTCTTTCTTCCTTGCCCCAGTGTCTTCCTCTTCCTCAGCTATGCGCTATAACTGAGTGCGAGTGAGTGTGTGATAAATAGAGAGGATAGCTCTCTTTTTATACTAATTCTCGACTTGGATAAACCCAACTAGGGCCAAATTCACTAGGTGAGTGTAATTACCCAAGTGCCCTGGAACTATGGGGACTTTAAACCTTAGACAATAAGAGGGTTACCCACCTTGACTTGACATGACTTATTTATATTATAGAATCTCCCTATAGGAACATTGGGGCATGAAATCACTCAAGTACATTACAAATACATCCCAGAATAAACATTGGGTTATAATACATAAGAAATACAAGTAAATACATTCCGAAGTTACAAATACATTAACAGTTATTATCTCGATACCCCCTATAGTTATTTCCTTTGTTTTTGTGGAATTTATTATGTTTCTCTCTTGGATCAAATTATTTATCCTTTTATTCTTCTAAGTAGGTACGTTTTCCTTTTTTTTTTTGGTAGTAACATAAGTTTCCCTTTCTCATCACTTCCTCTAGCATCTTTGGATTATCATACTCAATCTGTACTTTGAACAAGACTAGAAAGCAAATGAGAAAATGTTGTGTTTTAGGTTTTTCATCAATTATGTGAGTTATGTAATGAAGTAGGCTCAAAAGATTACTCCATAGTTATTTCATAGTCATGGCTCATACCCTTAACTCATAAAATTATTTGGCCTTCTCTTTGTAGTATTGTCTGAATAAGTATTTTCTTTTAAATAATTTCCATGTTAAATATATTTCTTTTATTCCCTTGATCTTCTATATATCTTGCCACCATATATCTTCCTTTCCATTCATATTATAGCCATTTTGGTTTTTAATTCATCATAATAGTTTTATATTTGGGAATACTTTTTCATTCTTGACAACCAAGTGTTGATTCCTAGAAAAAATTCCCAGGTATCGACAATAGGGATTCACCGCAATAATATAGGCCAACTAGATTGTTCACCATTTGGTGTGGGGAACCAGTCGGGTTAGTGGCCTCACTACTGTGGAATTAAATATTGTTTAAGTATTTATCGGTTACGGATCGATCCACCGTTTATGTAAAATTTCTTTATTATGGATGAAATGCAGATGCCTAAACTAAATGCAAATGACTGGTGAACAAGATCCTCACAACTGATGCATAGGTTCTTACCTCCCATATTACCACTCTTTGTCCTCAATCACTTTTATAAATATGAATCTAAGAAAATTAATTATTTTCTACTCTATTCTAAAATAATCTATCCCATCCCCTTGGGGAGAAAATTTAGAATAATGACAGTAATGTACTGTAATTATTTATAACAAATCTTTCAGCTAACTATTCCAATTCCATACACATAATTGCAACATGAATATTAAAAAAGATAGATTTGAAATAAGAAGGCATTCATTACTCAATTTATACACATAATTTTATATGAAAAACAAAATTATTCATCATTAACTAAATAGTTCATAAATTTGAAAACGATTTCACAGTTATACAAAAACTCAAAAGAATTAATTGCATATTCGAACTTACACATAATCCATGTAAAACCCGTGCAGTCCTTTCCGGGAAATAATGTCCTTCTTTACTAGTAGAAAAATCAGTTCTTCCTACAAATAATATCATCCTTCTTGTGCCAACGAAAATTCCCTCTATTATACCTTTTACATCTATTTATAATGCAATTAGAAATGACTTTTCAACTTCCTTGACTTTAGGAATTCCAAAATTTTGTTTTTTAGTGCTTTGCACTTAGAAACATTAATAAATTACATGATAAAGTGACAAAATACATAAAAGGTATGGATTTTAAGTGGGCCCATATAGTTGTGAAATGTATTCCCCCCATGCATTATCTTCCCCTGCAATAGTCCGATAGTCTACTAGATCCAACAATCTTGTTGGGACGCATGCGCCATGATTAGGTAACCCCGCGGTTAAGTAGAAACTTTGTAAGCGGAACTATGGGTCAAAACAGTATTAGGGGTGTCGGAGGATTAAAACTACTTTTGTTTGTAATAATCCCTTGGTTGAAATCCAGGGTTTAGGGTTCGGGGTGCCCATGGTTTAAGACCATGGTTTTGTAAAATCGTGCAGTATAAATAAGCGCTTGTGCAAAGAAGATAGGTTAGGTTTTTTTGATGTTAAGATGAAGCTAAGGCTGATATTGTAAGGAAAGGTTAAGTCCCAGCTGTGTGCGTGGACGACCTCTGCAGCTGTGTGCGCAGAGGGATTTTGTAAGGAAGATTGAGGAAAGACCTGCAGCTGAGTGCGCAGGGGCCTGCTGCTATGTGTGTGGATTTTTAAGGATTGAAGGGATCTGCAGCTAAGTGCGCAGATCAAACTGTGGATTTTGTAGCAAGTTGAATAGACCGCAATTTGTGGACGTAACCCCTACACTGGGGGTGAACCACGTTATATCCGGTGTTGTGGTTTCTTGTGCTGTTGTGTTTCTGTTGTCTTTTATGCATTAATAACTGTATACATCTGATAAGTTAAGATCGCTGTTAATATTTAGCTTCACCGTGAATTTCCTGTAGTGGGTTGAGCAAGTAACGACTGTTTATTTATCTGCGAAGTTGTATGTGAATGAATGGTAAAGCTTTTATAGTATTGATTAATAATTATTGTTAAAGGCTAAGGTATAGTAATTCCCCTCTCGGCTTGCAGAAACCTGATTCTGTGGCACCCCATAGCTGTTTCGGGTGAGACTCCAACCTGCGCACAGGTTTTTGCCGAAAGGACCAACACTGTGGGTCTTTTTGTTGGTGCGACAGTAAAGATTTAAACCTGGGTCTGCCCTATTGACCAACAAATTGGTTCCGTTGCCGGTTGAACTCAGTACCTGCTCAAGAGGGGCTTACATTCTACCTCAAGGGCTATGTTCTGATGGCCCTTGGTGAAGGAAATCAGTGCTTGATTTGCTGAGGTCGGTCTGAAAGCTGCGTAGCAAGAGAACGTGAATTTTTACAAAGGTATGTTTTCGTGATACTTATGAAAATTTCTTTGGTAGTATCCACATAGCGTTGCACCAGTGGTTGTCTAGGTTAACAGTAAGCAGGACGAACTTCCAAGCTCGAGGGGTTCCTGCGTGGAAGCTTCAGCGAAGCCGAACGACAGTTCTCTAAAGGGCCCCGCGGTAAGTTTTTCAATTTTTAAGCTTAAGGATTAAAATAATATTGGCTGAAAAAGATATATTGCTGTTTGAATCGGACTATTAGTTAGTCATGCTAACATATGTTTGCAAGTGACACTCCTTTCGACGAGCAAAGTGGGTTGCTGCGAAACGAAAAAAGGTATAAGAGAGGTTTTGAACCCTCTCCCTTGGGTGTGGCTACCACGTCCACCCCTGTAAACCCTGAAGCATCAGAGTCCGAAGAAAACCCTCCGGTCACCCCACATTGCCGCTCCGCTACCCCTGACATTCCATCGCAGTCTGAGAGTCAACCAGGCCCGAGCATTCCGGCCACAGGCCAGCATGCTCCCGTAACTTCCCCCCCATCGACCGCCTGCCCCCCTCCCAATCCCTCTAGAAACTCGATGGCCCACCTCGTTGATGACATTAAACTCCCCAATTCTAAAGGCACGGGATCAGAGGACCCTGAACAGTTCTAGTTTCTCTGCGAAGCTGTATGGAACGCGAAGAAAATTACAGATCCAGATGTGAGAGCCGCGCAGCTCATTACTTCCTTTCGGGAACGGGCTCTGACATGGTTCGTGAAATTCTCCAGCACTCAGAGCCCTACCTTAGGTGAGATCAAAGAAGCTATAATCAAAGAATTTAAAAAGCCTAAATCGGAGTCGCAGAGCATCACGAAACTCAAGGAAATTCAACAGCGACGTGGCGAATCAGTGTGGGACTTTGATCAGAGATTCAAAGTTCTCTTGGACCAAGTGAGCTTTACTATTAGTCCTGCGAAGCACAAGGAATGGTTTATTGTAGCACTGTTACCACATATCAGAACCCCACTTATGCAACAGAAGGTTGCCTACCAACAAGAGGCCCTGGAAATCGCAATGAAGTTGGAAACTGCCCCTGTCGGAGAGGACTCTGGCATTGCTCAAATCCAAGCGCAGCTAGCTACGATGGACCTAGAACTTCATGAGATGAAAAAGGGAAAACCTGATCGTGAAGAGACTTGGTGTATGCAGTGTTGGACCGAAGGTCACGACAAGGAACGGTGTCCTCTGGTAAACAAGTACTTGCAGATAGGTGCGCCAAACCCCTTTCCACCACAGTTTCTCTATTGTGAGCTCTACAGAATGACAGGTGAACACCGACTGTTACGGAGAGAAATTCCTATGGCTTGGGGTACCACAACAGACAGGTAGACTCCAGAAATCAATCTTTCCCAATATGCAATAGAAATAAACAATCTAACACTAAAGGATCGAACCCCGTAC